>JBAWJQ010000461.1:0-336253 GCA_037783105.1 Bactrocera zonata
TTTATTCGGTCAAGGACTGTCAACTCGGCAAAATTTCGTCGATATAACAACAACAACAAGCTGCAGAGTCGCAGCACTTTTCTTCAAATGAAAACAAAAAATTAATGCTTTCCGCAAATTATCACTTTTCAGTATAAAAATTGACACTTTCAACACAATGAAAAAATATGATGTTGTTTGTTTATAAGTTTATTGAGTATGTCATGCCAAAAAAACACAAAAAAAAAAAAATTAAGGCTCCTTCACAACAAATGTTTATTATCAACACATTTGTATCTCAACGCACACTTCATATCAGTACATCTGGTAGATAAGGCACTCGAGGTGTTACAATGCTTCTTTCCGGCCGGATTAGAAAAACATTATTGGGTGAAATTTCATCACATTTTCATTCCAGAAAATAGTTTCAATATAATTTATTTTTACTTTGACTCAGTTATGTGATAGTAATAAAAATCTCTCCTCTCTCTTTCAAGTGATATTTGTATAGATTTAGCTAGACTCCCTCCCCCCGTGAATACCTGAATAGTTTTTACTGAAAAATATTGAACCACCACTCAACTTTGGTACCAACTCTCTGAAAAGCTTTACAATTAGAATGCTTTCCTGACTAATCAAATGTTTCACCAAAGGGTTACTTGCCGCTGTTTGTGCGCCAGCATCAGCGGTATAGCTTTACTGTTATGCTGACTCACGGCACAACTCAGAGTGTGCTGAGTAAGAAACGCCGTAGAATATAAACGTAGAAGTATTGATTGTTCGCTTAACGGATCGCCGTTTATTGTTACATATTTTTAGGCAGAAATAAATAGAAATATTAGGCCCAGCATGCATAAAAGTCAGTTCTTCAAACAACTTACATTTTTGTAAATTATGGGCGTATTATTATTATTATTAATTAATGATGCTGTCAAACGTCTTAATTGAATGCAGTTACGCCGTAATTCCTTCTTTTTTCGAAAACCTAATTTTACGATGCCATAAACACTTGGCAGTTGCGGTTGTACCTATTACCGTTGACCTTCTCCTACAAAACTACTGAACTTTAAAGAATTCTTGCCATGTACATATGTCAATAAATACACACACACACATATACATGTGTAGACATGCGTGTGTATGCAAATGCATTGGCCCAAAAAGTTTTTGAACTGTGAAAAAACCGGCACAGCCGAATTTAGTCGAATTTTTCCCATGGGTGTGCCGTCGAACAGCATGATTTTTCACTAAATTTTCAGCTGCAGCGCACGAGTAAAACAGCAACAACAACAACAATGTCGAAGAGCATTACGATCAATATCAGCGCTAACGCGCCCTGCTCATCTTTAATTGGACGCAGGAGTACGTGTAACGAAATCAACAAACGCAACAGCAACAACATGTGATGTAACAAAAACAAAAGCAACAAAAAGCAATATAAACAAAATGGAAAAAATGCAAATCAATTTGCGGCTGAAAGTATATGTGAGATAAATCGAGCGACAAGTAATTTACAAGTCAATTGACCTTCACAAATATTTACAACAACAGTAACGAACATTGCAAGAAGCGTTACACTGCATATGGCTGCTCGGCTGTGTTTTTGTATGCGTGACATTTCGTCAGAACGTTCAATGATCCATCAAATTTGTTCCAAATTTTGATAATCACTGTCAACGCAACCGATTCTAATGGACGCCAAACCCATAAAACTCTCAAATCCAAATCTGTTTACACTGTGTGCGTATATGTGCGTGTGTGTATATGAGCATATGCTTTTTGTATTCATTTACTTTGTAATCCGATGTACTCATCGTTTTTGTTGCTGTTTTTTTGTTGTTTACCAATGAATGTACTTCCGTTTATCATTAAGATGCTCTAAAGATCAGTGAGTCCATTTGAACTTATACATATATATGTACATATATAGTTCAACACAATGATCTATGCTTGTTGAATGATTAGTGAGAATGAATTAGAGGTTCTGGTAAATCTCAAAATACAGAAATTTTCGCAAATTTATAAACAAAGGAGTTATGACAGAAAGATAAGCTTTCGAAACGATTTTGAACATTTTGAAGTCGGTGTATAAATTTATAGAAAAAGTGTTGCTGAAAAGTTCGAAAATTTGCTCATCCCATTCTAGTCATTTTGAGAATGGCTTTCCTAGATATTAGAGATGGCGAAACTTGATTATTATTCCATGTTTTTATCATGCGTTAGGCAACTTAACCTTGAGGTCTGTCTTTTTCAGTATATGTGGGCGTAAGCAATATTTTTTTTAGTCAAAGGTGTCGAACTCTGTGCCTAAAAATAATGTTCTGGGCGTTCAAAGAGTTTGAAGATTACAAACTAGAAGCATTATATATATTTTATAGGCCAGGCTTTGTCCCTTCTAATAACCACTTATTCCTTTAGATGCAGAATGTCCTATCTGATATACAGTTCACGTCAGAACATGGTATCAAAAATAGACTTGATTCATTCTTGGCTGAGTTTGTTTGGGACAAAATCCACTAATTGTTAATTAATAGCTTCTGATAGACAATGCCTTGAATTATTACTATTGTAAATGATTAAATAAAAAAATACTATTCAGGTCCAAAAAGTATCCCAATAGGTATAAATTGTGCCAAAAAAGTACCCGGAAATCGTAAATAAAAAGCAAAGTATTTAATTATTCATTAATATTCATCAAAATTCTTCATCAAAGTAATCCACATCAGATGTAATACACTTATGCCGACGATTTCTTTAGTCCTAGAAACACTTTTCAATAGCACCTTTTGGGATGGCCTTCAGCTCCTTCAGCGAATTTTGTTTTATCTCTGCAAACAGGTTCCACGGAGCGGCAATTTCAGTTTGGAGAAAAAGAAAAAAAATCACACGGGGCCAAATTTGGTGAACACGGTGGTTGATCGATGGTATTAATTGCGTTTTTGCCTTTAAGTTTGGTCACTATTATGGGCCCAAACGACGAATATCGAAACAAAATTATGAGCTTTGATTTTTGAGCGGCTTTGGCGTGGTTTTTCTTTTGGTTTCGGTTCGTTTTTCCCTATATGTTACGATGATTGTTGACCTGTTTGCATGTCATACTTCAAAACTCTTGTCTCGTCGGCAGTTATAATGCTCTCCATGAATGTGCGATCGGAATGTACACTATCAAACATGTCTTTACCATACTCTTTTTGAAAAAAATTCAGCTTTACAAGGATGGGTCGAGCAAGAACGCGAGCATACCCAAAATATCTACCAAAACTATTCGAACGGACTCGTGAGAGATGTCGAGCTCTCTAGTTGTCTCTCTAACACTTACCACCATATCCTTCCGTTTTTTAATATTTTCATCAGTTAAAGAGGTCGAAGGTCATTCAGAACGAGGCATGTCTTCAACGATCTCTTGACCGTCTTTGAAGACTCTGTACTACTAGTAGGTTTGTGTTTTTGATATATGAAACTGAAGCAATGTAAGCCTATTCCAACACTCATAATGATTTCGCATATGTACCGGTGTATCGACTTAAGAAGCTGCTGTAAACAAACTGTTTCGGGTGCTTTTTTGACACAATATCTTTATATATAAAAATTATGTGTCTCGTTGTTTGTCCGCAATGGACTCCTAAACTATTGAACCGACTTCAGTAAAATTTAGCACACTGTGTCCAGTTCCAACCGACTTAGAAGATAGAATAGGAAGAAAAATCCATAAATAAAAAATACAGTGAAAGCTCTATGAAATGGACGCTCTATTAAGCGGACATCTCTATTAACCATGCACATTGACCGGTCCCACCATTTGTTGATGTTTATTAAGTACAACCTATTAAGCGGACAACTCTATTAACTGGACAGAAAGGCTGGTAACCAGACATTGAGAAATCAGCCTTAAATTCGTTATTTTTTCTAATGAAATTTATTTGTATGAACATATTCAAAATTAAACCTCAAGTATAATCCTTTGGATTCTTATACCGACAAAAACGTTTTCGCCTGTATTCGTAAAGAAAATTTTCACTGTATTGAATAATTCTATAAATAATCATAAAAAAATAATTCTATGACTAATAGTATAAAATATATACCACAGCAACGCGTGGCCGGATCCACTACAATCCATACAAACTGAACGATCAAGTATTTGTATGGGAAACTTTTTCATTTGACGAGATGCTTATCTTCAAGAAATTTGGAAACTTGAAATCTCCGATGAAATTGTTCAGATCGGTACACTATTGTGGTCAAACTAATTTCTCGATCAAAACCATGTACTTATAAGGAATTTTTTGTATTTATGTAGGGTTTTGTAGCTTCGAAGCAATAAAAATGACCGGTTTTTCTTGTTTTACTGTCATATGCTCACAAAATTTTTTTCTTCTCATCCAGAAACACAAAGAATGGCTGAACCAACGAAGACAACAGAAGAGCAATCGGTTAGCGTTGCTCGTGAATCATCCGAAATCTAATTACGAAATGGCTAATCTATGGCGTTATCCGAAACCAGGGCTTGAAACGAGTGCCAATGAGGTTTATCCAGAGAGCGAAGCCGTGGCGACAGACGTACAGCAACAACCACCTACTACAACAACGCCAACTACTTCAACGTTATTGATCACAACAACAAAGGGACTAGAGACAACATCAGCTGGAACTACAATTGGCAACAGCGAGTTTCAAACAGTATTAGCCGCCACGCCCACCACAGCGTCAGCCATAACCACAACCACAACCGCAACAACTACAATGCAGCAACCGACAACAGAGTCTATTAATGTTTTAAATGATTTTAAAACAATAACGCAAAAAGTCCCCGCGGTTACTACGCCAACCGCGCGAGGGGCAGGTGTACCCGAAGCGCCTATTATTAGCGATAATGTTGTGACTGAGACGCCTAAAATTGTAGTTAGTACGAAAACCACTACGGTAAGGACAACCACAACGACAAGCACTGAGTCACCACAGAGCACAGCTGTTGGAAATGTGTCTGATTTGACGACAAGCGAAAGCTCAGCTGTGACAAGCACGAAGCGACCGATCGCTGGTCCACGTCAACGCCCCTACCCGCGCTGGGGCACTTGGGGCAAGTGGAGCGATTGCTCACGCAGTTGCGGTGGCGGTGTACGCTTTCAGCAGAGGAAATGTATCAATCGGTGAGTGTCGATGTAGAACTAAGACTAATTCAGAGTTCAGCACTAGATTGAGAATTATGAATGGGTGTGGTATTGTTTTTAGAATTTGATTTAATTGATAATTTCAACCTCATATTCAAAGTTTCATAAATTTAGGGTCTTCTGCTGCCTTGTCAAGCATTTGTTTTGAGACCTCTAGTCTAATTTGGCGTCGCTTCATACCCAAAACATTAACCAAAATGTCTTGAGTCGATTCATAAGAGATTTTCAAGCTAATTTTCGTTGCAATGGTCATTAATAATTCCTCTGCTTCCCTCATTGAGTACTGCGTCGAATATTCTCAGAGTTGAAGCGTTTTCATCCATTCGGACGACATGACATTGCCAGCGTAGCGCTGTCTCTTAATTCGCTGAACTATGTCATTGTTGTCGTATAACTCGTACAGATCATCGTTCCATCGAATGCGATTGTCGCCGTTGCCAGTGCACAAAGGACCATAAATCTTCCGCAGAACATTTCTCTCGAAAACTCGTATGCCGACTCATCAGATGCTGTCACGCTTCTGCACCATATAGCAGGACGGGAATAATGAATGACTTATAGAGTTTGGTTTTCGTTCGTGGAGAGAAACCTTCTGTTAATCGCCGCATCTTTTTGTCCAGCATTACCCGTGTCGGCCATCTTGTCAAGGTCTTCGTACTAACGCATTTCGAATTATCACTTGTTTTGGTCGACTGTAACGTTGGGAGGTAGGTAGTCTGTTAGATGAAGCCATGTGTAGAAGTTTACGAAAGTGAGGAAAGTCCTCTGAGAACCATTAACTTGGGAGTAACCGGAAGAGATTCTTTTACAAATGGCTCAAACAGCTCACGACTTCCGGTTATAGACCAAGTATCCTCTGGATAGCCAAAAAACATCCGTTTGAAGGCGAGCTAAAGTGAGAAGGCGAAATATTCCTCCCCAGTGTTGTGCGCTACGTTTGGGACTTGCCACGTAAAATAACACCCCTAATGAATACTTCAATCATTGATGGATCATTATTCCATTAGAAACTCAAATTTCAAGCAAACTCGCTGTGCATTTTCTTCCCAAGTTAAAAATCGCCAGACAAATCTTTAGTTTCGTGAGCAAACAGTTGCTAAATTCACAGTAATTGACATATGGACACTTCTAACTTTAGACAATTGTAAAAAGGTTCTATTAATCTAGAAAAAAGATATTATCGATTCAGTTTAAATGGACCAGTCCGGGTCAAATTTGATCATATGCTGTGTAATGGCAGCTTAATACCTCAAGACAATCGGGTACCTCACCGATTTTTATACAACCGAGTAGTGTCAACTCAGCAGTAATTATTTGGGAAAACTGTTCTGCTGCTTCTACCTGATACCACAACGGGTTAAGAGACCAAGCTTTACGTTTTTAGATTTTGATGTATTCCCTAAAAATTTTGTTTATAAGTAATCAGACAATTTTTACTGTGATTTTGCATACCAGTAAGATAAATCAAACCATCTAGTTTTCTAATTTTAATGTTGAATGATTAATCTATATACAATATATACATATGTACACGTGTATAAATAAATATATGCAAACAGACTTATAAATGGCATTGCCTACCCAACCGCAATAAGTGCTAATAAACATACACTTGTGTGCAAATATATATATTTGCTATTTATTTTTCCGATGAAAACCTTCAATTGGTCAGTTGTGTTTATTTATTTTATTTAATCGCTTTTTAAACGCGGCTTTTGTGGTCGAAGTGCTTTTGCTTGAGCACGAAGCCAAATAGGTGATCTCCCGCCCGGTTTTCTTAATTGGCACAGTTTAAAAATCATAATATACACATATATGTATGTATGTAGCTTCAGAACAAACATGCTTGTGCACAAGCGAGATCTATAAATTTGTTATGCAAATGTAAAGAATTATTATTCACCACACATTAATGGTTTTGTTGTCTCGTCATCATTAGCGTTGATGACGCGTGTATTCTTTTGTTGTGCTCCTAACTTCACCACTAACAACAGCGGCAGCACAAGCCCAAAAAATTGCTACCATTCATTACAAAAACAACAAAGAAAATAAGATCAAAACAGCAAACAGATGACTGACCGCGAAAGCTGCGTCCAAAACAGTTCGGTAAGCGCGTGTACACTGTTGTTGTTGTTGCTACCAGTTTCATAGTTTCATAGAAGAAGGCGTCCAATTGTCGCCAATGTCCAGTTACACTTTCATATATAGCGCGTAAATCAGCTAGAGCTGAACAATATCGGTCTTTGTAGCGAAATCGTTTATTAGCTTTCTTCTGATTGCCGAAATATTTGTTTTTACAAGATTTCTATAGGAAAAAGTTCCAAACTAAGCGATATACGCTTTGTGTGCGCGCAGAAGTGGAAAATATTGAATTATAAATGCTAATCGATCGGTCAACATTCATACGAAATTATGTGTTAATTTATCTGCGAAGAGCGTTAAAGCCGTTGAATTGATACGAGTATACCTGGCTGTCATGCCAGCACATATATATGCACATATATGGCTGTGTGTCTGTATGTAATAAAATAGACATGAAATGAGAAGCGTAAAAGTACACTTGAAAGTTTAACTGCCTCTAATTAGACCGCTCAACTGACTAGACTAGATTTTTTGTTGCTAAAAATTTATTCACAGCAAATTTAGCAAAAAAATGTATTCGGTTCCTCAATACTGCAGTGGTGACTCAGTCATTGCACTAATTGAATTAATTACCTATTTAATTGAATTAATTAACTACAATAATTTTTATTGTATTGCAATTACGCGTATACCTTTCCTGGTCACAGACAATACCACTATTTTACTAAGCAGCGAAGCCTCACCTGTATGACTACACATACTGAAGTCATAGTCTTCCTTATTTTAAGTCATTAACTGCCATAAGTTAATTAAAATTGTTACTGATTTGTTTTGAGATGATTTAGACTTCATTTCTCATTAGTCCGACTCTCTCAGATACTCAGTCTGATTTTAGGATCGTAATATTTATAATTTTGTTACAAGGCTTGGATGGACTCTAAGGTATCCATTTTGTCAGGTGTTTTACTCGTATTATGCGACCTGACAGTTCTATTTGCTTCAAGTCTCGAAATGTAGATTATGCTGCCCCTCGGAGCAATACAGGGTTTGTCCGGAAAGTAATAGGACTAAGTCGATTAGAAAAAAAAAATGATTGAACAAATCGTTACAAAACTTTCAAAGCATTGAAGGCGTCACGAAAGGCATTCTCTGGAATAGCCTTGAGGGTCGAGGTGCATGCTGCTTGGATCCCCTCTGCCGGCGTGTCCCCCTTCCGTGCGTCTCTTTGTCTCGAGATCATACTCAAAGATCTATGACTCGTCACTTGTGATTACGTTATTCAGAAATTGAATAGGGTCACTATCACACATGCTCAAATTTTCTTGGCACTCTTCCACCCACCGCAATTTTTGGTCGTTAGTGAGCACTTTTGGGACCATCTGCGTCTACACCTTGCGCATGTTCAAGTGCTCCGTCACAATGTCATGAACCACATATTTTGATAAACTTAATATATGAGCAATTAAAATAATACTTAGTCGACGGTCTGAGTTCAAAACTTTGCTCTCACCCAGTACGCTTTTCCCGGCCCTCCAAAAAGGGCTGGTGCCACCGAAACTCACCACTTTTTGTTAAAGCAACATCTGGGTAAGCCTGCTTGATCAGATCAAACATCTGCTTCACAGATTTACCGAGTTTCACACAGAATTACGTTTTCACCGGCATCATTTTTGAAGAAATATGGGCCGATGATTCCACCGGTTTATAAAAGGTCGGATCTACTTGGAACTTTTCAAGAGCTCATAGAGCGAAGCGATGTCACTTGTGAAGGTCGATCGGCTTCAGTTCTTGCACAAGCTGTACTTTGAATGCTTTCAATTTAAGATTTCGACGTAATAAGTGACAAGTCGTTCCATATGTCAGTACGAGTTGCTGCGTGCGGCGCCGAATCGACTCTCCACGGTCTTCGAGTACACCCTCAGCTACGGCTGCTATATTTTCTTCACTGCGTGCTGGTCGTGGTCTATTCGATCGAATATTATCCAATAATGAGTGCTGGGTTTCCAGATGGGTGATGGTCTTTCCATAATGAAATGCCAAACAATACTGAATAACATGTCATCATGACACGATCTGTCAAAAAAAGGTTTGATATCTTGGATATCAATACTAATTTCTTCGTAAAATTCTTTACTAGCTGAGAAAAGCAAAGGAAACGAACTCCGAAAAGCAAAAAGATGGTTAGATAAAAGTTAAATCTTTCATTCCATCTTTCCAAGAGAGCTTGAAAAAAGTCATCTCAGCTGTTCGTAGAAACCAGAATAAACAAAACTATCGATTTTATACCGTGTAGTTTCAACTTTTTCCGGGGGTTTTTACAATTCGCGCTTTTTATAACTGCGCTTACATATATACATATATACTAGAAAAAACGATGTTCGTCACAACAATAACATTCACAAAACTTCAGAAGTTATAGTGCCATGAATATACAAATGAGCAGCAAAAGAAATAAATAAACAAGCGGTGCGAAATAAAATGGAGAACAAACAAACCGCAAAAATAAAGTAAGAGCGTTTTGAAGCCGTGCCGATCCCGAAAATACAGAGTTTGGCAGAATAAACAGTTTATTTTCTTATTTCTGCGATTTCTCAGTAGCGACACAATATACAAAGATACAAAAATAAAGTTTATAGCCGCCGGCACAACGACGTTATAGGTATAAATAGAGGCGGCGGCTGCGCAATCGATTGTGAGTCTCAATTGAGCTGGTCAAGCGTGTGGACGTACTTAATAACAATAAACTAAAATGTCGAAATTCTTCCTTGCTGCACTACTCTGCGTCGCTGCCTGCGCACAGGTAAGTAAAGCTGCTGGACATTGCAAAGTGGATTGAAGCAATCAATTAACGGCGTATATTTGGTACTTTTCTCGTTTTCCAATAGTTGTCTTTCGCTGCCAGCATTGCTGAAGCGATCGATGCTGATCTGCGTGTCAACCTCGACGGTTACAACAAGATCCTCGCCAGTGTCGATGAGGCACACAAAGCCAATCTGGAGAAATTGATCGCCCAGACCGAGGCTGCGCTCAAGGAGACCGACAGCAAAGCCAAGACCACTATTTTGGATGGCTTGAGTGGCACTTTCCCCGAAGAATTCAACCAGTATTTGCACAAGAAATTGCAGGAATTGAATGTTGATGGTGAAATCCAAAACTCTCTCGAATTCTACAAGGCTTTGTTGTCAAAATCCGATTCCGCTGAATTTAAAGCTGATATTGAGAAGTCCATCGAAAGCTTGAACGCTATCGCCAAGGAAGCTGATGCCGCCAAAAAGGTGGAAAGCTACTCGAAATTCACCCAGGACCACCGTGCCGGTTTCCAAGAATACTTGAAGAAGCAAACTTTGCCAGAGATCGAAAAATCATTGAACGGTGCCATCAAATTCTTTGACGGTTTGCTCGCTGACGCTGATATCAAGCACAAGGATGAGATCGCCGCTTTGAAGGTTAAGGCTGAGGGTGGTTTGACTGCCGCCACCTTGGAAGACAAGCAAAAGATTTACTTCGAAGTCACCAACCCCGAAAACAAGGACGTCTTCAACTACTTGAGAGAAAAATACGTTGAAAAGCAATAGATTACTCATCTCGTCTAATGAGTATTGTATGAAATAATTGTATGTAATCGTAAAATTAATTTATTACAAAATTGAAGAAGAATGTGTGTCGTAAAATGGACCTATCTATTGGCGTACGTGTGAAAATAAAAATTGGCAAAGCATTTTGCTAAAATGAAATAATTGCTGTTCTGTTTTTTATTGTTTGTTAGCTTCTAGTTTTTAATGCAGTCATATAAACGCTTTCGTCTTTAAATTAACTGCTAATTGCGAGACGCTTAGACAAGTCTTCATGCTTATTATGCAAGCTTTGCTACTGATCAGACAATTAATATACCTTTACTTTTTATTGATTTTTTCCTTTCTAGAATATTAACTTGTTTATTTCCTATAGTTTTCATGGTTTGAATGATTCTTAGGAGGCTTGTATATATTATGTTAATTGTCTCAACCTGAATTTGCATTCGAAAGCAACGCGTGACATTTAATTATGCAAAATGGTATGAAATTCGATGGTTTAATTTTGTTTATTCGTTTTGTTTTATTTATTAATTAGCCGATTATAAATTCTAGCAGATTTACGAAATTTCTCCGCATGTATTATTTATTGGAAATATTTATTTAAATTAGCTGAAGCATAATTCCTCATAACTCATGCAGTTAATTTGGGCTCCAAGCTTGGTTAAGTAACTAGTAGTCCAATTTACTGTTATTGCAGACTTTTATTGATACTGAGAAGTGGTATTAGCCACCACGAAATTATTCAGTGAATTATTTTCCGAATTTCTTTCCATTAGCAAATTGCTTACACTAAAAGATAAAATTATTCCTTAATATCGACTCAATTTAGAGTGTATATAGAGTAGTGTGAAACTAAAACATCGAAGATTATACTTTGGAAAATTATATTAGAAAATCTCATATTCTATATAATTCAATCAGTTTTATCAGCTCCAGCAGCTGTTATCTTTAAACGCGTCTTCCTAAAAACTACAACTCACAAATTGCTTGTGTGATTACACGGAGACAAAAGCTCAAATTACTATCAACAATATTTTGGAACGTATCTACCAGTTTTTGATCTGATCCAAAAACGAATTTTGGCAGGTCAAATATTTTTGTAAATTAAACTTTTTTAACAAAACCCCAATTTTGTCAATTTCGTCATATTTTTGGACCGTAAATCATTGCTTGCACAATATTTTCAATATGGGTAATCGCCTGTAACTCGAAAAATATTTAAGTTTTGTACTTATAAAATTTGGCTGTTCCTTCTTAAAATATGTATGTATATATAAACGTGTGTATATGTATTTTAAAACAATTGATGTTGTAGCTTTTTTCGTTTAAATTCCCAAAATTCATTTCGATGCTATACCTACTTAGAAACCTTTTGACATACGAGCGCCATTTTCGTTGTTTACAGTGACTTGAAATAATCATCTCGTAAATTAGAACGAATTCTCAAATATTTCCACGCGATTATTCTTTGCGACTTTCGGCATAAATTAACTCAGCAACAGCGCATTGATGGACTTGATGAACTTTTTGGTGATGAAGCTACTTCTAATCGAAGTAGGTGATCACTTCAAGAAAAATTACGTAAAGGTTGTCTGAAATAAGTTTTTGTTCCGAAAGCTATTGATGCTGTCCACAAATTGATATTGCAAAACGTCATGCAATCATAATGAAATTAGGAAAACCCACCATCGAAGATGGATCTTTCTTCACCACGGCAATGAAAACTCTAACACATCGTTTGAAATAACTTCATGTTTAGATACTAAAAACATTATTTGAAGATTCATCCACCGTAAAGTCCACCTTTCAATTTAATCTACTACTTTAAATATATATATATACACATTCATAATATAATATAGATCTTAATTGAGAATATTTGGAACAACAATAAAGCGATTTTGATGATTAATATTATTTTGTTCTCTTATTCCGAAATATAAAAGGTAACCCTCGAATATTGATTTGTGTCGATTATTAATTATACCAACATCTAAAAGATAAGCATCATACGTTGCATTCAAATCCTTGATGAAGTCAAACGCTTCTGTCCTCGTTTTCGTTACTGTTTGCCGTGGATGATGAAAGTGTCAGCTTTTTCTCGTTGCACAATTTTCCATGTAGAATATATATGCTATGTTAATTTTCATGACAGATTTCTTCGACACTTAAACAAAAACACAAATAAATATTCGCAAACAAATTGTAAGTGATCGAACCACTTACAGAGTTTCTGACTGTTTATCTAATGAAAGAAATTATATTAGGATACAGTTGGCTGATTTCTGATTAAGCAATCGGGTATGTCGTAATATGAATCTTAAAAGCGCCTTTATTTGTGAGAGCGTGCTCAGACAGTTGCGTGTTTTTGATTGCATTGTTTACTACAAATCGAATAATTAGTATAATTCGAAAATAGGCTGTATTTATAAAACTTGCAAGTGTAAGGCGGAAGGTCTTATGCACTGTGAGGAAATTATATTAATTTATACTGAGGAATATAGTTTTATATTCCAAATAATATTAAAATATTTTTAATTTATTTTAATTAAATTTGTATTTATTTAAAATTTCCCCTCATTTCGAGTTGCAGTAAGTCTTCTTAAGCTCATTCAAGCAATGAGTTCCATTAAGTTGTTTTTTATTTGCCTTTGCATCTTCTGAATTCGTGGAGCAGACAGAACTTAGTCACTTCAATTGCTTAGTAGGTCGCAGAGACGATTTCATCAATTTAATTATTGTGCGATTTCTCTAGATGTATATAGGGTAGTTCAAAATTTTGATTTTTAGAGATTAGATATGTGTAATGCGTGGAAAATATTATTAAGTTGTTGTTTCTTGGTCGAACGCAAATCCGGATACATGCCTCAGGTAGATCTTAAGTACTATAATAAGTTCTACAGACAGTGCGTTCTCAGCTACCCCTTTGAGCCTCGGCGTCCAGATAAAGCGAACTCGGTTCCAAGCTGACTACTCCAAGGGTAATCAGAGATGGAAATCTTAAAAGAGCTCATTTATGGTGTCGGGATCTACCGCGAAACAGAGTTCTACATCCAGCGCATACCCAGCTGACCCTTTGATTACCGGCAACCAGTTAAGGCGAACTCCATTGCAGACTGACTACCGGAAGCGTAAACAGGGATGAAAAGCTTAAAAGATTTCTCGGATTCAGTTTGACTTCTTTCATTGTGATTATTTTGTGATTATTACAATTATGAGTAACATTTGAAACACTGATTTCACATTTTTCATCTTTCGAACAACCTTTTCCTGCATCAATTCGGTTTGCCAAAGCTTGCCTTACCTACTCAAAATATGCATTTAGTGCATTGCTCTTACAATTGTCATTGAAAAGTCCAAGTAAATTGAAACAAAAAATGATTAAGGTAGACCTCTGTTTGCGAATGGGAAGCACCAAGTTTGCGCCTAATTGGATTTGCCTGCTGAAAGTCAGTAATAACTTAGCTACCGACCAAGACCTATGCGCTTGCTGATTTTCTTACGAAAGCTACGACTTTGAAATAAATTTTTACCGTGTAACTTGTAATAAAATTGGGTTGCATGCACGCCAAACGCACTTTAAGACGCTTGAGTGCCTCAACACCCACAGTAAGCCACAAGCTTCGCAAATAGAAAGTTAAGTGAACACAATGCTTTGGCAAAAGCTGCTGCTGATCAATCTTCAAATAATCCTCGCACTGCAGGTATGAACCAACTGAAACTTCTATGAAAGTAGATTGAGAAAAAGTGTCTTCCCACCAACTAGTGCATCGCCGCCAATCCGGTCGAAGTGGATGTGGACGAACTGAAGGCGCAAATTAGCAGTCACCTGAGCTACACAGCACGTCGGTTGGCACGCATTCAGCAGGATGTCGACGCGAAGTATGCCATTGAATTGGAGCAACTGTTGGCGCGTTACTTAAAAGCCGCCAATGCTGAGGATCCACTGGTCGAGGAGAAACAGCTACTGGAGTACGAAGGGGAGCAACGACAGGCGTTTATGGCTTATGTAAATCTGCAGTACGATGAGCAATTCCTCAATGAGGATATACGCGTACAAGAGTGGAGCATGCGCACGCTGATGACGGAGGTGAGCGGTCCATTGGCTGAGGAAATTGAGAAGGTCTTGCCAGCTTATGAGAGTGCTGTGAAGATTGATGATTTCGACCAGAAATATACTGCTTTCACTGGTATACAGGAGACATTTTCGCCGGCGCTGTGGCAGCTGATCGACGCGGAACCGGAGGAGGAAGCGGTGCTCAATGTGCAGCTAAAGTTCTTTAAGGAGTTTTTGCTCTATCTGCAGAAGCAGGACGATGCTGCGTCTTACGCCGCAGTGCTAAAAGATACATTAAATGTTGTGGAGTCAGCGCTCACGAGTGCAGATCTCAAGCAAAAGATTGAGGTGTTGGATAGTTTTGATGATTTGACGACGAAATTCCGCCGGTATTTGGATTATAAGGTGCTGGAATTTCAATTTGATCGCTTTGGACAGTGAAGGTGCGGACTAGTGATTTTGTGTTCAGTGTGTAAATATATTCTAAAATACTGTGTGAAAATCTGTGAGCATTTAGTTCGATTAATTAAATGAATTAATGAAAAATATTTATTTTCTAAATTTTTTCGGGAGTTTTCTTGTGTTGGTAGACTAATCAGATTTAATGTTCTATAAAACTCGGTTTGCCGTGCTGCCATAGTTAAGAAATATTACCAAATGAGTTTAAACAACTATCTGGTTAAGGAAATAAAAAGTTGCCAAAACATTTTTCAATAAAAAGTTTCGCCCAAATATGCACCAAAAGTTGAAATAAATATGAGTAGTAAAATATAATGCTTTAGAAAAGTCATTAAACGGGTATACTATATATTTTTTTTACTAACACCACTATTTATTTTCGTACTTACACTTAATTATACCCTATTGGTTGTAAGGTTACGAAAATTTTCCAATAAAATATAAATATTGGCGTATTAGTTTATATTTTCAACCAAATAGGTGACGCAATTATATATTTATTGCTTTTAGCGCTTAATCTAAGAAAAAGCTTAAGTCGACTTGCACGAGAACTTGAATAAGAACTCTTCGAATGGAAGCTGTTTATACATATATAGTATGATTTATGTACTTTTCTCATTCTACAAGTTCAAATTGCCAGTGTACAACAAAGTCCATCCCAAGCTAACAATTGTTCAGTATTTTAAAATATACATAGTAATACTGAATGGGTACGTTGACGCTTCTGAACATATTTATTCTTAATATTGATTAGGAATGACTCACATAAATATATACATATGAGTAATAATACGGATAAAGAAATGCATATTTTTTTCGCTTGGTACTCTGCAAAATAGGTTTGTTAGACACCTCTTCAAAAAACTCTTCAAGTATGATCTCTTAATTGTATCGAAAATGTGCTTCACTTTGCACTTCTATTTTTTTTATCGTATGGAACAATTGACATCTCGCATCCTACGAACTAAAAAATATATTTTTTCATAGACTTTGTAGAAAACTCAATAATCTATATACGGGTGAAAACAACATATTTTCAACTAATCCTTTTTATTAATTATGCGCTCGCGTTGGTAGGATAACTCCTTACAAGATCATCTAAAGTGAAAAATTACTTGTTTTAATTAAAATCTTAACGTAGAACTTGGACGAAAGAAAAATAACTGAAAATTGGATTTTTGGCAGACACGGATTTTTTGCAAGAACTGTTTAAAATTTTATGAAGATCGTTGAGTAGTTCTCAAGAAATCTTGCCAACCGAGTGCAAAAACACAACTTCGAGAAAAAGGCGTTTAAAGACGGTGCACTTAGCCTGGCTGGCCCATAGCACACAAGTTCTCAAGGCTATATCTCCGAAACTATTACTCGGATCAACATGAGGATTTAGGACAACATTCTAGAGGGGTAGGAGATATTAATAAGACTATAAAAAGTTAGATTTTTTGAAACCCGTAAACCAATGTAACCCCTTAAGAGATATTAAAGACTTCAGTTTTTATATTTGAAGGCAAATTGTTTTTTCTCATGAATTTTAAAACTCAGTGAAAAAAGAAATCTTTTTAAATTGATAACCCAAAATTTCGTACGATTCAAAAATGATCCATATAATTTTCTGACTAGGTTAAGATTTTACGAGATCTTCATCGTCAAAAATCAATAAAAAAGAATAAATAATAACAAAAAGATAATCAAAAATAAATAAGAAAGTTCAAAGTAGCCCGGGAATACATTCAAGACGAGCACTCTGGGCGATCATGAGCCTCTACCGATGCGGGCCGTGTCGAAAAAATTAAAGATTTTGTGCTTGAGAACCGTCGATTGTGAATTAGAGATCTCGCTAATAGTGTTGTAATATCATTTGTCTATGCCCAAACCATATAAAAGAAGTTTTTGAGTCTCAAACACGTCTAATATCCATTGGTGTCAAAATCTCTCAAATGCAACATGTCATACTGCATTGGTTCTTCGCGACTTTTTTGCCAAAAGCTTGAATCGATATCATTCCGCAACTACTGTATTCACCTGATTTGATTTCGACCGACTTCTGGCTATTCAACAACTCAATGCGGAGACACCGTTTTTACACGATTATGCACATTAAAACAGTTCAAGGAAGGTCCACGCTATTTCCACGGTTTTTGAGGACTGGAAAAAGCGTTGACAAGAGTATGGTTTATCAGACGAATACTCACATTGATTTTTACCACAGTAGTGTAACAATGAGTGCGGTGACATTTGCTAAAGTGACGTCTGAAAAGTAGGAGGTATTGTATTTTCTTTATCGCGAAAAGCTTGGAAAAAGTGAAAATCTCTAAAATTTAAGAACAATGTCTGAAAACAAAAAAGTTGTATTCTGAGCCCCGCACTGATATCCACGCCTTTTCCCAGCGCTGACTAACTACCACTTATTAAGTTGAATGTTCCTTAAATGTTGCTAATAAAATACAATTTAAAATTTTCCTTGTTTTTATTCCGATGTATCAGCTTGAGTGGTTCCACAAGGAAGTAAATGATTTTATTTATACTAAGTCTACTATTTGTTGTTAAAACATATATTTGCAACACCCATAATAATACTATTTAAGTAAGAATTAATTATAATAAATTAGCGAACAATAAATATAAAAAATGTGAATAGAAGAGCGCAGCAAACTTTTAGAAGAGCATTTTCGTTTTCCCGTCAGGGCATCTAGGTAATTGAAAAAGGCACAATTGGAATACACCTGCATACATTAAAATCAACCAAATTCATACACGATACTTTACAAATTTTTTAAAATTCTTCTATATTGCCTAAATTGTTCGGAAACCCTTCATATTCAAATAGTCCTCCAGATCTTTGGTGCGCTCAACCAGCCAAACGGAGTAGAAAAATTGTCGCTGCATCTCATTGTAGTCGTGTTCTACTAGCGCCGAGCTGACTAAGTTGTAGAGTTCCTGCAGTTCGGCCGCGAATTGTTCGTTCTCTTCCTGCAGCAGATTGGCGAAGAAGTTACGGTATTTGCCGAGATTGCGTTGAAAGTGCAGCATTGACGAGCATTTCTCGCTGGGTTCGATAGTCTCGTTATCGCTATTTGTGCAGTCGGGATCGCGTGGTATGAGGAAGGCGGTCGAGCGTGTGAACTGACAAGACAAAATATCGGTGGTGCAAAGGCGATTAATTAAATTGCGTAAATGTGTTGTTTTTATTTGTTCGTATACGTATGAATTTGCATGCATATGCGGAGTTAGTCAAAACAATAATTGTAAACATTTTATGTTTTTGCTTTTTTTTGCAAATTAAAAGTATAATGTATATAAATGTATTCGAATTATAGAAAAATGTTTTTAACCAATAATGTATTCACCACAGCTCAATAAATATTAAGATTTTAAAATTATTTAGAATTTATAATTTTAAATTTTGAAATCTTTTTTATAAATATTGGAATTTTTTAGCATTTAGTATTTTTTTTTGAATTTCTCTTATAGTTTCTTAAAAAATATTGATCAGCTTTTGGTATTTATTTTTCTTAATAAAAATTGAAATTAGGATTTTTGATATTTTCTAATTATTCAGTGTGGGTTGTTGAATATTTTAAAGTTTTTAATGTGACTCTTGAAATTTTTCTCACTAATGTGAAAGTATTAATGTTTTTTACTACTTACATTTATTTTCTAGCATGACCAGACGTTAAAACTCAGTGAACTTATTTACATTAATATTATATAATTAAATTAAATTTGTTTAATTAATTTTCTGAATTTTTTAAATCAAGATATAAATAAATTTTTTGAATTATTTATAAAAATGTGCAGTTTAATTTCGTTTATTTATTAAAAAATGTCCACTAAATTTTTTTAATTTTATTTTAAATTAACTTAAACATTTGAAGCTCTCCTTAAATAAACATTAAAAGAATCTGCAATTAATTTTTTGAATAATCAACAAATTTGCATTAAATTTTTAGAAATTATTTTAATTAAAATTTTTTAAAATTATTTAAATTAAGATTGCATTTAGATTTGTTTAAACACTCTGAATGTTTATTAATTTATTAGGAATTGTGTAGCTAAGTTTTTTGAGTTTTTTTTAATTAATTTATAAGAATGTAGAGTTAAATTTTATTAAATTTTTTTAATTCAGTAAAAATCTACAATAATTAAAACCTATGCAGTTTCATTAAATAAAAAAATCTCTGATAATTTTTTTTTAAATTTTCTTGATTAATTAAAATCCAGTTAAGTTATTGAAAATTTGTTTAATTAATTAAGAAAGGTCCAGTTAAGTGGTTTCGATTTTTTATTAATTTATTACAAAAAGTGCAGTTGCGTTTTTTAATTTTTATAAAATAATTTATATTGAAATTCACTATTTCTAATTTCGTAAAAAATATGTTTTTTAATTCTTTAAATTAATTTAAATATCGGCATTTAATTTTTTTTATTTGTTTTAATTAACTAAAAAATGTCTAGTTAAACTTTTTGTATTTTTTATTAACTAATTACAAAAAGTGCAGTTGCGATTTTTTAATTAAAAACTATTTTGTTTTTGAGAATTGTTTAATTAATTTATATTTGCAATTCTTTTTTCTTAATTTAGTCGAAAATAATTTTTTAATTTTTTTTAATTAAATTTAAATATCGGCATTTAAATTTTTTAAAGTAATTACAAAACTTTGACTTAAATCTTTTTAATTTTAATAAAAGCTCTGCAGTTATTCTTTTGCTTTTTATTCAATTAATTGAAAAAATATGCAGCTTTTGAAGTTTTTAAATAATTAAAAAACTTCTTTTAATTTTTTTTTAATATAATAATATAGTGAAAAATCTGAATTATGTTTTTATGTTAATTAAAAATATCTGTAGTTAAGTTTTTGAAATTTTTTTATTAGTTTAAAATATTTTTTGGATAATGTAATTTTTGCACTATTGATTAATTAAAAAATCTGCAGATAATTTTGTGATTAATTAATTAAAAGGTCTGCAATTATTTTTCTATATTTTTGTTCAATTAATTAAGAAAAAAATGTAATTAATTATTTTTTTTAGTAAATAAGTGTGTATTTTTGAAAATAGAAAAGCTCAAAATAATTTAATTGTTATCAAAAATAAAGAAACCAAAATAAATGAACTTTTCACCAGCGTGAGTAGCACTTTGCCTTAGCAATAAAGCTATGATTTCTGTGTTCAAAATATTTATATTAAGTAATAAGTAAATATTTATGTGTCACGTGCAGCTGCTTTACCTGATGCAACAACAAAACACTCAACAATAACATTTTTTGTAACTTATTAGCCATCGTTTTAGACTTTTTTTGATATTTATATAACCGTTAAAGATTAAGTTCTTCCTCAAAACGCTCAGTGATGTCAGCGGCTTATGTATTTACTGGGGAAAAATCCACTCGCGTTCGCAGTTGTTTCGAAACTGAATTGCGTTTTATAATGAAATATAAATTTTGCAGTACCTAAAATCGATTTCTACAAATATATATATAATTATATATATATGTATATAATATGTATGGAATCGCATGGCTTGAGTTATCGCTTAACTTACAATACTATTGATGTGCTGAACTATGTACTTGGAAGACACAAATACACCAATAAATATAAAAAATATTTACATACATACATGCATACGTATATTATATATAATTACAAGTGAATATATTAAAAAAGTACGCCTTTTAATTTAAAACCATGCACTTACATACACACATACACAGATATGTAGGCTTATATAAAAATTGAAATATGATGAGATCAGTGTGTAGCGTGAAATGTAGAACTTACGGCGCCCCATAATGATCGTGCTAGACATACTTACATATATACATACATGCGCACATATTCACATCAGGTCCTTATCAGCAGAAAATGATTTGTAGCTAGTTGGCTATGCTTTAGTCATTGTAGTACTATTTTTTGTTTTTGTAGCGGTTTCAACACTACGCATTCAACATGCGTTTATAGGAACTAAAAATTCTTTATAAATATATAATTTTTCATGTGTAAGACACTTATAAATAGATTCATAAAGAGAGGTGTGATTACAATTTTCTCGTGGTGTTTTAAAAATAGGTTAGTTGAGGTCAGAGTTGGTTGTACCAAGAATACACACTCAAGGACGAAAGAAGCGACGGTTTTGAATTACTTAGGAATATTTAATTCATGGGAAATACTATATTATATGAAGTCTTTTACGAAGGAAGCCTTAATTTTGCATAAATTTTAAGATTTTATTTTGCTTAGTTAGAATAACCTGCTTTAGGTCACTTTAATGTTGACTGTTGCTGAAAACTTTTCGCCATCTTGAAGAAAATTTCATAAAGCTCAATAAAAATTCCCAATATTACTGGCGAAAGCTAGGACAATCGATCTTCACAAGCTTATCTTGAGGCGAATTTTTTATCAGAAAAATCACTCGCTATAGTCAGGGAGCAGGTAGTAATCTCTTATTGTCAGTTCCGGTCCAAGGGTGTCTTCAATGGAAATATTTTTGGGAATTAAGAAAAATTATATATCAATTGTTCTTAATTTAAGGGTATATTTATACTATACATATTTAATGAATATACACTAAATATATTCCAGAAAAATATTAACTATTTTCCGAACTACACGCGATCTCCTGCGACCCTAAAGAACAGATCCTCTGATTCCAGCCTTCTGCTTGAATGAAACCTAAAAAAACTGTCTTCAAGAAGATACTGTTCGTACTTGTACAATGATTTATGGCCGAATATAAATAAAAATTGACAAAATGGTGGAATTTTGGGTAGAATTGTAGTCCAGAGGCAAGAATTTCGAATGTTTTTTGGCAATTGATAAAAATAAATCGCATTTGAAATTTTTCTCATCCATTCCATGTAAACCTTTTTGTGTTTTTTTTTTGTATTTGAGGAGTATACAAAATTATTAAAAAAAAGCTATTTTCTTTGAGCTTTTCGTCCTTGAAGTAGAGCGAGAAAAAAGACCATGTCTTTATTGCCTTAATTTCTATCCTTGTAGCCATCTGAAAATAAATCAATGATGAACTCTTGATGAGTAAGAGTGTCGATATCTCAAAAAGCTGAAAAACTGAAAATAATTGTTTTTTTTTCATAAAATGTCGATTACTCAAAAATAAAAATCGATTTTTTCACAAATTCTTTCAGTTTGTCGAATTTTTAAAAAATATTTTAAAATTACTTTTTTGTTGCTTCCTGTGATAGAACGATATTTTAAAAATATTTGTAATGTAATATTTCAAGTAAATCCACTGATTAGAACATGAGATAGTATGGCAATGCAAAAAGTAGTGTCGAGAAAAATTCATTTAAGGGATCGTCTCAGTGTGAAATTTTCGACAAATCGATCTCTTGTCGCACTCTGGCACAGTATACACTGTAATAATTTTCTTTGAAATTGAAATTCAAATTATTACGGTCCCTAAAATATTTTTTGTAGAAAGGACAGAGTGGGGAACGTAAAATTATAATTTGTATCGAAATTTCACATTATGTCCCGCGTGTGAGGCAACTTGACCGGAAATATCACACAAATTTGCAAAAGTTCTCGTGGAGTTTAGCTCTATGCTAAGTTTCATTAGAACTTAAATGTAAATAAATATAGACTGTATACATATTCCGCAAATTCAATTCAAATATTTCTTTCAAAATAACATATTTTTTGAAATTTTCCTGTAAATATGTATATTTTTCACGCTACATTCGCGAGAAGTGTCGATCGCTTTGAATTCGCATTCCCACCAATTATGCCTAATAAATATAAAATAGCTAGAAATTTGTGTCAACAATGACCAGCTGTGGCCAATGTCACAATGCATTGTAAGAACACAAGCTAGAGATGGCAGGCGACTACCGGCTGTTGGCTGTCGGCGCTTAGCTTCAATTTCAATTACACTTGACATTCTGTGGAGAACACAAGATAAAATATGCGAAAGAAAAAAACAGTAAAAATAAAAACATAAAAAATAAGACAAAAATATAAAAAAAATTAATAAAAGAGAAAAAATGAAAATGATACAAGAAAAAAAAAAAAAAAAAAAATAAAACACAAATAAAAAAATTGAGTAAAATTAAAATAAAATATTAGCATGTTAAAAAATAATAATTGAAAATAAAAAAAAATAAATAAAGCAATAGTAATAAAATAAAAAATTCAAAAAAAAAATTAAAATTGAAAAAAAAATAAATAAATAAAATAAAAAGAAACGGAAAAAATTAGCATGTTAAAAAAAAGTAAGATTATATTGTTGCGAGTAAATGAGCTACATATAAGAAATTCTGCGAATATTTGTGATTAATTGCATAGGAATTGTGGTAGAGGAAACTAAACTCAATTTTATAGTTTGCTTATAAATAAATAGCAAATATACATATATGTATATACATATATATGCTATGTGTTGGTAAATAAATTTGCATATGCATTGGTATAAACATTTGCACACATATTCATTAAGTTATTATTTGCTTTGATAAATTTTTATCCATTGACATTTGCGTCTGACTTGAAAATACTACAGGGCGTATGCGCAACTTACTAATAGATATGTATGTATACCTAACCACAGTAGTATATAGACAGACACATAAGTTGCGAGCACTATATTTTCTCCACATCTGCTAATCAAGTGCGCGCTTGTCTGTCTGTCTGTTTGCGAATTCCGCGCTGAAATTCTTCCCATCAGCGCTGGCGCCGCGCTGTTCCGGCGAATACTTAAATTCCATTGCCGTTAGTGTTAGTAGCAGTGTAAATTTGCTGCTAAGTTTTGTCATTAAACTTTTGTGCTTCTATTTACTGTTTATTAAATGCTTATATCTTAGCAACACACATATTTTCAATATAAATGTGGCATAATATTTATAGTGGAGATGTGTGTGTGTGTCTGTGTTCATTCACTGTTTGCTATCTCAAGTGTGTTTCCAAGCGCCCATCGTTGCCAGAGTCTGAAGTTTTGCAAAGTGCGAGTATTATATATGTAGTGGAGCATGCATCTGAGTGTTTGTGCGTGCGTCAATGGGTCAATTGAAAGTAAAGAAATAAATATAAAGCTATAAAATAATAAATAAATGCCTGCTTCTGTGCGAGACAATGAGCTGTGAATTTGAGTCACATAAAATTAACTGCGTATATATGTGTGTATGTGCGTGCGAGTGCTGTCTTGGTTGAAGTTCATTCAGAGTTCAGTTTAATTAAAATTGCGAATTTTATGCATACGCAGATTTTCAAGGTTCCACAGTTGATATACATATGTATTTAGATAGATATGTATATATCAGATATGTATTAATTGATATATATTTATTTGCACTATGTATTCATTCATGATACTCTAAATATATATAGAGCTTAATTATTTAAATAAATATATATATTGTATACCTTTATTATTTAGATGAAATATAAATTGCACATGCAATCTTCAAAATGTCACTCTTACACTTACTTATTGCCTTATTCTCCATTTATATTATCTTTGTGTAGTCTTTTTGCAAGTAGTTTTCGACCCATTTAATATTCTTCTGCTCTTTTATTCCGCCCATAGCAACTCCTCGACCGGCAAACGTTATATCAGCAATGCGTGCATTGGCGTCTACAGGCGTTATCACATCTGCAACGAGCAGGTATTTGGAGCGGTCATGTACCGCCTCCACTATCATACTCCATAATATACATATATACTGATACACATATCTTTAAATAAAAATACATATATTAACTTTAAGTTTTAATTATATTTATGTATATATGTAAAATATAATGTAAAATATAATATATATATATGTATGTATAAATTATAATATATATGCGTAATTTACCCATAAATGTGTTTAATCAGTTGTGGCTTATAATTGTATCTGCTTATATTTATTCGAGTAAATTTCCTTCTGATCTCTTCATAGCCTTGCCCTGCTGCGCTCGCGGACTTTCGCGCTGTGCAATGTGCCGCTTTCAATGAGGTCGATTTTCAGGGACAAAAATACACGTGGGAGCCATATATCAAAGGTTAGTGAATAAGAGAAAAATAGTAATATTTTACAAATGAAGAATTGTAAGTAAAAATAAATATATACATGCGGGATTTTTTTCACCTGTAGTTGATTGAAATTCAAGTTTTTCATTCCTTGAGGGGTTACATGGGTTTCCTCGGGTAAAAAACACTCTTTTTCAAGAATTATTAAAAAATATAAAAATGAAATATTTTATTAGAATTTTTCATTGTTACGAACATACACTATTAACAAAGAAATTTTGAAATTTTTAGAAAAAAAACTATTTTTTACCCAGTTATTGCGAGGCCATTTCCGGCAGGATAGCTTCTTATAGGATCATCTAAAGTGAAAAATACGTGTTTTAGTACAATACGAGTATTCTAGAGGTGTTGTAGAATTTATTCAAGGCAATAAAAAAATTCGATTTTTCAAAACCCGTAAACCCATATAACCCCTTAAATAATAACAAAGAAATACTTAATACTTAAGTTATTATTATCTAAAAAAGAAGTTTTTGTTAAATTTTTTTATTAAATTGTCATCAAAATCAACATGTTTTTATATAAATTTCGATTTCAAAACTTGTATTTTATAGCTAATTTTTGCTAGAGTTGCTAATTATGCTAGTGTAACAGGGTTGCAAATTAAAAAAATTTAATTAACAATCAAACTTTTTTTTTAATTTTTTATCCCGATAAATCGTCATACAAAATAGTTTTCATATTTTCTATCCTCAACACCGGATATAAAAAAATAACGACAATAATTATTCCAAATACTGGATCGAAGAATAAAGAAATGTCACAGAAAAGTGTTATAATCAAAAATTAAAATATTTGTTTTAAAATTAATGTTTAATTCCGATTCTTAAAGATAACTACTCCTCATGGACCTCGTAACTGAACTCCATTAGGTATAGCAAAGGATGTCTATGCGTGGTACTAACATAATTTTAGTTTCGGAACTAAAAATTAGATTTTCAAGTTGTAATCTTAAAATTTTTGACTAAAAATTAAATTTTCAATTCTAATACCAAAATCAAATTTATTAATAAATTCGCAACCCTGAGTATATACTTCTATTTATTCAACTTGCGTATAACAGCAAAAAGTTCAGTTTCTGTGCTTCTAAACTCTAATTTCCTCTTAATTTCCTTACTGTCAGAGGATGCCGAATGTGAACTGAACTGCAAGCCAAAGGGTATGAAATACTTTGCCACACTCAACTCGTCGGTTATTGATGGTACGCCGTGCTTCAGGCCAGCTGAATATTATCGCTCAAATTATAGACAGCGTGCGATGTGTGTGGAGGGTGTGTGTAAGGTGAGTACAACAAATATTAAAATTAAAAAAAAAAAGTACAACAAATATTAAAATGTTATCAAAACAATTATAATAAAAACAAATAACTCAATTAGTGAAGGTTGAATAAGCATAACAACCCTTTAATTAGAGTTACGATTTTCTTTTGTGATTAGAAATAGCTTTTTTGGTAGAAAATTTTCGTTTCAGAGAATAATTTTATATTAAAATTCCCTGAAACGATTTCAGAGAAAAATGTAAAAAATAATAATATTATTATTTTAATGAAATGAATATCTTTATATATCTTCCATTAAACATAGTATGGAAGTAGCGAATTCCTCCACTTCTAATACAATTTTCTATAATTAAAAACATAACTTAATTTTATTGCATACTTTTAGGCGTTTTTAGATTACTTTCTCCCCTCAAAATTCCTGTTAAATTTATTATTGTAAACTGCTGCTGTAATAAGCAGTACATAATCTGTTCGGTTGTTAAATAACAGCATAATTTCTAGCTGTTGCTGTTGTCTAACATGGAACTGTAAACTGAGAATGTTAAAAGAAATTTTCGTAGAGAATGTAAATTCCGATTAACATTTTTTGTTCTGCGCTGTTCTACGTATAATGTTAATGGAAATTGCGATTAACATTTTCTGCTTTGCTGTCAGAGCATGTTAATATGAATTGCGTTTAACAGTTTTTGCTGCAATCACAAACCATCACAAATGAATTTCGCTGTTATTGACAGCAACAAATTTTGCTATGGTAATAGTAAAAGCAATTTTTGTTACTCGAGATATGTAAATACTTGGCAGAATGTGTAATTGTAGGAGTTTTTAGTGGACACTGTCCGACTGGATACTGAGTGATCAACCATCTAATCTAACCGAACCTGGCAGAATATGCTGAAAATTGTGCAAATTAATTTTGTGTCTGTTATTTTTGCATTGTTCACTATTTTCTGGCATCCGTGTTACCTACTCTGGAAATCAGAAAAAAATGTAGATTTTCTTCCACAAATTAATAAAAAGCAACAGCATTGCCACTTCAACTTTCGAAGCGGAATTGCGAATCTAACTGTTTAAAATTAATTTTGCTACACTAAAATAAGCAGTCTCCCATATCTGAAGGGCCCCGTGACCGCGACTATTTATGCTCACGTTAAGTGCTTAGCCAAACAAACTTCTAAATGAAAAGCAATCGAGATTTTAAAGTGGCGAGAATTGTCTCTATTTGACTACAAGTCTGCATATTAATGGCACTGCAGCAAATGCCCGTTATTTTGGTGCATGCGAGCCACACTTATGTATTGCTGTGCACTCATGAATAGAAAACTTCTTTTCTTCCCACAAGTAGAAACTCCGTAAGCGTGCTTGTACTGGCTGCAGCTGTTTTCAATCATTTGCAATTGCATAATTTGCCACAGCGGTGTGAGCGCTTGTCACTTTCGCCGCGCTTGCAAATCAAATCAAGTGGAATGGAAAGTGTTTGCCAGCCATTTCGTTTGAGGAAATGAATAGCGCGTCAAGGCGCACATCTATAAACAATACAAGCTGCTTAACCATTTGACCCATATTTTGTTGCACAGACAAATAAAAGAAATAAATCAATAAAATATTTTACGCTGCAACTCAAATTACGTGACTCAACCGCAGATTTTCATTGCATCAACGCCTCAATGTATGCCACACACAACTTACCGTCGATTGCGCACTCGCATTAAAAGAAATCTTTCGTGTGTGTGTGTGTAAGTGGGTGCGTAGACATTATGTGTCGAGGCACGCATAATTTGCCGTTTTGCGGTTTAAGTACTTTGCAGGGGTTGTCTGCTGTTGGTTGAAATGCCTACGAAATATGCAATCGCTGCGAGAGGTGCTTTTGTCGTCACCTTTGTTGTTGCTTTGCTGCTTGATTGCATTTTAATCGTTGTCGATTTTATTTCAATTGCAAAAGCCACAAAAGTAGTGCGCTAAAGCGCTTTTGTGTTGGTGGCTTGATGGGCAAGGTGAATTTCAAATGCAAGTTTCTTGTTATGATTTGATTGCGAAACCGTTAATGCTTTGAAGAATTGTTTACCATTCTATAAAACGTGTTCGTTTTTTCTGAGTAAGGTTCCATTGAGTATATAGTATATTGGCCATTTTTCCGCTAGAGAGATTATACCATCAGTGTAAGACTTTTCTGGTTTCTCGGCGAAAAATTGCGACAAGTAATTTTCACAGGCTTTTCTTGAATACAACTTTACTCCATTAAGGGAGTTCTGCATTGACCGAAAAAATGATAGTCTGATGGTTCAAAGTCAGGGCTATATGGTAGATGCATGAAAACATCCCAGCCAAGCTCTCCCAGTTTTTGTCGAGTCATCAAAGACGTGTGTGATCTAACGTTGTCCTGATGGAAGACGAAGCCATTTCTGTTGATTAGTTCGGGCCGTTTTTTTCAATTGCTTGCTTCAATCTCATCAGTTGTTGACAGTAAAATGTAGCATCAATAATTCGACCATGCTGAAGTCATAGTGGATGATTCCTTTCCAATTCCACCAATCGCTCAGCATAATCCTACGAGGTGTCTATCTTGATTTTGTGAGCTTCAAAACCCTTGGACCATGATCTTTTTTGCACGTTATTGCCGTATATTTTCCACTTCTCGCCTCCTGCTTGATTCAGCAATGGTTAGATTTCATTTCGTTTCAGCAAAGAATCGCCGATGTTAATTCAGTCCATTAAAATCTTCACAGACAATTCATGTTGGACCCAAACATCGACCTTCTTTATATCCAAACTTTTTTAAATGGTTCAAAACTGTTTGATGATGAATGTTAAGTTCCTTAGCGACAGCATGGTTGCTTATGTGATGGTCCTGGCCAATCTTTTCCATAATTTTATCGACTTTTTCAACAATAGGTCGACCAGAGCGAACTGCATCTTTCAAATAGAAATTTTTAGAATGGAAGAGAGCGAACCATTGTTGTGCTATAAGATTTTTTTTGTATTTTTGTAAGGCTAATAAGTTAAAAATCAATAAAAAATCAAAAAATGAATAGTAAAAATATAAAATGCATTATTTTACGGCACAAATTCCTCAATGCAAATAATCCAATGATTAATATCTAAATATTATATACATAAAAATATATATTTTTGCTTAGTTCACCTAGACTATCAGCTTCTGAAAATAATTTAGTCATCTGCCACATAAACTTTTATTCTCAGCTGTCTCATACCCAGCATCGGCAACGCATTTCATTAAGTGCCGGCTCCCATCTCTTTGTGATAACATATACGTACATACATATTCACACAAACTTATGTACTTACGCATGCCATTTAGTAAGTAAACCACACATAACCACAAGTAGCTTTCGCTTTCATGCCCTGTTAATTATTTCTTCACCTTCAAATTCTTATCGACAAAAGTCAGTGCAGCAATTTTATGAGGTTTTAAGTTGGCTCTGCTGCTTATTCACTCGCGTTCGGCTGCCTTAAGTGGATGTGCACATAAATAAGTACATGAAAAAGTAGAATTTTGTTGTTGCTGTTGTGGTTGTAAATCGGTGGTTATTTCTTTGTTTTTCTTGTGGTTTATGAGTTCTTTTAACTCTGCAGAAGTGCGACAGCATCGTGGGAGTTTCTGTTTGGTTGCAAGCTGCTGCTACTTATGTGTCTGTAAGAGGAGCTTTGCTTGAAATGAGGATGAATCCGGTCAAAAAATAAAGATATATTCTATATGACATAATTTATTACCTTTAAGAAAACTGTCAATATGTATGCAGCATTGAATTGGACGAAATTTCTTTGAAGGCTCATAAGCTAAATAGTTATGGTATGCATTTTTCTGAGCTAGTGAATTAGAGTTCACTACAAAGTTTTTATGTTTTTTTTTCGATGTTCAGCTACGATATCCAATAGCTTAGTTTAACTAATTAGCAAAAAATTTTAATGAGACTAGTCCTCCCACAGTATAATTGTTAATCAACTAGAAAAATATGAAAAATATGTATGCCAGGCTGGTTGAAACCGCAAGCGATGCTGAAAAATATTTTTTTTTTGCAAAATAATTTTATTGTTTTTATTTATTATACATGCGTTTGGTGTTATGTTAATAAAAACTGTGAGTCACCAAACCACAAAATGTGTAACTGCGGCATTCTTCTTACGTACAATGTATGGGTGCATGTAGCCTTCGTAACCTAGTGTGTTAAGGGCGTTACCATTAATAAGAAGCTTGTGGGTTTTTGTAAAGCAAATATAGCTGAAAATTTTTTTCTGGGAATAAATAAGCTTTCACAGGCCTCTTGATACTATTAGGGATTTCCAAAGAGTGGCCAATATCAAAGCGAACTCCACAGTGAAGGAGAATCTTCGCCAAATTTCTAACAAAATACAGGTTTTGTCAGGAAAGTAATAGAACTAAGTCGATTTAAAAAAATTTATTGAACCAATCGTTACAATTTTTTAAAAACTTTCAAAATAGGTTCCTTATGCGTCAATGCAGCGTTGCCAGCGCGATTTCCAAGCATTGAAGGCGCCACGGAAGGCATACTCCGGATTGAGAGCCGAGGTGCATGCTGCTTGGATCCCCTCTGTCGTCTCAAAATACTTGCATTTCATCCGCCTTTTCACGCAAGGAAACAAAAAAAGTCCGGGAGGCCCACATCTGGGCTGTAGGGTGGCTGCAGAAGCATTGGGATACCGGCCTTGGTTAGGTAGCTGTTCACAAACAAGGCTGCGATGTCTTGTCGGACCCGATTGACCCTTCATGGCGGACGATGCCTTTCATGTCAAAAAAGACAATGAGCATCATTTTCACTTTGTATTTGCTCATTTTCCGGTCTTCATCAGCGACCTCTTCCCGCACTTCCAAAAAGGACTTGGTCACCGAAACACACCACTTTTTCTAAAGCAACATATAGGTAAATTTGCTTGATCCTATCAAACGTCTCTCTCGCAGATTCACCGAGTTTCATACAAAGCTTAAACGCGTACCTCTTCTCTAACGAACGCTGTATTTTTGGCTTGCACCACCCATAGAAACAGATCGCGCGAAAATGTTTGTCCTGACTCTTCAGGTGCTCGGAGACAATTGACCAGCCGTTCGTTCGTTAGCTAAGAACGCCCTCTATCGAATCCAGCCGGTACGCGTACGATCCGAAGTACAGTCGCCGCGGAAGAAAATGAGTCCTATTACCTTCCGGACGAACCCTGTAGTGTTCTCATTTCACGATTTCAAATGTAATAAAAATAGAAAGGACTAAGCTCGAAGAAGGTTCAGAGTTTACTCAACAGTTGCTGGAAGTTGCTTGGAAGTTGCTTGGAGATTAGTGTAATTACTCTGGAATACGGGTTTACACATAAGAATAAATAAGGGATGAATAAGTGAATATCGCAACATAAAGATTTATATCAAGTTCCACTGAAGTAGTAATACGTGACAAGCAGCCGATATTTTATGTTTAATATTATCGCTTGCGATGGACTTCGATTTCCCATTATGAATTTCAAGCATATTTCACATTTTTTAAAATAAAATAATAATTTGTATACAAATTCGCAAAAAAGGATTATAAAATTTAAAAAAATAAAACTTTCAGTTGGCAACTCTAAAAACAAGTGGAAACATCAGCGCTGAGTCAGCAGGCAGCTAAGGGTACACTCGGTTTTTTTATTTATTTTTTTGTCGATACGCGCTCAAAAAAATAACAGCCGCCTTTAAGATGCCTCCATTAGACAAGCATTAGAGCTTCATTTACTCCCTAGCGCCAAATTGAGACACCGAACGCGCGGCCGACTGAACGAGTGATCAAGTGAACTGATTGTGTGTGCGTCGTGTGCGTAAACCAAAAATCGAACGCTTGGCTACGCTCCGCCAGCGCTGCGGCAGCGAGGCGCGAAGGTGTGCAAAAGTTGTTAAACGTCCGACCGCTTCGGGCAATCAGCTTGGTAGTGATAGCAGCGACAGCGCCGTTTGCCAGTCTGCCGCACGTCTAAAAGTGTTCTCCAACGCCGCTGACGCTCAGCCGCTAACTCGACTAGATTGGCTAGTTCGTAGAAGCAAGCGATTTTCAGTTTCAATATCAAAACGAGACTAGCGCGTGTTGGACGTGTGTGCTTTTCGGCGTGCGGAATCGAACGGGCGTGTATTTGGAGAGTATTTTTTTGAAAAGCAAATTTATTTTGGCGGTAATTTCGAAACTTTGTGGTGTTTGTGTTGGCGCGGCGGCGTTGTTGCAGTTTCAAAGCTATGCTTTTGAGCAAAATTTAGCGCGAGCGAGCGTTCATGTGACTGATTTATACAGAACTGTGTATTAGAATTTATGAAGATGACGCGTGTTGATTGATTTGATTTGATTAGACAGTGATTTGATTGAGGAAGAGTCTAACTCAATTGAAATAAATGTGTTTTGCGGATCTGTGGTGAATTGACAATTGGAAAGCAAAGCGTGTGGAAGGAATTAAGTGACAGTTTAGAACTGGGCTGCGATCGAAAACTTTAGATATAATTTAAATGCTGGAAAGCAGTTTAAAGAATATAGAATTAGAATTGCGAAAATATTAACACAAACTGAAAAAACTGCGATACACAGGCCCTTAAGGAAATAATTTTCACATTAATCCCCTTATATCAAGTAAAATAATGCCTAATTTAAAAAAAATGTTTGATTCATTTTAATTGTATTTTTCGTGGTGACAATTAAAAAATGGAAACACCAAATTTTTATAAAAAAACTATTGCTTTGAAGATTAAAAAAAAAAAATTTATAAAATATTTTTTTAAAGTTTGAAAAAAAAAATATATAAAATATATACATATGTACATATAAAATATTTTTTGAAGATTTAAAAAACATTTTATTCAAAGTTTTAAAACTAACAGCATTCTAAAAATTCATTATGTTTATTTGAGAAAAATTTGTAAATTTTTATATTATTTATTTTTTTGCGAATATTTAATATAAATTCGCAGTTCTTCGCACCATTTACTAGAACTTTCAACTTCCTGGCGTTTGGCGGTAGCTTGAATACACGGGAATGTGTGTTCTTTTCCAAAATATTGTTTTCATCATCACTAAAGTTTGTTGTTGTTGCTGTTTGGTTTGACATTGTCAGTAGCAGACATGTCAGCAGTTAATTGAAATTTGTTCCACCTTATTGGCAATTATGTTACGATTATTTATATGCTCCCTTTATGCACAACACTTTGCGTGGTTGTTGTATTTATTGTTGTCATGTTTTTGCTATCGAAAAGATAAATTGCAACAATGAGAACGTCAAGTGCGTTTATCAATGTGTGTGTGTGTGCATGTGCGTACTCGTGCGTTACACGCACTTAAATGCCACAGCGTTCGAATACAGTGCAGAAATACCCGACAGAAAATTGTACGGCGACGAGGAAGTTTTTTGCAATTTTTGTTTTTTATTAGCAAAGTGTTGTTTTTGCAGTATGTAGACTTATTAAAGATTTTGCGTTTTTTGAGAACTCGGATTTTTCTAAATTCTGAATAGGGACGATTAAGTAGTCATATTTGTCGGTCTGACTGTTTATATGTACGTGAGCTAGTCACACAGTTTTGGGTTAACGTCCTTTTCTCCCCAAGTAGTTGCTAATTTGTCGAAATCGCCGATATCGGATCACTATAACATTAGCTAAAATACAAACTGAACAATCAAAACTAAGTTTTTGTATGGAAAACTTTTTCAATTGATGAGATATCTGTACGAAATTTGGCACTGATTATTGTTTAAAGCAATAGTGTAATCTCCAAAGAATTTTTTTAGGTCGGACTACTATAGCATGTAGCTGTCATATAAGCTGCTTTGATCGATCAAAATCAAGTTTTTGTACGGAAATCTTTGTTGTTTGAGAAATTATCTTCGTGAAACTTGGTAATGATTATTATTCAAGGTAACGCTATAACCTTTGAACACATTGTTCTGATCGGACCACTATGCCATACAAACTGAAGTATCAAAATCGAGTTTTTGTACAGAAAACTTTTTTATTATTATTATTATTTTCACGAAATTCCGCACAGACTTAAACAATGGTCTGCTACAACCTCTGAGTATATTGCTCAGATTGGAATACTATAGCTTATATTTATAAACTGACCGATCAGAAGCAAGATAAAGATCTTTTTATATCTTTTTAAGCTATTGAAAATAAGACTGTAAAGGTTATTATAGCTTTAATGCAGCCAAAGTTGACGGTTTCCGTTTCTTCTATTCATTTCCTGGATCTAGATCAATTTTAATTTTTATAAATACAGCTCTTTGATTGGTGGCCTTTTCAAGTAAATTTGAGAACATGTATCTGCGTTCTCTTTTTCCTACTGGTCTTCTTGTTCGATAAATGTTCAACAAAATACAGTTAACGCGCAACAATTAGTTTATTATAAAGTATGTTACACTTCGTAAATAAATACAAAATACAGATGAAAGCATACAAATGCAACACATGGCACGAATATCAATGAATATGTTCCTATTGTGGAATTTATTATGTACGTAAGCAGTTAGAAATATGTAAAGTGTGACGCTCTGTTGCATCTGTGCAAATATTTTACACTGAAATACGCTGCAGACATAATACCGTGTATTTTATAGGATATAGAATTAGTTAAAAATTCCTATATCAGTTAAAATTTCCTATAGTAACATTTTTAGTAGCAAATAGGTAGATGATAGATTCAAATTAATTGAGGTTTAGCACTGTGACATATGGTCTTAATGCCCTCTCTAGTATCACATCAATCAAATAGGTAGAATGGTTAAATTAGATAAATTTCTGAGTTCTTTTTTAAATACTAAAGACTTACAGTCACTGATTTTGATATTTTTAAAAGTCTTGGAAAAGCACATGCATATAAATACATACATATGCATATCGCATAGTGACTCTCAAACTTATGAAACTTTGTCTTCAAAGATGATTTCTAACAACCATTTCTTTTAGGATCTCATCTTATTTCTTTAGTCGCAACAAATATTGAGTAGTCGAAAAAGTCTTTTCGTATTTTGTCAATAGACGTCGTTGCAGTTGTATATCTTCAGTGCTACCCATCACATTGTGCCATAGCATATAGTGTTGGAAAGGTGAGATTAGAAGTTTGATTATAAATACGAAAAGACTTTTTCGACCACCCAATTTTACGAAAACTCGTTGATTGAAAAGCAAAAATATTTGATATTTAATTGCTGTTATGAATATAAAAATACTTTACCACTCATAAGCCACCATAGCGAATTGGCAAAATATGCCAAGCTCAATAACAACTAACCTCACTAACTAAAAAGGCACCACAGACCTTTCAATGAGCGCATATTTGTAGCAAATAAGTCTAAGCTGAGCTTAATAACACATCTGAGCGGCAGATTTCCATCACTCAGCACGATATAAGCTGTCGTATTTAGATTAGTTTACAAGTTTATAAAAATGTTGCAGCGATCAAGCAGAGAATTTCGAAAAGTTGGCGACTGCCGTAGTGGCTTGTGGGATTAGTTTTACAAAGAAAATAAAAGATAATAAATATATGCAAATATTATGGTTAGCATTGCTTAAAAATAAAAAAAATAATAAATTGATTTTTTATGGCACAAACACGAAAATTGCGGCAATTAAATAATAATTCCTTCAATTTTTTTCATTAAATATTGTTTGCCAACAAGCGGCCGTGTGTAGGCGCAGGCCACACAGCATACCTTTGTATTTTTAACAATTTAAACTGATTTAGTTGGCCAAAGCTAATTTCTATTTAAATTATTATAACGATTTCGGTTAACAAAATTATGCATATTACATAAATATGTAATAAAATGAGTTGAGTGTGAATGAAAAGAAAAGGCTTTAAATGTTTATGAATGTATGCATATGTATGTCTATATATATGTATATTTATTTATCAACAGGCTGAAAAATTAGCATTTTTATGCTCATTTAATTTTTCATTCATCCAAATCCGCTGCACGACTTATGGCGCAAAGTAAAATGCATTATATTTCATATTCACAGCTAGATAAAGTCTACATGTAGTTTACTAAAAAATACACCCTTTTTTATAACTAAAAAATTAAGTTTTCTTATTGGCTTTAAATCTGATTTGCATATGCTCTTTCTATTGTATCACTTTTAAGTTATCTTCTCCAAAATTTCAACTAATAAATAAGCCAAACAAGCTTATTAAAACTAGCTTAGCGCTGGTTGTTGAATTTCTTTTCGGTAAGCTTTGGGTTTAATTGATGGCTTATGCCTATGACCATTCGTAGAAGGTGTTAATAATGCCGAGGTGTTAAACAGCACTCACTGCTCCACTACTTATGGGGTAGTGCAGAGTGAAATGAAAGAATGCCTAAAATGTATATTCAGTTTAAATTATAGTAAATTATTTAGTTTGCTTTAGTCGCGCTATTTTTGGTGTGCTTTGAACTAGTAAGTGTCGGGCTATGTTTCCGCTTTCAAAAAGTGTATTAAATGTATATTTATGTGATTGGAGGAGGCGTATGCTGAGGAAATATCCTCGTTTAGGTCTAAACTCATATATTCATAAATATAAATCAGCTATTGAAGGAAAGACGAATTCTTATTAAACTAATGGTATCCAATAATATTGCATATCGTCATCTAAAATACAAAATAACGTATCATCAAAAAAATCTAAATTAAGATTTTTATTTCATAATATTACAGCTTCCACTGTTAGATATAACCAATATATAACCAATACATAACCAATATATAACCAATACATAACACATGTATAACCAATTTATAAGCAAAACTCAAATGTTGCTTCAATATGTATGGTTTCTACTATATCGTTTTTCCTTTGTCTGTAAACTTAATTGTGTAAACTGAATGTTGTCTTTGAGCTCTTTGATTGATTGGCGTAAATCTTTGATTTAACATATCCCCGGAGAAAAAAATCGAGATACGTTAAATTGTAATTTACGAGTCGCCAAACTTTGCACGCAATTCGTTTTCAAGTTAGACCTGAAACATGAGATGGCGCATCGTCTTGCAGAAAATAGAGATCGTCTGCGTAAATTTCATCAAAGTTGGAAAAAAGTGGCTTCACATTGCATTATAACGCTCATTATTGACGGTAACGCCATTCCCTGCCTTATTTTAAGAGAAATAAAGCCTGTGATTGCGTTTCTTGAACCACTCGAGGATTTGAATCAGCCAGTAGCGCCAATTTCGTTTTTTGACGAAGACATTAAGCCACAATCGGACCTCATCTGAGCAGATGACTTTTCAAATTTTCCGGAGAACGTGAATAATCTTGAACAATTTCTAAGCGTTGTAGCAAACGGCTGAAATGGTAAACCTTACTGAACACACTGATAAAATTTTACACAAGTACGTAAGCAAATATGATCGTTACAAGCTGTCAGAATCGGGACATAAAAGTAAACAAAAAATAGAGTTTTTGATGGGTATTCTTCTTCGACGTAGACACCGCTTACGCGGTTATAGCCGACAATGTGGGTTTCTTAGAGGCTATATAATGCTTTTCATTGGGAGCATTTTTTACGTGGCGGGTCCCAAATCCAGTGCACAACCCTGGTGAGGGATGGTTCGCCTACTCACTGTAGCTCGTCTTCAAAGGGATGTTCTTTGGCTTTGGAAGTCGTCAGCTGTTTGAGCCATATGTAAAAGAATCGTTTCTGGCAACTCCCATGTGAACGCTGGGTATATGCTTAAGTTTTCTCTTTGTTCTAGAAATATTTGCCACAAAATAGTAGATATGGAAAAATAATGAGATCTCAACAATTTTGTGTTATTAAACTCATTTAAAATGCTTATACTGTGGGTATATTTCCACCGTAGACACATGTGTAAGCTTTACTCAGTAATTAGCACATTATTTGCGACGGCGCCAACTCATAAATGACGTCAGATAATATGCAACTCTTTAAAGACGGCAAAATTATTTACGATAATAGTATTTATTATAATAATTGTGCTAGTATTTAAACCGCCCAATGAGCCGACGATTTTCTCAAAGCGCCACACTAAAATTGGCTCGTAAATTGATAGCTTAGCGCTTAACCATAAATGTTGGCACTAAAATGACGAATGAAGACTGCTGCATGACGAGTGATGAAGATGTAGATGTGAACATGTGTGTGGTTTAGCGGTTGACAGATCGATGTTTGCGGCGCTTGCCACCACATTAGCGCCTAATAGCAATTCGATATGGCCGCGATTGGCCATGGCAAGTGCATTGTAATCAAAACCATTACATTTAACGCAAATGTCACAACCAAAATTGGCGCTTAAATCATTTGAGATGCTAGAATTAATAACAACAAAAGTTGAGTTTATAAACGCCGCTGCTGGAAAATGCAAATGTGGCTGGAGCACCCTTTCAAACGAAGCGAGTAATTAACCCAATTTGTAGGCATTGCGAAAATGGTAAAGCTGTTGAATGCCGCCTTGTTTGGTGTGTTCAGCGCCTCAAGTGGTGGTGTCTGATGAGTGGAAGTAGGTATGTATGTATGTGGTTGCAAAAAGTTTGTAGACAAGCGACTGATGGCGGCGTTGCGTGGCGACTTGCCTGTGTTGGGAGCCTATCTGTCGGCCTGTCAGCAATGTGGCATAAATTTATGGTTGATTACAGATAGCGATCGAAATCAAACTAATAGATACATTCTAATTGAGTGATGAAATGTCGAGTCTAAAACTCGATCTTTACATTGTACTCAGATGATGAAAAAGTAGCGAAAATATACTCCATTTCGATACCTCCATTATCAAAATGGAATAAATAACGACAGATCCTTTTTATTTTCCACTGATATAATAAACAAAATTCCACGCTAGGACCAAACTGTAGGAATACAACCATTCACCCCCATATAATTGTTTTCGAATTTTGTTAGTGAGTTCGCAAAAATTGGTTCACCAAACAGATTTTTGGTTTGTTGCATCATTCGTGATGAGTCAACGGATGAGTCAGTTTTACTATGTTCAAATCTTTTCGATGATCTCAGATAAACTGCTGACAACAAAGGAATGCGTTCTAGTTGAGGGCGCGCATTGTCAGCACCTTTCAAGCATACAATGCTGAATACTGAAGATATTATAACTGGTGATGACACCCGCATAAACTGTTTGTGGTTAAGAGGACTCACACATGTCGCTAATTTCACATAAAATGGTAGTAATTAAATAAAACAGTTTTACTATTTAAATGTTTGGGATTCTTATTGCGCATGGGAATAATAAATTAATTAAATATGCAAATCTGAATTGACTGCTCATTGTAAACCAACCCATAAACCACCAATTAGAATTATAATGAAATTGTTTCATCTACAACGAAAGAGCTTCAACATTTAAACTGATATATTCCCCTCTGAACAAAGCCATTGTCTACATACTTTACTAACCATTTAATATAATATACCAAGTTGCATTTGTCTTCTGACTTTTAGATAAATACAGAAGATGTATGAAGAAAACTATCCACAAATTGCGTACTATACGAATCAATATTATGGAAAATGTTATGGAAATGTATTCACATATAAATGATTGTTTATTTAAATATACCCCAGCGCAAATATTTCACAATGTATTTCAATTCAAATTGTTGCAATTTCAAAGAGCTCAAAAGCTCATAAAATGTTATGTGCAATAATACCGGCAATTAATATTAATGTGGACATTAGACTGCAATGATTTGTTGAATAACATTAAAACATAAATAATCTTTTTGCATATGTTTTTAAATATGATAATTACAATGAATGAAACATAAATTTGCAAAGTTATGAAGGCAAAGTCGGAGATATTTTCATTCGTTTTTTGAATAATGTAGAAATGTATAAATATGTATGAGTTGTAGATTAAATGTTAAATTATAAAAAACAATAAATATTTTTATTTTAAAGAAAAAAAATTGATTTTAAAGAAAAACGTTAAATACGAGATTATTACAATGTCTTGAATAAGAATGTACGCCAAATTCCGTGTTAAATAAAAAAGTTTTCAGGACAAGGTCTCGATTCTGAATGATTTGTTCGGATATTATACCGGGGTCTTGGACAACAACTCCTACCTAATTTTGTGAAGATATATTGACAAATTGAAAAGTTTCCTATACAAAAAATTGATTCGGTTAATTTGTATGACAGATATACGCAATAGTGATTCGAACTAAATTTTTTTTTGGAAATTCTGCAGATGTCTTCACAAATATTCAGTACGAATATCTATAAACTTGATTTTGACCGATCAGTTTGTATGCTACCAAGTTGTTCAATAAGTTTTGTCGTTTGATAAGAAGAACAAAATTTCATGATTCAAAATACACTTTATTTTTCATTATATTCTCCCAGAAAATTAATACACTTGCTCCAACGATCCTCCAATCTGTGGATCCCATCCCTGAAGTGAGAATCCGGAATGTCTGCAAAATACGCTTCAACAGCCGTTATGATGTCTTCAAGGCTTGTACGACCACGTTTAAATTCAGCAACCCATCTTTCTACTGTTCTAATTGTAGGTGAACAATCATGATGCACTTTTAACTTTAAAATAAGAATTTTATCACTGCACGATATTAAATTTTTTCCATTGTAAAAAAATACTGTGACACGGCGACACTAAATGGCTTGTAAACAAAGAATTAAATGACAGATTGAAATGAAACTTCACATACGTTCGTATGAAGAGTGTACCAGCGAAACAAAAACGCCCTTTCTTATTGAACGATACAACTTATTGAACAACCTCATATTAACGGTTAATGCTTGTTTATTTTTAGGTTGGCTATTTTAAGGAATATTAGTTTTCTTATGAATTTTATAACTCAATAATTAAGTAAGGCAAGGACCCTCACACTTAAGACCTCATACTTGGAGAGACTTTCTTTGGATGTGTAAAAAATTATTTTTCATAGTAACAGGCGGAATTATTAGTTTTTTGATCCACCCAATAGTGAAGGGTTCAGCCCACAACTGCATATAAAACTTGTGCTAATACTAATTGGAAAATTGAAATGATTAAGCCAATTTAGTCATGGTTACATCATTTGATGAGTTTATACTATATATTAATATTTTACTTTTATTTACTGCTATGAAATCTCAGCGATTTCCAGAGGCTTCGAATAAGAGTGGTTCTGAAATCTAGAAAAACATTCCTTTTACGCAATTTGTGTAACTACTGCAGAATTCTATTCGACGGAAGAGGTTACATAGATTTCCTCGGGTAAAAAACAGGGTCGTTTCAACAATTTTTTTTCTCATCTAAAAAATTAAATATTTTATTAGATTTTTATTGTTAAAAAATACACTATTAACAAAGATATTCTGACATTTTTGGAAAAAACTATTTTAAACTCGTCTCAATATAATATAATTTAATTAAATGAAATGCAGAACACTGCTCACTTAGGTTCTTAGAAAAGATTTGCATAAAAAGAGTACGAAACAGTATTAGAGAGCGAACATACAAGTAAATATGTTTTTATGAGCGATGATTCGATTGGTATAGATGACAGATGTTTTGCATGCAAACTGAATACCAAATAAGCTATGACTAAAGTTTAAAAATATGTTATGGCAGACACACAAACACACGCACATATGGATGTATGGAAACCTCAATCAAAAAATCGTCAAAACAAAAATAGGTGATAACACCAATATTACCTACAAATACTTATATACATATATATGTACATATGTATATACAAGTAAAATAATCAAAATTATATTGAAGGGTAATAAAATTTGGAAAATAATTAGGAGCATTGCAACACGTACATAAAAATTGAAAGTGCGATATTGAAAACAAAAAACCATAAAAGTTTTTGCAATTACGAATTGATGGAATAATTTCGTATGCCAAGCTGTAGTTCATTTAGTTAAAACTACACGAACAGTATTGTATAAAATTATATGTGTATTTTCATTATTACTCTTACTTAGGAGTCTCAGTGCATAACATATAGTGCATGTGGGAAAGAGCAGAATGATATGTGGTTAAAAACCGCTTTCTTAAGCAAAAGTAGGTAAAATATAATAAAATATTTCTAGGCGAGTTTTTCCTGATCATTCAATTTTTCTTCAAAGCTCTAATACTTTATTAATTGCCGCACTTGTGAACGTACAAATACTTTCTTTTTAATTTTTGTCTCGCTGAACTTGGGGAATTTCTCTTTCAGATACATAAATCCAGTGCCAAGTGAAGAAAAAAATTTCGAATGTTGTGCTAAGGGGTCTGTGGGGCATTTGAGGTGTCCTGATTATGATTTTGAGTACAATCATTTATGAATCCATTACTTGCCGGTGAAACCCATCTATTTCCATTTCCATCAACAGCGGTAGCTTCTTTTTCTTTCTTTAAATTTCAATTAATATACACAATATAAAGTTTATTTTACATTTTCATAGTAAACATGCTTTTAAACACTCTCTTTTACAATTCCAATGAAAGAAAATAAAACCGCAAGGTGGCCGTTAACTTAATGCCTGAGTAAACAAATCTCTCAGCAGTTTTATGCTCACACTTCAGAAGTGCAAATAAACAGTTTGAGTACACAAATAGACCTACTAATGACTTTCAACTGCAAGCGAAGCATAAAAATCAAATTTATAGGTAAACAAAAGGCAAAAGCTGCAAGTGTGTGCACCCATGGAGCTAAGAGCCCGCGAGTAATATGAGGAAGGTGGCAGAAAAGAAGGTGAAATTGATATGAGTAGCCGAAATCATGACCTACACCTGTCAAAAATACTTTTAAATAAGTACAAACTGTTCTCACATACATAATTATGTGTTGTTGTATACAAGTATTAAGTAGCTAGGGCTCGGAGTTTAAAAGCCTAAAGTGTTATCGCACTGTAAATGTAATTGATGGATTTTTTATTGCCGATTTTCCAACAAATGACCAATATTACTCGCATTACACTATATATGTATGTATGTGTATGTGCGTTTATTAGGGTGTGTTACAAGCATTACTAAGCAGAATGTATTATGTATTCGTAAAGCAAACAAAAAAGCGCCAAATTGTGGCAACTCACTGTTCATTCACAGATTCTCACACATCGCCACACAAATTGTATGCCATTATTAAGTAGCTTTAATAGGCTTTATAAACAGCTAATTAAAATCAAATAAATTTAAATTGTTAACGCCGACTCTTGCGCCTATCCGTTCGATTTTTGTTTTAATTTTCGTTTACGAATTAATTCAAGGTCAATGGTTGCTCCTACTTGTGGAGAATTTTGTATGTACATACATATATGCAGTACATATTTACACAGTACATATCTACACAATATTTACTTAAATGCACTACATTTTATTGTTGTAAAGTAACAGAAATACCCTTAACAAATACAAAATATTTGTTTGTTTAGTTTGGAGACTGTACCGTTGCTTTGGAAAAAGATTCATGCCAAATTTCGAGGAGATATCTCGGCAAATAAAAAAGTTTTCCATACAACGACTTGATTCCGATCGTTCACTTTGTATGAGCAACTTTTTGAGAGGAAAAACATGTGTGCCAAATTTTAGATGGATATTGGCAAAAATGAGGTACATTTTCGCGTTTATATTGGCAAAAGCTCTCAGCTCGTCATGCTGATCATGTAAATCTTGGGTAGTCGAAAAAGTCTTTTCGTATTTCTATTCAAATTTCAAGCTGGTATTTTTTATATTGACCTTTAATGAACCATATATGTACCATTTTGGTCGACCACTTTTGGCCATTTTTCCACCAGAGAACACTATTCCACCAGTGTAAAACTTTTCTGGTTTCTCGGCGACAAGTAATTGTCACGGGCTTCTCTTGAAGTCAACTTTACTCAATTAAGGGAGCCCTGCTTTGATCGAAGCAAACGGTAGTCTGATGGTGCAAGGTTTGAGATATATGGTGGATGCATAAAAACTTTCCAGCCAAGCTCTCCTAGTTTTTTCAGAGTCACCAAAGATATGTGTAGTCTAGCGTTGTCCTGATGGAAAACAAAGCTCTTTCTGTCGATCAGTTCTGGCCGTTTTTTCGATTGTTTGATGAGATTTTGATCAGTTTTTGACAACAAAATGTAGAATCAATCGTTCGACAGGGCTGGAGTAGCTCATAGTGGATAATTACTTTCTCATCCCACCAAACACTCACCATAACCTTTGAGGCATCGATCCTGTCCTTGCATCACCACCTTTGGACCATGATCTTTTTCACAAATTATTGTCGTATTTGATCCACTTTTCGCCTTCGGTTACCATTCGCTTCAGAATTGATTCGACTTCATTTCGTTTCAGCAAAGAATCCCAGATGTTAATTCGGTCCATTAAATGTTTCACAGACAATTCATGTGCTACTTAAACATCGAGCTTCTTTTTGTAGCCAGCCTTTTTTAAATGGTTCAAAACCGTTTGATGATGAATGTTAAGTTCCTTAACGATGTCATGGCTGCTTATGTGACGGTCCTGGCCAATCTTTTCCATAATTTCATCGACTTTTTCAACGATAGGTCGATCAGAGCGAGGTGCATCTTTCACATCGAACCATTGTTGTGATACACGAACTGATGCTGCATCATCTCTGCAAACTTCACAAATTTCATTGATGGCCTGCGTGGCATTCTTCTCTTTTTTATACAAAAATTTCATAATATAGCAAATTTCATCATTATTTTCACTCATTTTTTATCAGCTGCCACTTTTTTTCAACTTTCCCATATTTAATTTTTTCTTGCAACATCTATTGACAAAATATGAAAAGACTTTTTAGACTACGGTGGATTAAATTAGTTCATAAACTTCCCAAAAATATTTGTTATTATTATTTTTTTCTCAAAATATGTTTTCTTCGCTGTAGAGTCCAAACCACAAATGTTTACAAATACCTGAAATAAATTTTAGAATTGGCGAATGTGTGTCGAACTGCGATTATTTACTTTACTGATTCAATGTGCTTTAGAATCTTTAATATAAATTTATGTTTCAAATACCTCATATATGCATGTATCCATGCAAATTTATTAAGAAAAAATAATAACAATTCGCCAAGACTGACTGTAACTTGGCTTTAACGGCAATAGTCCATGCAAAGTTTATTCAATCATTTCACTTCCCTCTGCGCGAAATCGAATATTTATTTCTTGGCAGTATATTCACGCATTTCAGCACATCAATTATTATGCGCTTTTATTGCATGCAAATATTTACAAAATCGTCATCTGCATAGCATCAGTTGGCGCTTGTGCCACCCGCGTTAGCTAACCAGCCCACGATATCCATTAGTGCCGTTGCAAGCGCGTGAAATCAAGATATGCCTTCGCTCGTTGCTTCCGCGGCCCTTTTGACATGTACATGACAGCTCCCACAATTGGCGCACAGCAATAATTTCTATGCCCACGGACGGCTACCACTAACCAGACATGTCTATGTTATGGGCTATCTGCCTTTACAGCTGCCAATCTGGCGCGACGCCTGCCAATGTGATACGGTTGATGTGCTGGCGCACTTATGTTAACGTTGTGGTTGTCACTTGTCCAGCAGGCGGTAAATAAAAAATACGCAACTGTCATTTTCAATGTCAAAATTGACACATCGAAGTGTTACTTTTGCGGTTATGCTTCATATATTTATCCAAGTATTGGCTATTTACTGACTTACATAGCTCATAACTATTTTTTATTTTCTTCTAATATGCAACTTATGTGCGGCTTGCTTGCTGCTCAATTCCATTGCATGCCTAAGCTCGAAATTTATCACCAACAACAGCATAGAGACATACAGAGAGCCGGACTTACGTGATTACAATGAATGCGTCGCCACACAGGCTGACAGTTATTGGGTTGTAAACTTGTTTGCTTGTCATTGATGTTGTTAGCAGCGATGATAATTGTCGTGGAAATGTCGGAGAGATGTCATCCATTTGGTACTGGAGAAGCTGTGTGCTGACAGCGTAAGGCATTGTGGGTGCTGCCAAAGTGCTTTCTTGTTTACAATATAATAACAGAAAACATAAAATGTGGTCGAAGAGGTATAGATAAAGTGAGTTCAGCATATTGTGATGTCAAATAAGCTAATGTCTCTCCTACTAAAAGATTATCAGCTTTGAGGGAGTGAGCTCAAAACATGCACTGACAATTCCTTTTTATTCAATATTACCGTTAAGATGCTCTCTTCCTATCAATTTTTTTCTTAGTGTTTAATCTAGAAGAAAATGGTTTCACCTTAACGGTGCCACTATACGACTAATATACTGTCTTTAGGTAAGTTTTGGTTTCTTTAAAGCAAATCTATGGTTTCCGAAGTCAAAGAGTTTCACTCGGCTTGAGGTATAGAAAATACTTTCTCCTCGTTGAGAGGCTCTATTCTTCAACCAGTGGACGGGATGAAGTACTTGAGACTTATTCCTGATAGAAAGTTCTCTTGGAAATCAAGCATCGAGGAGAGACGAAAGAAGGCATCGGTCGCCTTATACTCTTTTAGAGGAGGAACTTAGAGGAGGTATGGCACCTCTCCAAAAGTGGTGATCTGGCTCTATGAAACCATAGTTAGGCCAATAATCCTTTATAGGATAGTTAGAGGTGAAGTATTCTGTCGGGAGCTCTCCACCAACTTTAGTTTACTAGTATACTGGCTTTGAGCTCTTTGACTGTGCTCTCAAAATTAGATAAGGAGAGCATGAACTCATTGGCAATAGCTTTAAGCTTCTCCCATGTTTGATTTGGATGGATGCTCGGTCTCAGCGGAACGCCATAAGCCGGCTTTTGTCAGACTGAGATTGAAAAGTCTCGGTAGAAACACCTTTGGCGACCTTAGCGAAGTTGCTGGTATTGATATTAACCGTCTTAATAAAATTGTGGTAAGATCAAAACGCTTCGGCGCTCTATTAGGAACTGCTTGTTCGGTTTCTGGTAAACTCAAAACGATTCCTCGATCTTTCAGGGTCTAGTGATTCTCTCTCGAAGGTTTTATCACGGATAAGGCCGAAAGCCTTTAGTTTTTTACATTCGCGAAACTCGCTAGCTGTGTAGGATTCACACAAGGTGTGCTCCTTGAAGCGTCGGTTCTACCATGTATTGAGAGAAAAGGGCTGTAGTGACACTAAGTCTGGCTCCATTACCCCACTCCTTCGCTGACCTAATATTAAATTTGTTTTCAAATTAATTTCGCGTAGGAAACAAGTTTTTGTTTTTACATGAGCATTTCTATATAAAGCTCAGGGACTATGAGCATATTTTGCCTTTTACGCAATATCACAAATATTTAGATCGCGTAAAAATAGCGAACCCATAAGTCAACAAGGTCGTAAAAATTTGCCATGTCTTTTCGCCAAGTATATTCGCGAAACCTCTAATTATGTTATAAATCCATGCTAAAATGCTAATAAAAATGTTTAAACCAATTTAATAAGAAATCAATTTGTAGTTATTTTGCCGAAGGCGCTAAGCTATAAAATTGCGCGAACAACTGTTCACAGCTAATCAACAAGAGCGCAACGACCACCTTAAAATGCAGACACCACTTCCAAGCTCAACACATATGCATTAGTATGGTGTGTTCAAAAAAAAAAAAAAAAAAAAAAAAAACTATCAAAACAATGGACGATGCTTTACTAGCTGCTTTGTTTTTAGTTGAAAACTATTAGAAAATGGAACGCATTTACGTGCCTTACTGCAAATAAAGGTCTCTTGAAGCACGTCTTAACACCGAAATTATGCAAATAGTTAGTTTCAATAATCATAAAATCCGAAATGGCGCTGTGGACTCACCGCTTTTATGTATGTAGATTAACATTTACGGCGCAGAGAAAACAGATTGAAATAAAATCACAAAAATTATTGTAAATAAACATAAAAGACACAACCGTAATCGCTTCGCTCTTAAAGTGTCACATTCGATTATGGCCAACAAAATTGAAAACGTTATGACCGAAATGTGGCAGATGATGCATAATATTAAGACAGTTGCTGTGGCGCATTGTTGATGCTTGGAAATTGTAAGAGCTGTTGAAATGCCATGAACAGCATGAAGATAGAAAAGTTGAGACCTCGGCCACAAATGTCAAATGTAAATATATCATGCATAGGTTAGGTAATAATAGATGGATGTTCCGTTGTTCGTACGTCCACTGGTCCTTAGTTATGCCAGATGGAGGTTCAGTTTACTAATTTGAGTTGAAGTATTTGTCGTACATAACGTGAATGCCCTTTGTGAACTGTAGGAGCGACACTAATTTCTAATTTTGACTTCAGCTCCTAGATTTCTAAGATTCTAGATAACGCTGGACGCTGCCTACTTACCATTACCCATTACTTTCTGCATGAACGGTTGCTGTTGTTCTAGTGGAAGAATTCTGCCGAGTTGACAGCTCTTGGTCGAATAAAAAATTTGGTTCGTATGGTGGCTACTTATGCCCATCCGTCTCGATTTGAAGCCAGTAGGCTGTAATCTGTCATTATTCCAACAATTGTCCTGCAGTTTCTTTGAGACCGTTTGAGTGAAAAGTACGTATTTTTTTCTTCGAAGTTTGTACACATCGTCTTATCAAAACTGCATGTCCTTAAAGTATTCCATCTTACCCTGATCCGTCTGTCAGCCCTTTCGGAAATTTCATTGTGCATCGTTTTTAGTGAATAGTGTTTCTTTCCTGTACTGGTTCGATAGGCAGTCATCAGCTATTTTATTTCCCGGAGCTCCTTCGTAGTGTAGAATCTAGTAACTAGTATATGCAGCTGCTTTCTAGCAGTCGCTACTTCTACTTCTGATTCTTGTTTCGGATTTGGCCAAAAGGTCAGTCACATTCATAATAGAACTAGAACTGTAAAAATCCTTTCTTTAAGACGAATTCCTCGGCCGAACGGTTAAATAATATTTTTAATTGACTTTTCGTGGCTTTTTCGGTTTTGGCTTATTTTTGGAGCGTCATTTACCATACGGTTAGTCAGTTGTGATGTCATGTTCATAAACCCACGTCTTGTAACCAGCGATGATACGTTTGATGAATATACGGTCCTCACTTACTTTGTGGAACATTTTTTTGCAACCTAGTCTACGTCGTTTTTGCAAAAGAAAAGCTGCATGTCCAAAACATTAACCAAAATGTGTTGAGTCGATTCAAAAGAAATTTTGATATCTTTTGCAAATTCTCTGAGGTCCACACGACGATTCGAAAGCATTGTTTCTTTAACTTCTTCGATGTTATCGTCATTAAGACAGAGATGTACGGATTTTCATGAACCACGCATTTCAATGACTTCAGAGCTTCATTCAGAGCTTTGTGTCACTCAAATACCTGAGTTCGTTATAAAGCAGACGGCCCAAAACAAATAACTGCTGTACTTAGATCTGTCCGAGTCATATTTGATCAGAAGGGAAAACGATTTATCATAGCTACAGATTTTGTTAGTGATTTCTAGGATGTTTATGATTGAATTAGTAGCACCAATTTCCGCAGCAAAAACTGTAGCCGCTCCCAGCAGTCTCTTGGAATTGTTTAGTATTGTGGAGTATTGTTACCATATGTGATATAGGGGAAGGCACAATATAACATAGGTCGCAGTGCAAGGCCTCAATTTTCCTATCTATCTATCTATCTAGTAAATAGTTTGAAATCTCAAGGATTTGTGTTTAAAATCAGAAAACTGTGGAAAGGAATATTGATATAAATGCACGGCAACTAAGCTCAGAAATTTTCGGATTCCGAATTTTATAAAATTCGTACTTAAACTTAGAATTTCTTTGGAATGTAATTTTATGGAAAATATTTTTGTTTGGAAGGATAGGAGATTGATTTGCTAACACTTGTGAGAGCACATTCAAAAGACTTTTTGACTTTATGGGAACTCGTTAGAAAAGACCTTGGCCCATATACCTTGGCAGCGTACAACTTTTGTGACTTCCAGGGCAATCGATATATTCCAATACTATTTTAGACAAAGCAGCAACAACAAAAAAGTATTTTTCAATAAATGTCTGTATAAAAGAAAGATTATTCCACGCCATTAAATTCAAACGCCCGATCAACATAAAAAAGTGTTCGCATTTATTTTACATGAAACCGTAAAATATTTAAATGTCATATTGTAAATTGGCCAATAAAGCGATATCGACGCATTCAATGAGCCGCAACACGGGGCTGCTGCGCACAGCAACAATAACAATAACATTGAAGTCTCTCGTCAAGCCGAAAAATGCCGAAATGGGAGAAAAAATAAGAAACAAACGCATGCATACATATGTATGTATTCATATATGTATATGTATGTGTGTGTGTATCGGAATATGCAAATGTAAATATCTTGTCATGCACCGATTACTTGTAGATGCAGCGATAATCTGTTGCAAATTCACAAGTAAACATAAACTGACTAAAGGCCAAATTGTGTTGACGTCAAAAATGCAACCGCCGACAGTGGCGGCAGTGCTGGCGGTGTTAGCTGTGGCACACCGGTCATCAAACGAAAAATAAATACCTGTGCACCACCAACAAGCGCCACAACAACAAGAAGGCGGCGGCAGCCAGCAATAATAATAATATTACAATAAACCACTATGTTATGAGTGCAACAACAACAACAGAAACAACAACTTACAATAATAATAAAAATTTCAGACAAATTATCCAAAGTTGCAACAACAACAAAAATAACAAGAGCAACAACAGTGGCAGCGACGCAGGTTTGAGTGCTTAAGTGGCCGGTGATAGATAGTTTATGCGGAGCCACAGCTGAACGGACGGACGAACGCACCTAGTGCGCGACCGGCCGCGCGTTCGAATGTGTGATCGGTCAGTGAGTGCGACAGGACGGCGGCAGAGGAGGTGGTGTCACACACGCGTCGCTAAACGGTCGCTGAAGTTGCGTTTTCGTAATGTGTTTGAGTAGCGCTAAAAGCTATGCGAAAAAACACGCCACATTAGTTAGTTTGTTGTTGTTTTGCTTTAGAAGCGCAAGTGTGTGGTGGCATGCACGCGAGTGCTTGGCTTATTTGGACATGGATAATTAACCACTGAGGAATATTAAAATGCTAGTGAAGTATAAACTATGTAAACAAAGCATTTTTTGTGTGGCCAGGCAATTAGTGATTTTTTTGTCTATCTGAGAAAATTGAAAAACGGAAAAAATTTCGATACTGCTTGGTGTGAATTTGTTGAATATGCAAACGATTGAACTAATAAATGTGAGTTTCCGTTATGATATTGCTAAATGTTTGATTGTAATTCGATATATATAGTTGTTTTGGTATCTGCAGAATCATTACCCGAACAAGTTTGGGAATTGCTGCCGTGGACTTTGGCTGCACTGAAGCTGTAATACCCTTCACAGACACATTTTTTATAGCATAAAAATACCTTTCTCTTCATTTTGATCGGCCAGTTTTTATTGAAGCTATATATTACAGTGATCCGCTCTGAAAACAATATTCGAAAAATGTTGCCGTCCTTTGAAAATAAATCCATGCCAAATTTCTGGAAAAAATCTTATCAAATTAAAAAGTTTTCCTTACAAGGATTTGAGTTGGATGGTTCAGTTTTAATGGCAGATAACCGCGTCGTTGGCTCTGCATTCTCCAGACAGCTTAAGGCAGCGAAGCAAATGGGTATGAAACGACTGGCGCGCTATTGTTAACTCGGCTATAATCACGTAAGCGCTTTCTGCGCCAGTAAAGAAGAAGAAGATTGACTATATTGGCGCGACATCGACTGTTCTGACATATGATTAGGTTCTTTGCAAGAAAAGGACGTGTACAAAACTTCAGGTCGATATCTGAAAAATTGAGGGACCGGTTCGGGTATATACAGATACGGGTAACTCAACTCAGCTCGTCAAAAAGATCATTTATATGCATATACTTAGTCTGGAGGACTCTGATGTTTCATTTTATTGTTACAAACATTGTGGCAAGCTTAAAACTATATGCCTTGTTCAGGGTATAAATATGGATTTTAGGCTTCCTAACTACTGCAGAATCTTCCAAGTGAAGGTGACTGCTATAAATGTGGCAGTAAGTCTGTTGCTCCAGAGAACAGCCTCTTTCAGAGTGGTGACTATCCATTCCGATAGCAGAGCAGCGATATTAGCTTTGAGTTCGCAGTTTGTACGCTCAAGACTAGAGAAGGATTGACTAGACTCCTATCTCTAGCATCGACTTATTCTGTGCTTACACTGGTTTAAGTGTCTGGCCGCAGCGGTATTTATGTAAACTCTAAGGTTGATGAACAGTGGCATGGGAGCGAGTAGGAGCTCCGTAGGCCTTTTGTGGTCAACTACTGGAATGTTGAGCTTGAGACCAGCTCAGCAAACGTTGGTCAACTATCAGAGCTATGCGGTTGCAATATTCTTCTGGCCCAGTATAAATCATCTATCATGGTTGTCGTAGTTCTAACTGGAAGCAGAACTAGTTTGGAAGAAGATGAGGTAGAATCAATACTTCCTTCTCGAATGTTCCCCTTTTGCAGATCAGAGTAAAACCACCCGGATACTTATAGAAATCTAGGTAAAATATCGGAAACTGAAATAAAAAACTTAATCTGTTTTGTAATCTGTTCAGAGCGGTTTGTCGACAGCTGATATCTAACTACAGTACTTTTCCCTTGGGTTTCAAAAGGACATTACATAGCTGTCTAGGTCCCCCGCCATGCTGAGTTATCAGCTATCTAACCTAAAGTGCTACGAGCAAGAGCTCAAAGCACCAGCAACTTGGGTAACGTCGTTTTCCTTCATCCTGCCGTCGCCAACAAACTACGCGATCTTCGGGTGAGAATTTTGTCTTACTTTGATTCAAATGCTGTTGGTTGGCTGGAAAGAGAGGTCAAAAATATTTCTAATAGTCATGGTAGTGGAGGAGTAGGTACTATACTTGCTGATTGCTTTTGTTCTGCAATGCGATTTTTACAATGAATAAAAATGAAGAAAGAATTTGTCTCAAATTTTGTATTTCTATCCAAAATTCGGGTGCTGAATCGTTGCGAATGTTGGAAAGGTTTTGTCAAAAGGTATAAAGCCTTCAAAGACGGTCTAGAAAACGTTGAAGACATACGACCTCTGAAAGATGTTCGACCTCTTCAACTAAAATTTAAAAAAAGTAAAGGGCGTAGTGCTTGAAAATCGTCAGGCAAGTGTTAGAGAGGTAGCAAGAGATATCGACATCTCTCGCGAGTCTGTTCGGATGAGTTTGGTAGACATTTTGGGTATGAAACGCGTTCTTGTTCGATTCGTCCCGATAAAGCTGGATTAAAAAATAAAGTACTGTAAACAGGTCTCTTTGGATATGCTTGATCATGCAAATTCCGATTCCATATTCATAGACAGCATTATAACTGCCGATGAGACATGAGTTTATGAGTTTGACATGAAAGCAAGTAAACAATCGTCGGAATGGAGGGACAAAAACGAAGAAATGTCAAAAAAAAAAAATTCTTTACTAGAAGATATTGTCTGTACAATTATGTATCTACGGCCGAAAAACAAATAAAAATCAGTTTATAAAATTCTTAATTTTAGCTTGGTAAAATTTGGTTTTCGATCTAATCTTGATCTTGATTGTGGAAACAGAAAAAAAATGTTCTTATTATTATCATTTTTTTCCTCATAATCACCACCAGGTGTTTTGAAAAAACCGGGTTTAAATATACATAAGTGATGAAACTGATTGAATAGCGCTGCTACAATATAAAAAGAAGGCTATATCTCAACGACTATTTGAGATATCGATTTAAAATTTTTCTATTTTAATTTCAAATATATAATCTGTCGAAAACTGAAAAAATCGATTCATTAAAAAAAATTACACTAGGTTCAGCTCAAAAAAAAACCTACACGTCTGAGGCAATTCAAATTTGTTTCATCCGCCTTACTCTTTTCTTACACGCCTAAAATTCTCACTTTTGGCGTAAGAATATTTATATGATTTTTGCTTAATTCGGCCAACCCATGTTGGTTGGCTTATCATCGAACCTCACCTACAAATTCTGTCTGCAAAAGAATACAGTTAGGTCTACACCTGTGTTAGTATTATTACATGTATGAGTGCTACTTGTGTAAGCTTATGGTGTTGCTCATATAACATCACTTTCTTTGCATTTCTTTGCTTATGTCCATAAATCACAACAACAATATATCTATTAGGTTGTTAAGTGTATCTATGAAGATGTAAATTGCTGCCAAACATTGTCTGATCGCGCTGATTAATTTGTTGTGCGTGGATCAAAGTGCAAATGCGGAGAATAAATACACTTATGTATCCAATCGACTGTCTATAGCACATATACATAGATACTTGTGAATTGTAAAAATATGCATACATCATTTTTTATTTGCGATTTATTTCCTATAAAGCGCAGATAACTGTAATAAATTCAAAGATTGCGTGAGTGATCGCGCATTGTGTGCGTGCATGAATGATTTTTCGAGTTCTTACTGATTTTATGGGAATAAAGAATGAACGACTGGTCTCATATTTGTATGTAATAATTGTAACTATTAAAAATAATTTCTAAATGAAGAAGACTAGTCGAAATTTAATATTTATTAATAAAAAATGCTCATTCGTCTAATCGACAAAAACCGTTTACTTTTAATCAATGATTTCGGTAGCACTTCCTGTTGCGCAGCTTCAAGCTCATCCACGCCCCTTCAAAACGCAGCTTATGTAAATTTCCATAACCCAACGCCCATAGTTTTGTTTGTGCTCCGCGTTGCGTATAAAAATGCCTAAATTATGAATGAATAAATATGTGGTTTTATAATTTATCACTAAATTATGCATGACTGTGTGCCGAAATTAACACTTTTAATTAAGATGACAATGCGTGTGTGCGCACAAGGTACCCCCATTGTTCCACTAAGTATGATAAGGCAATAAATTAGGTGGGGAATAAATTTATAATAGCTTTCGCAGGCAATAAATGAAAGTAAGCTACACATATCGCGCCATGCGCAACTATAGAGACATCATTTGTGTAGATTTATGTCGAGTTTTTATTCGGATTTCAAGGGCTCCACTTAACTGGCTACGCATTAGAGGCATTAAAACGTACACATAAAATTTATGGGCGCTCTTGTTTAACATAAGCTCGGCTTATTGTTGAAAAATGTTGATTTCATTGATAATGATCTTGCCGCACCAGATTTTAAGCTACTTGTCATTTAATTATAACTAAATCAATTTTTCTGACTACACATACACACACGCACATAAATTGAAACTCTTCTTTGCCGTGCAGGTTTCGTGAGTCTTGTCATATGCTAATAGTTTGCTCTACACAAAAGCTAAGTAAGATTTATTGAATATCTTTGTTGAACTGCATACAACGCTTCCAACGCTAATCGCCGTCCGCGTTTTATTTTAATAAAACTTATGTACGAATATAAATTTTAGAAGATTACATTGGCAACAGACGCACCTATAATTTTGAAGTGAAATTCGACGAGGTTTTGGGTGGTTGAAAATGTTGGAGAAGCTGTTTTTGGCTTTCCTGGTGAGTGAGCTATTTAGTTTTAATGCAAAAATGATGTAGTAAGTAAATTTTATAATTTTTTTTATTATAACATATGTTAACTTTTTCAACAAAAGCGCTACAATTTTTTGATTAAAAAAAAAACGGTTTGGAATGTCAATGAAACTCATTATTTCTGGGAAAGTACATTCGATGTCATTATGTATGGAACTCAATTTTTACATGGCCACCACAGCGGCGTATTTACTTGGCCATCTTTTTAAACTTGGTTCTCAATAAACAGTGGTGACTTTCGCTGTGTGGCTTGTGGCACCGTCCTGTCCTGTGTACTTTTTTCGGGATGCAAAGGCGATCAATGGAGTACGAGTGGATTGCTGTCTGACTAATAAAGCATATTTTGCTCTTTGACGGATTTATTCAGCCAGAAATGAGCTTGAACAACGAAGATGATTTTTCGATGAAAATCCGGATTATTATTGCTCAGCCCCATTCATGTACATACGACGATTATGGTGATCAGCGGCTTCAATTCTTGCGTCAATTTGAAAAATTTTTGTAAGAATGTAGACCAAAATCTTTTCGCAAAATTTGCCGCAACGAGGTCACAGAGATGCCCAACGTTTGAGAACGACTTGTGAGGGATCGATTTGGGTCTTGCTCAATTCATGAGCTAACGGCAGCAATATTCTCGACACTATGGGCACTTCTTTGTCTCACTGGCAAGGGAACATTTTGTACTGTGCATGTGGATTAAAATTTTTCCTTTAGATGCTAAATTGTTGATCTGACAGACTGAACACTTATTGAAAAGAAATTTGAAAAGAGCCGGAAAAATATGCAGTCGTTTGCTCTTCATATTGGTCTACTTTCATAGCGTCTCTATTGGAAAAGCAATCACTTAATGAAAGCTAAATTTACGACCTCAATATTAAACAAAATGTATTAACTAAATTTACTATCTCTACATCCTAGAGAATCCGGCCTCAATAGAAATAGAAATTATGAGTTCTTAAAAAGAAAAGCTTAGAGCAATTAAAAACCTTTTTCCTCTCACAAAGGGTAGATAGCTTTTGAAATCTCTAAAGTCTTTTAAGGTTTCCTCAAAGATAGTGAAAGAATACCGTGATCCCTTGTTGGATCGAATATCCTGTTTCACGATAAACTTGCATTTGGTTTTAGAACATAGTGATATCCCCTTTAACTCTGAAGCAAATGAACTAGACAAAGCGGACACCACCAAGAACGAGAAGCCGAAAAGAGGTAATTTATGTGATTCTGGTAAATAGCTGAATCCCGGTGGAATCAATCCCTGAATTACTGAACAAGCAGGTAGACATGGCATAAATGGAATATTGGTCTCACATGTCAACTCTTAATTCAAAAGTAATGGCATATAGACATCTTGTAGGATTGCTTAGAGACAGTTTGGCAGACATGCCAGTAGACTGGGATCAGCATACAATGACTATTGTATAAGAAAGCCAGAAGGTAGAAGGTAGATTATAAAACATCTTTTATGCTAATGCAAGGTTTTAAATAAGAAAATAGTCGCATTGGTCGAAGGCTTTTTCAACCATTTCTCGTAGGTTGCTCAAATAAAACTTTTTATACTGATGAACTTTGTCAGGAGCGCAGGGTGGTACAAAGATAATATAATGGGAAGATAGGGGTTTAGTTTAGTAGTTTAGTTTCTTCCTAAAAGCCTAGGTACGTGGTTAGATATTCACTCTGACTAACTACCTAATAAGATGTTCAAGCGAAACTCTAAGCCTCAAACACCAGTTGTGATATGTTCTACATTATATGTTTTTTAAATATTTCAGGCCGTCCATGCCACTGGAATCATCACTGGACTCTCTGCTAATAGTGGTTCAGTCGGCTGTGGCGGTTTGATTTGCCGACCAATTACGGGTATCTTCACACGCGATCCTTTACCAGAAGACGCTTACGTGCATGTCGCTACAATACCAGCAGGTTCTTCAAACATTTCAATAACTGAGCTGGGAAACAGCATAAATTTACTAGGTAAGACAAAAGTAGCTTTTTATATACTATATTTACATTATATTATCTCCTTTAACTTCGATTTGAGCATATGCGACAACTTCTTTATATACCAATCTCTTGTAGTGCTGCGTACACCCGATCAGAAATATATATTCAACGGCGATAATGTGGCTTCAGATAGTGGCGCCTATGAAGCGGTGGGTGCGGTTTTCGACTACCATCGTATAGATGGACTGCAGCATGGCGATGGTGTTACCGAATGGATTACTTGCTTGGGGCCTATAAGGGATATGCTAGAGTTAATGGTGAGTACCATACTATTTAAAATAATTACTCTGAAGTTTAGTAAAGACTAAATTTGTACTGCAACAGATATACAGCAAATCTTCGAACCCGGGCATCAAGTATGAGTATCTGCTGCCTATCACATCAGACTCCGAGGAGAATGAGTTATCAGTAGAAAGCGACGGGTTCTTGAAAAACGGTCCAGAAGAGAGTTTTGCAAGCAATTCACGCTCTGGTCGCAGACGTCGCTTCAACTGGAAAGTAGTTGGCTTCAGCGCCTGTTCCAAATCTTGCGGTGGCGGCATACAAACACCGATTGTGCGCTGTGTACGCGAGAATCCCGTTCGCTACTATTCGCAACGCCGTTGCATGCATTCGGAAAAACCAATGCTGAATGAAAATTTGCTGCGCTGTAATACCCAGCCGTGCCCCGCTTATTGGCGCATCGAGGACTGGAGTGAGTGTCATTGCCAACAGGGCGAAGGTTATCGTGAGCGTGATATAAGCTGTGTGCAAGAACTTGCTTCCGGTATTGTGATACACGTTGACAACTCAGCGTGCACCGATGAGATGCCGAATCCGCGAAAACAATGCGACTGCCCAAAGAATAGACGACGCACACATGCTGCCCGCTATCGTACGGCGCATGCGGGCGCTAACGGTACTAATCATCGTGGGCGCGACAAGAATGACAAATCTGGTATTTGGCTAATGTCCGATTGGAATCAGTTCTGTTCGGCTGAATGTGGCTCAGGTGTTGAATATCGCACGATATTCTGTGATCGTACAAAGCCGAATACGGATCGCTGTGACTCGCGTGCCACGCCAGAAATCACACGTCCATGTGAACGAGAACGTGATTGCGATAAAGGTGAGTGGTTCGCTGGTCCTTGGTCACCATGCAATGGAAACTGCTTCAATTTGACGCGCAGTCGTGCCGTTTATTGCATTCGCAATCAAGAAATAGTTAAGGATGAGGATTGTAAACCTGAACTAAAACCACAGTTAGGCGAGAACTGTTCACACGAAGAAGTGGAATACTGTGGTCCGCGTTGGCATTACTCGGAGTGGACGGAGGTATTGAAAATCAATGATTAATTGTATATTTGCGAAGTATATAAATTTTATGAGCTCCTTTATTTTTTCTATGTTCGTTTTAGTGTTCGAAATCATGTGATGGTGGCACTCAGCGACGCTCAGTCAAATGCCTAGAGTATGATGAACGCGAGTCTGCAATGCGTGAGTCGGCCAAGTGTCGGTATTCTCTGCGTGAGCCGATCTATCGCAGCTGTAACACCCAAAGATGCGATGGTAAGATACATAACAGAAGTGGGAGATTTCTCAATAATATATCCAGACAAAATGTATCAGTTTTTTAAATTTAAGCAACTAAATGCAAAATCTTTTCACTTTACTAAGTAAGCAACCTAAATTAATTGAAATAAAAGTACTTAAATCCATTTAATTGTATTTACTTTAATATGATTACAAACGATATCAAAAATTGTGGGCGTGAGCCCAGCTTTCTAATTAATTTAATGTACATATCCCGCAAACCTTTCAAGCAATAATAACCCGATTTCTTGGGAGAATGCCATCCCACCTCACTCTTTAAAATGACTGAATTCGGATTATAACCCCGCTCACTTCCCACATAAAGGTTTTGCTAAAAATTTCTGAAAGTGCGGAAAAACTATAAATAAATGCACCAGAGACATACAATTTTTCACCGGAGAAAATACAAGAGGGTTTTGTAGGAACCGGTGTCAAATTTAAGTGAAAACATATATGTATATAATCGGTAGGTAATATTATCCTATATTTCAACATGATGATAAGCGAAGTCAAACCAAATTGAACGAATTGAGGTGTAATACCTTATGACCAAACATTTTTTAGATGGAACCAAAATTATTCAAGACCACAAATACCGAAAATCTCTACACCAGTTCGTATTACTATTTTTTTATCGCAGTTACTGATTAATCAGTGAGATATATTATGCAAATTCGGACACAATCCTTTCCTAATAAACCTGAAGATATTTTCACGTCTTCGATCTTTGCAAGTTGCAAGAGTATTAAACTTTCAGTTACACTCGAACTAAGTCCTACCCCTCTTATTTTTTTTTGGTTTTCTGTACTTAAGACTTGAAATAAGGTGTATTTCTTTAAAGAAAACCTAAGCTTCGAAATCAAGGGGTTACTAAAATGGTTCTAATGGCGAAAAGAAGAATTTCTCTATCAAGGAAAGAAGCATAACACAACTACCCATGTGTCACAAGTCGTGAAAGCATAGTGTTGAAAGCGAAAGCTACTAGTTTACATGAACAAGTTGTATCGAGTCACTACTCTCCAACGCAAGGCGAATCAAAGACATCTATAATTACTTTACTATATCACCAACAGGCTACCATTTTTTCAACCCACCACAGCTTACTTAACCACTGCGAATTAGTTCAAAGTTCCAACACTGGCGCGTGCACCAAACAACTTCCTTCAACATTTCAATTTCTTACATATTTTAATGCCTTCCTCGTATTTTAAGTATAACGTTTGTTTGTGAACCCTAGAAAAATTTATCATCAGGCAGTTAATACCTTTCTCAATTTCATACACATTTCCGGTACAATACTATTTTAAGTAATCACCCGTACAACATAAAAATAGCTTTTAAATAAATTTAGAACTTTTGACTATATGTACTATGTTTATTTGTATATATCTTTATAAATAACATTCTTTTGCTTATTGTTTCAGAGCCCCATTTAGAGCTGCTGCAAAATGATGTTGCGGTCTCGTGTGTGGACGAGTTCAATAACTGTCAGTGGGCTGTCAAGGCGAAGCTATGCAATTACGACTACTACAAGCAAAATTGCTGTTACTCCTGTGGTGCCGCCTAATTACACACTCGACTGCGTGGAGGGGTACTTAGCAATAAAATATGCTGCAATATTTAATTAGCATAATTTTTGTTTTTATTTCGTTTTCGGTTTTATTTGAAAAAAAGAAGTGTAGTATTCTTATTTGCATAGCGAAAAAACGATTTGTGCTTTTTTTTACCAACGAAAAAGCTACAAAAGTAATCGATACGATTTGTTTAATTACTGCAAATTCTTAAAACTTAAAAAAAATTATTTATCTCAAATTTAACTTTTGGTGAAATTAAGCAATACACGTAGGCATTTTCTAAGTATTTATAATAATGAAGTTAGGCATAATTATTTAGTTGGTATTTGTTCTCTGAGTTCTGTAAATGAATGCGCATGAGAGTAATTAAAAAAATGAGCTAAAAATCATTTTTTGTTTTACCTTTGATTTTAATTAATATTGTATATGTATTTATTTGTAAGGCACATTCCATATACATACGTACATATACAGTTGTATTTGCAATATTGAGCAGGCGGTTGCGCATTCAAGTTCTAAGTTTACCTTTAGACCCTTGCGACAGAGTATTTTTTTTTGTACAAAGACCGTTTCCGATATGTGTCTAATTTTGAATTACCTTACTTACTTTTACTTGAAAAAAAAAAATCGAAACATTTCTTTAAATATTTGAAACGAGTGGATTTCTTATTTATCGAATGAAATCATATTACGACCGGAATTTCAATAATTCGTGAACTTAAGTTGAAAAATATGTTCTCAGTTCGTTTTCATAATCTGATTTAAATTTAAAATCTTTCTCAGCTATGCTTCACTCGGCAAAATCTTCGAATGTCTTAAAACCGTGTTATTTATTTTAGAGAAAACTAATGCAATAATTTAACTAATGTGTTCTAATAGTTTTATGTTTCTGTCTAATATTTTATATATAAAAAAGTTAATTCAGTAATATATTATAACTAATTTATATAAATATATATTTACTCAAATTATTTTTATTTTTTATCACATTTTAAATTTAAGCGACCATTTAGCATAAAACTGACAAATAAACAAAAGTACATAAAAAACGAAGTGCAAAAAAATAATATTTTACTAATTAATAAATTCACTCTTTTGTAAGAAAAACTAAAAAAATGAAAGTTTATTGTTGTTGGTTTTATTAACCAGGTTGGTAATCTTTGATTAGTTCGCTAGACAAGCTTTCTTTATCGTTTAAACTTTTGCGCAATTGAAGTGTTCTATTGAAATAGTAAGTTGGCTGCGGTTGCGTTTTCGTGTTCCTACTTCGTTTATGAAACGCACAATTTGATCCACACTGACACATAAACAAAAAAAAAAAAAAAAAATGACAGTGACACGTGTTATACCCAAAAATTTAACTAAAATATGTATCAATAAGTGATTTTGAGCTCAGAGGATATGGCTAATAAGACATTTTTCAATCACTTTTCCTTTAACTAATGCATTTTGGGTACATTCGAAAATTGGGTAAGTACACTCCTGGAAACTGCTAAATGACAAAAACCGCGCTGCGACGAATGAAGAAGAACCTACACCAATAATCTACCATGACAAGATTGTCGTTTCGCCACTTCACCAAGATAAGGCGAAAACAGCACTAAGTCAGCTGGAGAAAAACAAAGCTACAGGTGAAGCTGATCAGACGATCCAATATAATGTTGGATATAAAAACATAATACTACCGGGAAAGACAGATAATATTGATATCGCAGGCTTTAACAACGAAGCCATCAGTGCAAACTTTTCCAACCTAGAAAAGAATAAGGAAAGACAAGGTATATGGAAGCCACATACAAAAATCCCTCGCATTTTGTGTACTACGTCACTTTTGGCAACTATAAATTTGAAAATGCACTTTGTATATCTCGAAACCAGTATGAATGCCATCAATAATCTAAGTCTGAAGATCATCCGTAGAATAAATTTTACCAAACGGTGCTACTTTGGGTTCGGCATGCAACTGAGGAGATAGATCCCTCTCTCGACAAACAAAAATTACGCTCAATAAGCTTTCCATTGTTACCGTTTTATTAGACGGCAGAAAAGTCGAGAATGTACTTGAGAGATCTGTTCGCCGCAAAGTCTTGAAGATTGAACCACGAAATATATGAGCTCTTTGGCGACATGGATATAGTTAAGCGCATAAATACGAATACGCTAATTAGCTATGCGAGTATGGCATTCGATGGAACCATGAGCTGTATGAGATATACGACGACATTGACATAGTCCAGCGAATCAAGAGACAGCGGCTACGCTGGTTAGGTCATGTGGTCCGTATGGACGAAAACACTCTAGCTCTGAAAATATTCGACGCAGTAACCGCCGGGGGAAGCAGAGGAAGAGGAATATCTCCACTCCGTTGTAGGGACCAGGTGGAGAAGGACCTGGCTTTGTTTGGCATCAGCAATTGGCGCCACCTTGCGAAAAGAAGAAACGACCGCCGCGCTGTTGTTAACTCGGCTATAATCGCGTAAGAGGTTTCTACGCCAGTAAAGAAGAAGAATCTAGGAAACACTTTATTAGCGAGCGTAGTTCATATGGACCAGTCCGGTTCAAATTTGATCAGATTTTTGAATATACATGCATATATACTATATTATATTGGTGCCGCTGTACGATTGTGGAGTATTTATACCTTATTTTATTGTTGTGACAGTTTTTTGCTACTTACTATATGCAGTTAGAAATTTCAGTTTCCTATCAAAGTTCTATTAAATGTAATTACAGTGCAAAAAGCAAATGGATTTCGCTTGTAGTTTTAAATATTTAATAAAACGCGATACATTTTATTTTCTTTGTGGCACCAGAAGCCTAGAAGCACAGTAATTATGTAACAGTGCATTTGCTGATACAGCTAGCGAGCGGACAGACAATAGCTTTTCGGAATGTACATACAGGTCCAACCTATTAAACAAAAACCGCAATCGAAAACCAAATGGCAGGCGTTTTGTGGAAATTTTCGTTGGCTGAGGGGTATTGGATTGTACATAAGAAACTATTTCACCGAAAGTGGCATACATGGATTTGCATATTTGGTTAAAGAGCAACTGATTTTGATTGAACAGTAAGTGTGGATCGGATCATACTTTAAAGCTTAATTAGTTGAAGTCAATAAAACCTAAAATAATATATATTTCTTCGTTAAAATGCACCATAGTGTGGCTTGGTTGTTACTTTTAATCGTATCGTTTGGTATGTGCATCTTCACGGGTCTGCAAGCGATGGATAAATATAAGTCCAAGAGCACAGTTATGGGTATGGAGCGTGACTTCTATTTCTGGCGCACACCAATACCTAGTTTTACGGTGTGTCCTATGCGTCGCCTAAGTCTGGAGCTCTTCGATAAGTATTGTCAGTAGGTCTAAATTCAAATTTACCGCTAATAGCTGACTTTATATGTAAAGCAAAAATATTATCGTTTTTCATATTCTCTCATTCACTTAAGCAAAAAGAAAATAACGGGTCAGCCAAAAGAGGATCTGTATGTGTTCCTTGAGACTTTGGCCAACTCGACATATTTTAACTTCGCTAATATAACTGTACGTCCCAGCATCGAAGGCACCTTGGACCGTTTGCGCTTGCGACCTGCACAGTACATGTCCCTAATATATAACTTAACCACCGACTTCACGCAGGAGGAGGAAGGCCGGAAGCCTATCAAGCTGAATGATGGTTTTAAGGATTTTGTGGTGCGTCAGGTGCTCACCGAATTCGGTATTTGCTACTTGGGCAACAGCTACTTACACGATGAGTATACAGCACGTTACTTTTTGTTTGGAAAATACCCGAAGATCAAAAAGGAAGATGCCAAAATGCTGTTAGGTAGTTACTTCGATAGCGCGTTGTTGATTTTATCGGTGCCGAAGGCGTTCGAAAGCATTGGGGTGAGTTTGGCAGGTTTGCTAAAACCAAGTTGATCGATTTTGAGGGTTATGTATAATGAAGGCATATTTTTGAGTAATAACTGTTTAAATTTTCAACGCTCTGCAGGTTTTCATACACTCTTCTCATGATGCCTTGAAAATTGAGCAGAAGTTTTTCTATACCAACGAGGCGGTGTACTACAAAGCTGAGACGCGAGAAATTGTTGCCGAAGAGGGTTATGAAAAGTTGGTTTAATCTTATTTCAGATTACAATTTTTTAATATTTTAATTTTTTTAACATTTGAAGATCTACCACAGTGGCTCAACGCAATTGTCGTTTCCCGCATGAGTCGAATTTGGAGCATTTTGAAATTTACACTAAAAGCTTTTGCATGCAAGAATGCCGCCTTAATTTGGTCTATAAGAAATGTAAATGCATACCACATTTCTATCCGAACAGAAGTGAGTTCGATTAGAAATATGAAAAGACTTTTCTGACTACCCAATACATACCAATTTTCAAGAATGTTTGTAATTCGAAATGCTTATGTGTTCGAAATATTTTACATTTTACAGTTAAAAATCCGAAGCCGATCTGCTCTTACACTACGCTTAAGTCCTGTGTGGCTAAAAATGCAGGTATTTGTTCTATTAACGGATTTTAAAAATTTATTTTCATTACCTTTACTTTCAGAGTCCTTTCGCCGTTTACACAGTTCAAAAGCTCGGAAAACAGTATATTGTCATTGTATGGATTCCTGCTTCAACAGTATTGTGGTTGTGAAGAGTGTGGAGGTAAGACTTTAAGGTATATAAGAGAAGTTTGAAAAACTAACAAGGTTATCGAAGGTCAAATTTGGAGAAAACGAGTACGAGCTAGTCTCAAAGGTCCGTCGAAACTACTACATGCCAGCAGAGCGAGCAATCGAAATAACAAGTCAATTGAAATTTTTTTGCAAAACTATTTTTTTTTTATTTAACACAGTTCCCATCAAGGGTGATACACCGATTACAGTGTTCCTCCAACCTTTCGATACCATTTTTGTAGTACGATTTGTCCTTTGCTTCAAAATAGATCTCGGTTGCGGCAATCACATTTCATTTGGCAAAAATTTCTTCCCTGCGGGCGCTCTTTTGAGTTCTAAAAACATAAATAGTCGCTGAGGCCCAGATCTGGAGGTTACGGTGGATGCGGAGGCAATACGAACTCTAATTCGTTTGCTACGTTTTCACCGACTTGTGACACTTCACTTCGTGAAACATCACTTACTTTTCCTTCAAATGCGGCTGTTTTTCAGCGATTTCGCCCTTCAATCGGTTCAACAATGCTATTTAATAGTCGCTGTTAATGGTCCATCCCAAAATACTGACACCATAACCTTACCAGCCGTCTGTTGCAATTTTCCTCACTTTGGAATGAGTACGTTTTGTGCGGACTGCAAATGGATGACTGTCGATTGAACTTCGAAGTGAAATGATGAAGCCATACGGAGCAAAAACTCTGGTTTATTACGTCAAGAGCAAGCTCGATCAGAGCCCACTTTGCTCAGTGCTTTTTTATACTCAAATATTCGTGGATGATATCATGTATTCCGTTGATATTTGTAGAGTGTCTGCTATCTCGAACAACTTCACTTTACGGTCATCCAAAAGTTTTGTTTGGTCTTTTTTCATGATTTCATCGGTAACAGCCTTTTTTGGGCATCCACTGCGTTCACCGTCTTCGGTGCTCATTACGTTAGGTCTCAGCTTAACTATCCTTGATGGTTGATTTTTTTTAAAGCAGTGCACGGAAACACGTCCTCAAGTTAAGTTCCTTTTTCAACTTTACTTTTTTCCTCAAAAAAAAATTATTTTTTTATAAACACGCGAAAATCATTTGTATGAATTTTTTCATAATAACTCAAAGCGATGTACTTGTACAAACTAATAATCTGACAGCTTTAAAATTTATAAAAATTAAAGGTTAGGAATAACTAAAAATAGTATGGACTTCATCTATGTATCAAGCCGTGGACTTTTCAATTGATCTGTTAGATGAATCTACGATCCACAATCTCCTGGTAATGCTTCCATATATCAAGCGGCTTGGTTTTTAACCATTGCATTGAGCTTCTTGTCATTATTATTTAAAATTTTTATACCTTTTCAAAGTCTCATGGTTTTGTACAATCACGGCTTGAAATTTCTTATACACAAAAAACATAATTGTAGCATCCTGTGCTTGTCACACGTTTAGTCTACTCCTCTACTACGCTCTCGACCCCTTTCGTAATACATAAACGTACTTTATTGATACAACAGAATATTTCAAAACGGTAATCATTATTTCTCATTTCAATTTTAGGTTTTAGCAAATCTCAACATATTTCAGACTGGTTTTACTGTCGGCCTTGAGGTAACCACTTGGCCATTGGAGCTGCTGAAACGACAAGTGATTTTTACTTTTACCGATTTGTTGGGTGAGTAATGGTACTAATGGCGGCGTTATAAGGAAAAGGAAAAGTATTGAAGTGATAATAAATAATGCATTACAGTCTATGTTGGTGGCGCAGCAGGATTGTTCCTTGGCTTCAGCGTTTTGGGTGCCATTGAGTTCTTTTACTATTTCTCACTGCGCTTGTTGTGGTATCTGAGAGGTTACAGATATTAATAGCGCCGTGAAATTTAAAAATAAACAGTTATTTCTGGTTGTTATAAGCAGCTTATATACATATGCAACATACATAAATACATAAATTCTTGTTATATAACGAAATTTTACCGATTATCAATACCATTTACTACGAATTACTACTATTTACTAAACAATGTTATTGTCACCTCGAAAAAGGCTCGAATGCGTGCATACACAATATTTATTTACATGGCTTCGCCCACCGCTGAACTCATCACCGCATATTAAATGGGCGAATCAATATCTTCTGACTTCCTTTGTACTTTGTCAGCCAAATTTCCAAAAACTTGAAATCAGTCACTATGAGTTTCTGGGTGAAGAATCACGACGGTTCCACGATTTTGGAAAAGCCACCGCGCATTGTGCCGCTCTTCAATCCCGGCCAACGGGAGTTTCTCGAAGATGAGCATCGCCACCGCATTCAAATGGAAAAGCGTGCACAACAGACCGGAAAAAACACTGAGTACTACATCCGCAAGCAATCGACGCTGGACGACGCACGCCTACTGGATGAGCACGATTCCTTCTACAAGACAACGAAGAGCTTACTTGTGCTCTTCCAAATTATGGGCATAATGCCCATACATCGCAATCCACCCGACAATAATTTACCACGCACTGGCTTCTCGTGGACGTCGCGTCAAACGCTATATGCCGTGTGTGTTTTCTCGCTTGAGACATTCATTGTCGCGATGGTGTTGCGTGCACGGGTCAAGAACTTCATTGAGCAGCCGGACAAGCATTTCGACGTGGCGATCTACAATATTATCTTCATCAGCCTGTTGTTTACGCATTTTCTGCTGCCAGTGGCGAGTTGGCGTCACGGGCCCGAAGTGGCGATCTTTAAGAATATGTGGACGAATTATCAGTATAAATTTTGGCGTGTCACCGGCTCGCCTATCGTTTTTCCCAATCTATATCGCCTAACGTGGGGTCTGTGCATATTTTCGTGGACCCTGAGCGTTGCCGTCAACGTGTCGCAGTATTTTTTGCAACCAGACTTCGAGTTTTGGTACACCTTCGCCTACTATCCCATCATAGCGATGCTGAACTGCTTTTGCAGCTTGTGGTATGTCTCAGATAAACGGAATTTTCGAGGTTTATTGTGAACATTTTTTAAAAAACATATAAAATATGTCCTAATACGAATCTGCATCTCGTATTTATTCTAGTTCTAGCTATATTCTAATATTGCTTTGTTTAGGTACATAAATTGCAACGCTTTTGGCACAGTTAGCGAAGCCCTTGCAAGGCAGTTGGAGTTGACTCTTAAAAGCGATAAGCCAGCAGAAAAGTTGACGGAGTTTCGATACTTATGGGTGGATCTGAGTCTCATGATGCAGCAATTGGGTAAGTCGTTGATGAAAACCTCTCTTTTATTGGAAAAATTCAGAAAAACAGCGGTCGTATTTTTTCGCATAATTGCTTGCTACACAATTTGGAACCCGAAACGCTGTGGCATATCAGCTAGAGCTCCATTCAGTCAATTTACAAAAGTATTTTTCCTCCTTCCATTTTCTTCCTTCCTGTCTCCAGGTAAAGCGTACTCCAACATGTACGGTATGTACTGCCTCGTCGTTTTCTTCACCACACTCACTGCTGCTTATGGTTCGATAAGTGAGATCATGGATCATGGTGCAACATACAAGGAGATCGGATTGTTCGTCATTATGTTCTATTGCATGAGTCTGTTGTATATAATCTGCAATGAAGCGCATCAAGCGTCATGCAAAGTGGGCTTGGATTTCCAAACGAAATTACTCAATGTCAATTTAATTGCTTTGGATACGGCCTCGCAGCGGGAGGTGCAAATGTTTCTGCTTGCGATTGCAAAGACGCCGCCAATAATGAACTTGGATGACTACGCAAACATTAATCGGGAGCTTTTCTCATCGGTGAGTAAAGATGCTTCGAGGGAAACATTTCTATGTGGAAAAATAACTTAAATATTTCCCTCACTGTTTTAGAACCTCACCTTTATGGCCACCTATTTGGTTGTACTGCTGCAGTTCAAGATAACCGAACAAAGGGGCTTACGTGAAAATCAATCTGAGTCTAGCATGGATTATGGCGAGTAAATTTCAAAATGAAAAGGCGACCTTAACTTTTGCATATATATTATATATATTCATTTATTTGGAGCACCTGCAGCTGCCTCGATATCTCACCTATCATATCTCTACAAAACATTTTTTTACTTTATACCAAATTTCTTGAATTCGGATCTTCTATGTAGTACTACATTTCTATCTAATCAAAATATTTACTGCTAAAACTACTACAACCGTTTATTTTGCTTCAGTTGTCCTTCTGCAGGGTGAGTATGTAGGTGCGCATTTGCATAGGACTCAGTTCGACGACGAAACGGTCATCGCCGTTCATGTACTTTTTCGCCAAAGTATGCCTTCGCACCTTCAGTTTACGCAGCTTCTCTGCACGCTCGCGATTCAGTTCCTGGGACTCCTCGGTATCGCGTTTTAGACGGTTCGTTTGCATTGCCAGCTCTTCATCTTCGTCTTCTTCTCGTTTCGGATTTTTCGCTTGGTCGTAGTATTTGGCACCCAGTAGTGGTCTGTCGGCTCTCAACAAAAGTTGATGCTGAAGTGACCTTTGGTAAACACCATAAGAGTTGTAGGCAACCTCCGGTCCATCTGGCACGAATTCCATGCGTTGGTTATCGCCCAACCAAGCATTTGCGGCAAGCGTGGTTTCACGCATATCTGCGATTTTTAAGCTCGACAGCACACTTTGCACATTAAATTGCACGGCCTTCGAATATTCGGGATCTTCATCCTTCTCAAGTAAGTGTTCGAAGCGTACGAGCACCTCGTTCTCGTGCCATGGTTCGAAGCTCATGAGGTGTATATTTTTCGGTAGTTCAAATTCTATGCCGGTGAACTGTAATTTTGATGATAAGATAATACGGAGGTATATTATACAAACGGTTATCTAAGATAAACTTACAATGTTAGTGAAATTTTCACGCCAGTCCGCATAGTCTATATTCTCAGCATCGCTGAAGAAACTCCAGGCAGGTAATAGTTTGCGCAACTGCGTAAAACGTTCAATTGCCTGTGTTGTTGGACTTTGCTGTTTCTTTGATGAGCCCATGATTAGGTAGTGTATGCCACGCGCTATCAAACCCTCTCCGTATGCGGTCTCATTCAAGGCTTCATCAACGCCGAAGGCATCGTCGTGCAACAAACGTCGATGTACCATCAATTCCAAAGAGCCAGCACCCATAGAGCTGCCACCTTGTGCGCGATCCGTTAGTATGGCCATACGTGCGTTGTCATCCTCCAAAGCAATCTTCGTGGTGATGGGATAATAGTTGCCAGCGGTGTGCTCCAACAATTTCACCTTCCAAGTATCACGATGATCGCGCTTACGCTTAAGCATTTCACGACCGTTAGAATCCGTGTAGAAGACACCGGCTGAATCTATATCCGAGTTGAAACGACTAACAATCTCTTTGCCTTTTCCATCGTCCACTGGAATAGGCCCCACGAGCCATTCAAATTCGGCATGATGTTGTTGTCGATAGACACGCACCACTTGACTGACCCACTCATTGAATGACTGGTGCACCTCCTCCACTAGATTACCACGGTAGATTTTGAGCTTGGGTTGTAGTGAAATCGAACGCACTTGGTCGTGGGCGGGACGGAAAATATATGCGCCCGAAGAGCGATTACGGAACTCGCGGTTGTTACCTATGGCGGCTTCGTAGTACACAAATTCCTGGTTGACTATGCGTGTCATGCCATCGGCTGTGACAGTTACTAGGAAACCGTTTGTATCGAAATTGAGCCGGATATACTGAAATACGGAATATCAAAAGTGGTGAGTCTTCGGCAAAAAACATATTAGCATCTTTAGTTTACCTCATTTCCTATGCTTGTAAAACTCGACTTGTTTGCGGGATCTGGCACAGGTTTCATACGGTCGCCGTTTGTTTTTGTTATGTAATAGGACTTGTAACCCAGCGGTGGCAGTGAGCTTGCAAGGAAAACAAGTTCATAAAGCGCGCTAGATTTTCGGAAATTGAGATCTTGAACAGGTGCCGGAATGGGTAAGAACTGCGTTTCCATTGTAACGTCTGTGAAATAAATGTGAAAGTAAACATTTTATTTGCATCAGTTACTAGGATTTATATTTACCATCAAAATCCTTAACCTCATAATTAACGTCCGGTACCGGTATACGCACGTACTCAGAAACCGTTTGAGCTAGTGGATTGTACAGAGTCAAAACAAATTTGTCTGCCTGTTCGGGTACTGCACACGAACTGATATTGAGCAATGTACACGTTTCAAATTTAAATGTATATTCCTTTTTGGGACCAGTAGCCCACCGACGTTCCCGCGTTCCAGACTCTGTAGCACTTTCGGAACCTGCTGTGTCCACAGTTAGTTGATTTAAGACTTCCTTTGTATTAGTGGCACACGCGCGTATTGCTACTTCCAGATGTCGCGCATAGTCGGCAGCAACCGCTTGCTTTTCGGTGCCGGTGACTGCGTCGTGGTGCTGCATGACACCCATTGCTTCGCGCATGAATGAGAGATGTGGATTGAACTGGCCAGCAGTATTTGGTGCCATGGCGGTCAGTTGCTTGCAAACTTGTAGGAAATGGTTGCCAACGCGTTCATAACGTTTTAGGGTGGGCCGAGAGGTGAAGTAACCAGTCCAATAGGCATGCGGATCTGAGGCGTATGGGAAGAAATCATCATCTTTTGTTGGCCAGCTTATACCAGCGTCATGCAGAGACTTCAGATAACAGGAGGGTGTCGAATAGAGAAGATTTACATTGGAACCATTCACTTGTCGTTCATTTGTGTATCTGTGAAGAGTTGGAAGAAGCATGTGAGGGAGGTTTTACTATTTTGTAGGAATGTGTGGTTGGAATTTAATAAATCTCGCCAAAGTTGATGAAGGTTGCTGAAAATTTTGCTTTATAGCGGCTTTCTACTCACTTGATCAACTTATCGAGGTTCTTGAACCAGCTATTCGCATCTTGATAGTGAAAATCTTCACCCATTGTAACGAGTATATTATCGGTGCGATAGCCCTTGGACATATTGCGTGAAATTGCGATGAAATCATCGACCTAAAAGATATGATATTATAAGAGCAACTCAAAGCTTAAGGGTGCTCGCAGTTTGCACGCGTAAACCCGACACGAGCGTTAATTCACATGGTTCGGCTTTAAACGTCCACTCTCGTGAATTTGCGCTCGGCTCGGCTCTAAGCGTTCACTCTGCGGGCACTCTAAGTTGACCTTAACGAACATGGGAATAAAAATCGAAATATTAGCACGCGAAACTATTTCATGATACTACTATATTCTAAGTAAGAGGCGACGAGATGATGAGTCTGAGAAATTTATGGAGTTTCCAAAATGTTTGTATTGAAAAACGAAGTCATTACTATTACAAAAAGACTTAAACCAAAATTTGTCCAGCCTTTCAGCAACCTTTTCATCCCCTTTTTGAATATCTTTCATATATATATTATTTCTTAATATTTCCCAAACCTTATAAGTTTATCCAAATTTTTAAAATAGACATTAGCATCCTGATAAGTAAAATCGCCTCCCATCGTTATGATTATGTTGTTAGTGCGATAAAATTGTGCTTGTTGATCAATGAATTTCAAAAAATCATTCACCTAAAGTACGTATTCGAAATTTAGATTACACGCTTAATTATATTCCTTGTGATTACAAATTAAAATAGTGACTAACTTACGCGTCGTTTCACATTATTATCTGGACTATGCTTGGCGTCAATTATCGGTTCATCAGCGCAAAGGATGTCGAAGCAAAAGCCCGGCGGTGGCTGGTATTGGTTATATAGAGCACCAGTGAACAGATTGGATGAATCTTCTAAACAATTTTGATGATTAATAAAGATAAATAATAGGTTTTACTCATGTTTTTCGAAGCTCAATTTTTTCACAGAAAAAGTATTTATATACTTAGCCAAGACACGCACCCAAGTTGGCCGAAGCGCGCCATATCATCTCCGCTGTTTTGGTTGTTAAACGCTCCATTTTGTCCTGATAATCGAGACGACCGAAGAAGAGGCCGTCGAAACCCATTTGCGCAAACATTGAGGCCATTTCACGCGAGTGCCCAAACGGATCGATCTGCCAGCCGATGCGTGGACGCGCGCACTCACCAAAAGTGTCATTGAGGCGTCTAAAATAAACAAATCGTTGTTAAAACTTTAATAAATTATGCTTGAAACACACGCCTACCGCAAGCCCCAGGTAAATTGATCGACTATACTTTGATAATGCGCTGTCGCCTCGTCATTCATGCTCCAAGCACCACCGATAAACTCCAGGCGTCCCTCATTTACCAGCATTTTCACTTGCTCTTGCAGTTCTGGTTCCTGTTCGCGCCACCATTTAAAGAAAAATGCCGATTCAACATAGATGAAACGTTTTTCGGGATCCCGCAACAGTTCATGCACTACCGAGTCCAAAATGTATTGCACGCCGGCTTTTTGTATAAGCGTTTTGCTGCCATAATAATATTGATCGACGGTCTTGAGCCAGCCCACATCATCATGAGTGTGTGCCACAAGATGCACATTCAACATATTGGGTTGGGTTTTGGGGCAGCTCTGAGTCGTTGAATTTTGAAAAAAAAAAAATGATATTTGTATAGTGCAATTATATATGAAAGGGCGTATATTGCTTTTAATAATATTATATCGAAATCATTTAATTAACTTGGTTCACTTCACACACTTTCAGGTATATGAGAAATCGGATTTGGAATGTCTTTTATAATCGTACATGAAGCTTATGTGGTTGATAATCTCTTTGACGTTAATTTTTCTTTATATATTATTTATTTTATATAATTCCTTTGTTCCTGTTATAAATTTGCTTTTCTCATATACATACATATGACGATCTGTATAAAGATTGTATTCTCTATACACATCAGAAAAAGAAATCCATTAATTTTCTAATGAATGGCTTTATTAATATGAATCTCGTATATAAGTGTATTCAGGTGCCTATACACTATGCGGCTTTAGTAAGGTAAGATTTCGTACTAAGAAAGCTATGGCCGAAATTTCATTCGGACTTGCACTGTAAACAATTGGATCGTCTAAAGTTGACAAGTCTCTAGAAGTGGCCGGCTTTGGCCAAAGGAAGTAGAACTGTGTTCCACCAGCACTGCGAGTCAGTGGTTCGGGGGCTTGGGTGCGAGGTTCTTATGCTTTCATCGTACAGTCTTGATCTAGTACTAAATGACTGGTATCAGTTCTACTATATATAGTCAGTGATTTTGCTGGTGAAGTATTCACCCGAAAAGAAGAAAATCGACTGTCCCTTTTTTACTAATAAGTTCGAGAGTTTCTATGAGAGTGGCTTTTTCAAAACGGATTGGATCATTCCAACTATCTAAATAAACCATTGAATTTAATGCAGAAATCTTGGGTTTATTTTGACTAAACCTTATATGTATGCAGAAGAGTATATATGGTAAATTCATATATAAAAAAAATTTATCATATGCTTGAACCTCAATTGACCTTATGTATTAATTTCGGGGATTTTTTTTTGTAATTAATAAATATGCACAGAATCAAGTGAAATTTAAATGAAAAAGTACCAATGATCCGCAGTCATTGCGATACCGTTCATACCCATCTCGTTAATGAAAAAATGCACTACTGCAGTTCTAGCCGTAGAATTATGAAACAAGTTTGACAAATAAGGAAAGAAAATATGTTTTTTCTTTTTTTGAAAAGAGGTACCTCCATTAGAGGGACTTTTTTCTTTAGCTTTCTTTTGACATATCACGCATAAATCGTGTCAAGCTGTCATGTTATTTTTGTTCAGTAGTGTTTGGAATTTCATCATAGAAAGACTTACGTCTGAGCACGATTTATAATCAACTTTATTACGAAGATTCACGTTCCATAAAGAGTGTATTTTGCGCGCCTCGCTCAACTTATGGCCAACGTATCGGTGTACTGAGCGTACTATTCTAAACATCATCCCCCATCGTGCGACCCAGTATTCATTGACCGAATTGACAACGTCCTGACATCGATTCAGGCCTTGGAGCAAAACATGACGCGTGTCATGGGCCAGTTATCAGTCGAAATTCTCGAATGAGTCATCGAAAATTGGATACAATTCATGGACCATATGCGACGTAGCCGCGGCCAACATTTGAAAGCAATAATTTTCAAAAAATAAATGCCAAAGAATGTTCTTTGGAATGTTAATAAACATTCCCCATTAAATTTGAAGCTTCCGTATTTTTTCTTTAAAAAAGTAGAGAACCTGGAAATGGATCACCCTTTACATGATTCTATTTTATTCTTGAATCGAACATTAAAGCTGAAGCTCTTTTGAGTTAGTCTGATACTTTATGATCATTTTGCATTTGATTTCTATGATTATCTACAAATGTTTTCTAGTAATTCTTTTTGTTCATGTAGGTAAATATTTGGATACCGTAAATAAGTGGGAATTCGAGGTAAGCAAACATAGAAAAAGTTCTAGCAAATTGTTTAACATATTTTAAATTTATTTATATTGGAATTCCATGTTTCAAAGTTAAAGATCTTGTCAAAAGATAAATATATATATTTTTAAATATTAATTTATACAAGCTTGTATTTGTTAAAGTATGTACAAATGATTACATGTCAAGTAAATGTAAAATAAATATGCATATGTATTTAAAAGAACATAGTATACAAACATATGTATTCATCGCACTTTCTTATCACTCACCTCATAGCCGCATTTCTTGCCGACCGCTTCATTTTCATGTTCTGCACTTTGCGGACGCGCTTCGCCCAAGTTGTTATGCAGCGCACATAAAACGAAAATAATAAAAAATTTCAGGGTACTGCCGAATGGGCAGCTACTTGCAGTTGAATGCATTCTGTTCACCAACACAATGGCACGCACATAGAATTTATAGCTTCTAAAACGCGTATACACACGCACACCTTACAACGCCACCAAAACAGAACTGGAAATCTCACAAAATAAAACGAAAAGTTGAATAATGAAAGTTCACTTAAGCCGCTGATAAAATTGATTATTATTATTGTTTTTTGTTTTTGTTTGTGCGCACTTGTTGCGCTTGATTATTTGATTTGCTTTCCACTAACGGACGCTCATGCCGTTCTTAAGCGCACTCGAAAAATCGCGGTCACACACTAAGCCGCTAAACGCGTTTTCATTTGCATAAATAGCCGGTAGCCTGAGCTGGACCAAGAGAATAACTCAATGACGATTTGAGTGTTTGAGTTAGAATATATGAAATGAGTTGGTCATATACGTAAGCACTCATTTCAAACTGGGATTTCAAGGCATTGCTGCGGCGTATTAATATGTAGTTGAAAAAAGAGTGTTATGAATGCTTTAATTCCTTGATTTCCGCTATTTGAAAATAGTCAGAGATAGCAAGATATGCCTGCGTTTTCAATTGTTTGCAACTCATATATAATATACTTACTTACTATAACTTGATGCCAAGTAAAGCATAAAAGCATCCCTACTGACCTCTCGTGTTTTTGCCAAGTTTATCGATGCGCCTTCTTCCATTGATCAAAGATGGTCAGTTCTTATTGGCTTACTTTAAATCGTCCAATTATTGACAGTAGAGGTGCAAAGTAACCCCACAAACCCTACAGTAAACTCTTCTTGGCAATCAATCCTGACTTGACCACCGCTTGTTTCGACTCTCCTCAATGCGATAATTACCGTTTTCGCTTGAGGTTGTAGTCAGTGTCTCATTTTTCATCACCAGTGACCGTTTCACAAAACATCAAAGAAAACTTGAAAAATAGGTATGGTGTATTTTTGACATTTTCGAGTACGACATCTCATCTCATCAACTAGAGATGCAGACTACTTAAACCTGGTTAAGTGCGGTTAAGAGGTCGATCTTAACAGCTTCTCACTCGAATAGTTCAAAACGCCGGTCCATATGGTACCTAAATCCCTATATAATAGATAATAAGATCCCTAAAAATCAACATAGCGTTTTCAGCGTATTATAGATTTGATAAGACGTCTTATGCTAGTTTTAGCTAAGTCTTCCGGTTCGCCGAAAGTTAGACTGCCGAGACGTTTCAACGCCATGCAAATGCTGGATAATGAAGAAGAAAGTGCCTTGATGTTTCCTTACTCTCTTCTTTGACAACTTGCGTCAGACAAGATCTTTATACATATATCTTACAGCATGAATGCCTAGTGAACAGATTGAGACTCGATGCAATTTTCAAAGAGCAAGTAGTTCAGTAGATCTCCTACTGTTACTGTACTGTTTTATTCTAGGCCAAAAGGTTCTTACAGTCGCGCAGGAGCGGGTTGTTGACCAGCACCAGTTAAGCAGACACGGCGTTCATTGGTTCAGTGCTAGAACGCAAAATACCAATAAAGATCCAATTGGGTATCATATCGATGTTAACGGTGCAAAGTTAACCCCTTTGGCTAGTTCATCGACTTTGCAGTTGGAACCGATTCCGCCATGACCAGATTCCTAAACGAGTCTGTTGATGAAGTAACTTGAAGCTATGTATAGTGTGGATAGGCATTCCTTGAATGTCTTGAATTAGCGAATTCATCCCTAGTATTCCCGCTTTGCTGTCGGATTGAAAGCTCACCTTCTTGAAAGAAGTTCCACTCTGCTGCCACCTTAACAGCAACCACTTTCGCTTTAAAAGGGCTACAGTGGTCTGGTAACCCAAAACCAGAAGGAATATATATATATATATATATTGACGGAGAGCTCTTTCTAGAAAACTACCCCCTCTAACCTTCCCTCCTATCTCCGAACGATCTGTTAAAAAAGCTTACTGCTCCTCTTCTCCAGCGAAATCTCGCTTCTGCGATGTGGCGATCCAATTTTTCAATAATACCGTTGACAGACGAGAGAGAATTTCGGCGTGTTCTTGCTCGTACCCTTCCATATATCGAGCTTCTCTGCGCCTTAGAAGAAACTTCGTAACAATACACCTGTCGGCAATGCTCACGGGTGCTATGTGTAAAATGGCATTAAGTCTTTCAATTAGAAAAATATTGAATTCATTTTTACTGATCATGATTTGTTACGCAATAAGTTCAAGTTGCACTTTCAAAATGAAAGAGCTCTATTGCGGTATGAAATAGTTCAAATTCGAGGTTCCAACTAAAAACTTTGACGTCCTTACTTGCGATAATTTGCGGTCATCATTGTATTTGCTCACTTACTCATTCGTACTCAAAACAGATTTTGTGTATAAATGTTTGTACACATTCAATATTTGTTGATTTTTTGTAGAAATAAATATAATTTCTGCTAATTGTTGACATCGGATAGTTGTGATGAAAACTATACACATTTGGAAATCTTCTTCGCTCGTTTTGCGGTAAACTATAGTTGTTTATAAACAATGAAACAAAGAGCTATAATTTATTATAATTTTTTTTTGTTTTTTATTCAAAGAATTTAAAAAATGTATATATAATTGAACTCACACATTAATGGTAGAATACCTACTCAGCGCCATTCATTTCGTCATTTATTAGTATTCTAAGCAGCCGATCGTAATTTCTCATGTATTTAGAGCACTTACAAATCGAAGGAATGTACAAACATATATGGTTCTGAGATTCTCACTATAAAATTTTAGAGAAAAAAATTTAACTTTTCATTCACTCTTCGTTCGTAGCATTTACGTATGTCGGATTTTTATGCAGCAGCTTGATTAATTGCTCTCAGAATAACTCAACTATTTCAAATGGATTTTGGACTTACTTATAAGTATATTACATTGTTTTGAATAACTAATGCACTTGTACATAGTGTTTGATAACAAATATTTGGTTGCCAACTGATCTGAATTGCAATCTCAAAGTGCTGGTTGTAAGTACGCTCCACACTATATTGTAGTCTGGCATTTAAGGAGGTATGCACCAGGGGTCTCTAAAGTATACTCATCTGTGATTGATAAATAAATATTTATTGATTGATTGATTGATAAATAAATATTTATTTATTACCATGATGTTGTTAAATTATTAAAAGAATGTTATTACCCTTTTAACTAGAAATGAAGAATTTTCGTTCTTCTGTTTTAGAACGCCCAAAACCTCAAATACTCCTTACTACTTTACCAAAAACTATTATAAATAATTTTATATCACTTTAAATAAATCACAAATAATTCATAAATTTGATTTTCTTATCACAATTTTATTTATAATTTATTGCTTAGCTGTTGGAGATTTATAAAAATTACAATATTTTTAAGCTAAGGCGGCACACTCAGGTTCAAAATTTCGTTTCTGTAAGCAATCGTCTTCCCTGCGAGCTCATTACTCCTCGTTCATGAGATATAAACGAAGAAATATTAGTTACAACTTCCATCCTCTGCAAACACTCAAACGAAGCAACATTTTTATAAACTTACGCTCGGAGTTTTAAATTCCTTTGTAAATAACAAGCTCGAGTACTTTTTGACGCTCCTCTTCTCACACTACACACTACACTCAATGGAAATGAGTCGCTGGTTAATTCACTCCAGAATTACTCATTTGATTTCTTATCAATCAATTTCATGCCTATCTTACTTCTATTGGACTTTAGTGATATGGCAAATTGCTTTTAGCTTTTATTTAAGATCACATATTGTGTATAAAAAGGTTTCTCTGGCTGATGCCGAAGCAGCAGTATACAGCAGTAATTCTGAGTGATTTGGTGTCTACGTTCGGCGATACAGTGTGGTAAAATAAAGTCAGAAATTGTTGTTGTGCGTAAAAAGTTGTAATTTCCGCAAGTGAAATGCGGTTGTCTTGTGGTTTAGCCACAATTTTTGTGGTACTCGCTGTGGTCTTGCGAGAGCAGCCAGTTCACGCTGCGTGCGGTTATGCGGTGAGTTGTTGACTCTGTGTGTTTGAATATAAGTATTTTGAGTAAGAAGAAATGAGAGAATCGCAAGAGAAAGGCCTGAAATATCGTGTTAGAAAAGCGCTTCTTACAATCATAGCTATGTGTATGCTAAGAAGAAAAAGTAAATATATTTCCATAGAAACAATTTTGTAAACAGTAACGTCAGTGCTCTCTGTATAGTTTTGTTGAACCCAGCAAGCCAAATTGACAACCTTGCTATGTTGTTCTTAGAGTGTTGACTCTCGTTATGAATTGTCAAGCTTACGATTAGGCCTCAAGTAATATGAGGTTTGTCAAGAATATATGCCACCCATTCGTGATGGCTTAAATTCGGTTTCACTCATCGACAAAAAGCTCCATCAAGCATTTCATGAGGAATCTTAACTATCTTAATAGACCTGCAAGATTTGGAAAACTAAATATTGGGTAGTCGAAAAAGTCCTTTCGTATTTTTGTAAAGGGTGATTTTTTAAGAGCTTGATAACTTTTTTTTTAAAAAAAACGCATAAAATTTGCAAAATCTCATCGGTTCTTTATTTGAAACGTTAGATTGGTTCATGACATTTACTTTTTGAAGATAATTTCATTTAAATGTTGACCGCGGCTGCGTCTTAGGTGGTCCATTCGGAAAGTCCAATTTTGGGCAACTTTTTCGAGCATTTCGGCCGGAATAGCCCGAATTTCTTCGGAAATGTTGTCTTCCAAAGCTGGAATAGTTGCTGGCTTATTTCTGTAGACTTTAGACTTGACGTAGCCCCACAAAAAATAGTCTAAAGGCGTTAAATCGCATGATCTTGGTGGCCAACTTACGGGTCCATTTCTTGAGATGAATTGTTGTCCGAAGTTTTCCCTCAAAATGGCCATAGAATCGCGAGCTGTGTGGCATGTAGCGCCATCTTGTTGAAACCACATGTCAACCAAGTTCAGTTCTTCCATTTTTGGCAACAAAAAGTTTGTTAGCATCGAACGATAGCGATCGCCATTCACCGTAACGTTGCGTCCAACAGCATCTTTGAAAAAATACGGTCCAATGATTCCACCAGCGTACAAACCACACCAAACAGTGCATTTTTCGGGATGCATGGGCAGTTCTTGAACGGCTTCTGGTTGCTCTTCACCCCAAATGCGGCAATTTTGCTTATTTACGTAGCCATTCAACCAGAAATGAGCCTCATCGCTCATCGGACGTAAAGCGCGAAACACATTTCGAACCGAACACTGATTTTGGTAATAAAATTCAATGATTTGCAAGCGTTGCTCGTTAGCAAGTCTATTCATGATGAAATGTCAAAGCATACTGAGCATCTTTCTCTTTGACACCATGTCTGAAATCCCACGTGATCTGTCAAATACTAATGCATGAAAATCCTAACCTCAAAAAAATCACCCTTTATTTCGAATCATTGTTGTCCTACATGAACTGATACAGCATCGTTTCCGTAAACCTCACTAATTTCATTGGTGGCTTGCGCGGCACTCTTCCCTTTTCTAAACAAAAATTTCAAATTAAAGCGAATTATTTTCACTAGTTTGTGAACAGCTGTAATTTTTATTCAACTTCCCAGAACTAATTTTCTTTTGATTAAATGAAGCTTAACCTACCTTTCCAACACTATATGGTATTACACAATGTGGACGCACTGGAGATATACGACGGAAACGACATCTATTGACAAAATACGAAAAGACTTTTTCGACTACCCTCTACTTCATACTAAATGAATATACTCTTCATTCGAAATTTAAAAATGGCAAACATTTCTGCTTATCAGTTCTACATATGATGACAAAAAGTGTTTTTAGTCAATAGATTCGTTTGCAGCTTTATCTCAAGTGTTCAAACCAAAACAGGTAGTCACCTGTCAGATTTTATTGCTTTTTAACTCAACAACTTGTGTATTATACCGGTGAAATCTGCGAGAATATCTTATCGTCTAATAAATTTTAATTGTTTTTGAAGGGGATTTTAAAGAGCTATAATATTGATACATAAAATATTACTGATTGCGTACTCTTCGTTTGGTAAGGGTTTGGAGTTATTATTGTTCCCATTAGTTAGATGTTTTTTGTGAATAGAATTCTTCGAAAAGCTTATCTGCTGAAACACTACGGATGTCAATGCACATAATCATTGATCGTGATATTAAAATTTAATTTATTGCTTAGGTAGCGGAAAAAAACTGCTGGGAGCAAATCAACTAAGCTGATGCGATATCGATGCCAAAAATTAACACTATTGTACATAGTCTAAAGTACTCAGTCCAAGGCCTCAATCGTTGTTATGAGCCATGCTATGTTGGTGTTTACGAACTATATAGTTTACGACGCTAAAACTGCTATAGGTGGATCTTATGTTAGACCATGTTTCGCGTAGCTATAGTACTATATATCAGCCTGAGACCTTTAATTTTGTTCGAAGTCGCATCAATACAAATTTTGAACCGCTTTGGCGTACAAATATGTAAGTGGGTATAAATAATATCTCAAACTTTAGTAGATTCATAGGTAGAGTGAGGGCTTTTGGAGTCCCATTCTGATACCGTCGGGACTAAAGTACTCACACTCTATTGCCTCCTCTCTGAACCACCCGCTGCTTCTGATGAAGTTCATCAGTAGGACTAGTTTTATCTGTGCAACCGCCGAGACGTCTTCAAGAAACCCTTGAAGGGTAGTTGCGATTATTTTCTTACCATATATAAAAACATCCTCGTTTTCTTCTACAAGTTCTCTAATAATCATTACAAGGCTTACCTAGTCTACGGGCATGTCTGCCAATTAGACAATGACTTGTTAGCACTCCTACTAGAGTTCTTCCATCATTCCTTTTAAATACCGGCATGTGCGGCCCATATTCCATTTATGTCATGTCTGCCTGCTGGCTGAGCAAGTAACGGATTGATTTCACCGCAATATTTATGACATATTTTTCAATTAAATATCTGCAAGTAGTCAGAGGCATATGTGTATGTAAATTCCCTCTTTTCCTGAGTCTAATTGCAGCGTGAGTGCGTGTTCTGACGCCTGCCTATCTGTATATATAAATATACCTCTTGCGAGCACACTCCTTATCAGAACAGGAAGGCTTCCTTTGAGTAATGTGATCTTCGCTTGGAAGACAGTGTTTGGTCTAGAAGACGAAAGGAGATTCTGAGTATTTAGTTTTGTTGAAAATACACCATCTATCACTTGATTACCTGGATTGGGCCAATGCGTATGGATACTTATAGCTGTGCTTTTCTCCACCTCGGCCCTTTCCCGAATTCTAAATCTAGTCCTATAGGGTTTCAAAAACCTGTGGTATTGGGTAGAAACGGGAGCTTACTAAGCATCATAGAATGCCTTTTGTTACTGACGATTAATAGGAGGAATCCTTCAGTCTAAATGCTGACGTCGCTACCAGTTGTTTACAAACAAGTCCGTTGGTAGTAAAACCATTTTTTTTTTTGGTGGCGGTAACTGAAGACTTTGTTTTAGGAGTGTATTTTCAAATCGGCTCTTTAAAATATATTGCGAGGTACATAAACACAGCAAGGCGTCCATCATAGCGTCTTTAGTTCTAAATATTTTCTTCCCTGCTATTGAAGATCATATATATCATGGCTATATATAGGGTAGTCGAAAAAGTCTTTTCGTATTTTGTCAATAGAAGATGATGAGTTTCTTGCCTGATGACATGCTAAAATCGTACTAACATCAAGAAATCTCTTTAACTAATCACAGAACTGTCCGGTGGGAAAGTCCAACATGATCAATGTTCATTTGGTACCACATTCCCATGACGATGTAGGCTGGTTAAAAACTGTTGATCAGTACTACTATGGATCGCGTAACAGCATACAGCGGGCGGGCGTGCAGTATATTCTGGACAATGTGGTGCAGGAACTACTGAAGGATGCTAATCGACGGTAAAAATGGACAACTTTTTTCCTCAAACCCATTTTAATTGCTTTTCCACAGCTTTATTTATGTCGAATCTGCGTTCTTCTTCAAATGGTACAACGAACAGAGTGCTGATATAAAATCGAAGGTAAAGACGCTGGTAAATGGTGGACGCTTGGAGTTTGCCGGCGGCGCTTGGTCAATGAACGATGAGGCGGCGGTGCATTATCAGTCGGTGGTGGATCAGTTCACCATTGGCTTAAAGTAAGTCCACACTTTGATAGTATCCAAAATATATATGCAGCAATTTTCAATATTGCTTACAGAGTACTTCAGGAACTTTTCGGCACTTGCGGACGTCCGCATGTCGGCTGGCAAATTGATCCTTTCGGTCACTCGCGTGAAATGGCATCACTATTCGCTCAAATGGGTTTTGATGGACAATTCTTTGCACGAATGGATTGGCTCGATAAGAAGGAGCGTATGAACAATATGACAGCTGAGATGATCTGGAAGGCAAGCGCTGATCTGGCTGAAAGATCCGAACTTTTTACGGGCCTGTTGTATAATCATTATTCCGCACCGCCAAGCTTTTGCTTCGACACACTCTGCTCCGATGAGCCCATAATTGATGGCGATAGCTATGACAACAATGTTTTAGAAAGGGTAATGCCAGCAAATGAATATTTTAAATGAGTAAGTTCTTAACACTGTCAAAATTGTAGGTGAACACATTTATTGAATACATACAAAATGTGACAGCGCGCTATCGTTCTTCACATGTACTCATTCCCATGGGCGATGACTTCAATTATCAGAATGCGGCGATTAATTTCAAGAATATGGACAAGTTGATAAAGTAAACTCAAACTACTTTGCTTAAACTCGCTTTTATAACAGAACTCCCCCTTTTCACAGATATACCAATGAGCGTCAGTCCGTTGGATCGAAAGTGAATCTATTTTACTCCACACCCGCTTGTTATCTAAAGGCCATACATCAGGAGCCACTCACATGGCCCACTAAAACGCAAGACTTCTTTCCCTACTCCACTGATTGGCACAGCTATTGGACCGGTTATTATAGCTCACGTCCTACGCAAAAACGTTTCGAACGCGATGGCAATCACTTCCTGCAGGTAACTAAACAACTCACCACGCTCGCGAACCTCACCGGAACCAGTGTGGATGACAATTTGAATCAGCTTCGTCATGCCATGGGCGTAATGCAGCATCATGATGCCATCACTGGCACTGAGAAACAACATGTGGCCCAAGACTACGATCGTCTGCTGGCTGCTGCTATTGAGTCGGCGCAGACGAACGCTCGTTCGGCACTGCAGAAACTAACCAACCTCACAAGTGGTGAATTCGTCAGTTGTCTGCAACTGAATATCAGTGTTTGCGACTTCACCAAGGATGGCGCAAATCAAGTGGTGGTCACTTTGTTCAACCCACTGGCGCGACCCTCGACACAATATGTACGCGTGCCGGTGAAGAATGAGGCTTACATAGTGACCGACGATACTGGTAAATCATTTAGGTTGGCAAATAGTAACGGACTTGTAATATTTATATATATTGTCTTGAAGGTCGTGTGGTCCAATCCGATTTGCTACCTGTGCCCAGTGAAGTACAGGCTCTCAGTTTCCGTCCTAAGCATGCAACTCATGAGCTCGTTTTCTCGGCTTACGTGGAGAAATTGCGTAGTTATTATATTAAGAAGAGAATTAATCGACGAAGTGTAGACGAACAGGCAGGAGTGAAGCAGAACGGGTGGGAAGACGAAAATATTTCAGAGGCTAAATTAAAAGCTAGTCCGTTGGACATACAATCAAGAGCAGAGATCATTGTTAAGAATTCTGTAAGTATGGCTGAGAACGTTACGGAGTGAAATTAGTTGAAAACAGTCTCATTGTTTTTCCGATTTTCATTGCATCCTTTTTTCAATTTCACAATATGGAACTATCTTTTAAATTAACAATCTTTCCCATATCTTTCTTTAGCTTGTAAAGTTAACTTTCGACGGCACAGGTCATCTCAATCAGGTTGAAATGAATGGTGTCACCGAGAACATACGTCAGGATTTCTACTACTACAATGGCGCAGCTGGCAATAATGGCGAGTTCAAGAATCGTTCTTCCGGTGCTTATATTTTCCGTCCCAACGGCACTGAAATATTAATTGGTAATACCGTCAGCTTCAGCATTTATGAGGGTGCACAGGTTAAAGAGGTACATCAACGCTTCAATCAATGGGTATCTCAGGTGATTCGTATTTACGAAGGCGTGAATCGTGTCGAATTTGAATGGCTCGTCGGCCCGATACCGATAAATGATAATATCGGTAAGGAGGTGATCACACGCTTCAACAGCAGCATCAAATCGAATGGTGTCTTCTACACCGACTCCAATGGTCGTGAAATGCTGCGTCGTGAACGCAACAAACGTGAATACTTTAAGCCCAATATGACCGAAGCCGTTTCGGGTAATTATTACCCAGTGACAGCACGCATTGCAATTGAGGACGCAACGAAACGTATTGCCTTGCTTAATGATCGTGCGCAGGGTGGCAGTAGTTTGAAGGATGGCGCACTTGAGTTGATGCTGCATCGGCGACTGTTGCGTGATGATGCGTTCGGCGTAGGTGAGGCTTTGAATGAGACTGCTTTCGGTCAAGGTTTGGTGGCACGTGGCAAAGTTTATCTTGTGTTGGGTAAAGTAAAGGACGCACCATCACGCTACGAACGCGTCGAGCAGCAACAGATACACTTACCCTTCTGGAAATTCTTCAGCAGTGCTTCAAGGGCGAGCAATGTGAAGGTGCCCAAAGTTTCTGCTTTTGATGTGGCACAAAATGTACATTTACTAACTTTGGAACCGTTTGGCACAAAGGAGCGTCTATTACGTTTGGAGCATATCATGGACAAAACTGAGTCTGCTTCGGTGACATTTAATTTGCGCCCGATTTTCGATCAACTGGGCGGCGAGGAGATACGTGAGACCACATTGGATGGTAGTTTAAGTTTGAGTGAAATGAGTCGCTTCAAATTCCAGCCCGAAGGTTCAAAGATTCGCAAGCCTGAGTATTACAAATCCTCACACACGCCACTTTCAGCGAAGAAGAAGGACTCGACGAGCAAATTCAGTATTGTTTTGAATCCCATGCAGATACGTACATTTATTATTAAATGGAAATAAAGTTATTGTTATTAAACAAGCACAGTCATCGTGAAATATTATTTCGATATTATTTTTATATTTTAAATTGTAAATTTATCCTTCCCTCAGAGCGCTAACACTCAAAGAGTGGAAGGGGATAGGGTTGTTAAAATATGGGGTTAGTACTAGGTTCAAAACTTAGGTAGAAAGAGCATGTAGATTCATGATTGCGAAAACCACCAAAGCGTTAATAGTGTGTAAATGCCACTGGCAGAAGCTGTAGCCTAATGGGCGGTTGAAAGGCAGTTGAAAGTGCAGAGGCCGACAAGCATATGCCTAAGCAATGCACTGGAGATGATTCGGACCTGACTTCGCTCGGAAACAGAGTGTCATTGGGGATCTCCCATTTACTTTTTAAGGCGTTTCAAAATCTCACTGAATAGGAAGACTATATCCTTGAGGAGTACCTTCCTAGGAGCACAATGCAATGACGGTTTGAAAAAGGTAGATGGAGTTGGGGTTGGCATAGTGGGGCCACGTACTAAACAACCAGAGGAGAATCATCACTCGAAATGAATTATCGTTCTCAGTAATAGTCAAGTGGAACTTCAGAAAATCTCGTTCGTTGAAGCCGATCTCCTAGCGAAAGAAGTTGCGGCAATCAGTCCGAAAAACCAGAACTGTTTCTTGCTGTGGACCCCCAAACTTTACAATAGGAGCTAGGGGACAGTAGAAAAGGCCTTTGCCTCCACTTCGACAGGCGAGTGGGATGCAAAACGGTTAAAGAAACTAATCGCTTTTCTCAGAAAAAAAGACTTGGGAAGAAGAAGCAGTGAAAATAGAGCACATACTCCTAGATTGCCTCTCCATTGCAAGAAAAGAAAGTCAGGCTATTATGTAAATTAATCCGGTGACGAACACAATGCGATCCTTAGCGGGGGAGCATAACTAAGAATCCTTGATATGAATGGGTTAAACAAAATGTTGTGATAACATGAGAGGGCACAACATATAATATGTAGTACATTTTTCAAATTTCAAACTGTCTATCTGCTAACTTGTTGACTGTTAGATGTAGGTACCAATCAGGTACAATTGTTCAGATTAGTAAGAAGTTTTCGTTTTAAGTGAGATTATGGTATTTGGAAGACTGGTGTATATATCTGTTGTATTTAAGTAAGGACAACGAGTAATGAATGGAGCCGGAGAAAAAATGTGGAATGCACTGTCTTGAAAATAATGTATCAACTATCCACATACATTATAAGAATAGGGTCTGGCTAGTTGACTCATAGAACGAAATTATCTGTATTGAAAAAGCAGTAGAGGAGAAGATATCGTCCCAAAAAATCATGAAATTGGAAAGTGTTCTCTATGGAATATCCGCACATGTTTTAAATGGGTTGATCAACTGGGCAAATTCCTCACGACCACTCCCGTATTTCAAGAACTGAGATATCTTTTTATTCTGCATACCCCTCGAGGTTTCTTGAAGTTTTTCAATAAAGAGGTAAGTGCCGAGCGATCACATGAAGCTCGACAGTCGATGGTAGTTTTCAACCCCGGCCCAGTAAAAACGCTTGTTTTTTAATTTCTACATTATATATGCATGTATTTGCCTAAGGCTTTTAGTATGCTAAGATGCTTAAACTAAGCTTTTAAAACTAAAAATCTAATCCATTACAAAAGTTACTTTTTAAGCTAAAAACTTGTTTGCATTTCAAGCAGCAGCCATTAATCTTTCTAAGCTGAGCTCGCTTAACAAACACTCACATTTATTATGCTTTAATATGTATAGACAAATATGATATTTAACAAATTTTGCGAAGAATGTGGATAAAATTTAGAGACTATGCTATTATTTGTATTTCATTTACTTATAAAACAAGGCACACAATTTCATTGCAATTTCTCATACAAAATACTTGAGCAAATATTTTTACTGTAGTGCTAGTGGCTAAAGCTAAAGAAAGTTTATTCATATCATATTTTAGACACACATATGTGCATGTATGTGTACTACATATAGCTATTGCTTTACTACTACGCTTTCAGCCATGTATGTATGTATGAAAGTTCACAGTTAGAAAATACATGGATGCAAGTTAGCCGTGCCAAAGTGCTTACTACTACTAATACAATAGAAAAAATTTTATACGAAGTCGCTGTTGGTCTCCTTTAAGCCAAATTTGATAAGAAATGCTTTGAAGAAAAGGTCATCGTAAGAAATTTCAGGAAGAGCATGTGATCAATGCGAATAAATTGAGCAAACAAGAAGCTCCACTGCTGTAAGGCACTCTTTGCTGTTGCAAAAACGCTTGATGTGCTTTAGAAATCCGCATCCCAGCCGGAGAATTCGTCTAGCGGTTCCTCGGGATCACAGGGGAATTTATCAAAGTATGTTGTGTCCGTTGGATGCGCGATTGGGCGCACGAATGGCGGTATAAGCAGTTGCTGCTCAAGACCGTCCCAATCGAAGCCGAGGAACCATCTAAATAGAGAAGAAATAATTAGTAAAGATAGCGGAATGTACTAAAATTATATCTTCATTTCAAACAGTCTCTTTTCTTAAGCTGTTAAGCTGCCGATTTTAGTAGTTTTTGCTTTGTTTTTGAGACGCATACTCACTTGTGCTTTTTAATATTCTGTATGCCTCCTTTTTGGTAACCCAAACGCTCAGCTGGCACATCGCGACATAGCTTCTTAATCAGCTGCACAGCCGATCTGGACATGTGCTTAGGGAAGGCGATCATATCAATACCTTTCAGTATAATATTATATGTTTTCATGGGATCTGTGGCGGTGAAGGGAGGACTGTATCAAAAAGGAGAATGAGAAAACATTAAATATTACTGCATTAACCAAATCGTTTCGGGAAACTTACGTGCCATTGAGCAACTCATGTATGAGTATACCCAAAGCCCAATAGTCGACCGCACGGTCGTGTCCTTTGTTTAGTATAATTTCGGGCGCCACGTACTCCGGTGTGCCGCAGAATGTCCAGGTTTTGCTGCTGTTGCCAATATATTTCGCAAAGCCAAAATCCACCTGTGACAAAATTTTTTTTATTTATTGTTTTTCTTATGTTTAATTAACGCCCACACTTACCAACTTCACATAACCTCTTTCGTCCAACATTAGATTCTCTGGCTTGAGATCTCTGTAGATAATACCGCGTGCATGCAAATACTCGAATGCCTGCAAAACGCAGCCGATTATGAACTGTGTCGCGTTATCATCGAAAGAGCCACGATCACGCAACATCGTCCAAATCTCGCCGCCCATGCAAGCTTCGAGCAGCATATACACATATTTCTCATCACGGAATGTGCGATAGAGACGACAAATGAACGGTGAATCGCACGTCAGCATAATGGTGCGTTCGCTGAAGACATGCTCTTCCTGTTTGGTATCGACAATATGCTTCTTCTTTAGACATTTGAGTGCAAATGTGTCAACCCTATTCTCGCGGTAGGCTTTGACAAGTTCAACGCGGCCAAAACCGCCAATGCCGAGTGTAGCGACAACCTCTAAATCGGTGAGCTTCATCTCAGGGAACTCTGCAAGTAGTTGAAAGTAGAAGAAATCGTTTTTTAGTTTCTAAAAAAATGTAAATTATTGATAAGAGACGGTTCAAAGCTTCTGCTATCTCATGTCTTGCTCGCTTTAGTTTAGGCGACAATCTAGACTCAAGTTCAATCTTACAATGTTGGACGTATCACTGGATTTAAAATTAGTTATAATCCCTCCGTAAGACTGTACAAATATTGGTTTCATGTGGAAGGACTGTTTACTTAAGTCCAAAACTTTAAAAAGGAGGACTAAATCTGAAAACTGTTTAGGATAACTTGTGGATCCCATTGCTGTCAAAAAGTGACAGTCATTGCTAATATGGCTGAGATCAGAAAAAATCATATGTCTTCAAAGTTGAGTATCTCCAGAATATTATACATATGAATTTTTTCAACGCTCCAGTTTGATAAAGTTTGCAAAAGCTGGAAGTACACTTTGGACTACTACTGGAATCTTCGCTTGAACCTAACCACACCTAACTCTCTGTAAAGTAAAATCATAACTCGCCTTACCTTGCTTAACATTAGCGCCGAAAATCTCCTTCGTCTTCTCAGCATACTTCATGGCCAACACACGATTCTCATCGCCATAGTTCTTCTCCTTCAACTCGCATAAATCACCAATCAGCTGTGTGAATGAATCACGATCCAACGTCAGACATTCAACGCCCGGCGCCATAGCGATAATATTCGCTGTACGTTTATCCTCATTGATGAGAGCCTGCTCACCAAAGTAATCGCCCCGTTCCAGCGTACGGATCTCCTTCTCCTCCGAGGTGGGCGTTAGTTTTTGTGTAACCTTAACGCTACCTTGAGAGATGAGGAAGAAAGTGTCACCGCTGGCGCCTTGACGTATTATGTAAGTACCGGCTGGATAGAATTCCTGTCGAGGAAGAGTATTTCTTATCAATTCTCAATTTTAAAGAAAATAAACTTCAAATAGAAATAATATGTAATTTCGCAGAAATTTTTAAGGAACTTTTGAGGAAATTTAAATTACATCACTATTGCGTATTCTTTTATTAGAACGCCATATTAGTTCAAGTTTCTTCGATACATTCTCCTTCTTTTGTTTACTGCGTCTCTTCTTGTGTGAATACTCAGTTCTGATGCTGTATTTGAGGTAAGTCATTATTCGGATTTGATAATACTTTGTTTTTATGAAAACGTGTTTCTTATGCATTGCAAATTGGTGTATGATTTCGGCGGGTATTGAATGGACTCTTCGCGTTTTCCGAAACAATAGTTTTTCTTTTTTGGTTTGATTTTAGTATTATAATTTAACCTTGGACCACAAAAATTGCCAACATTTAATATAAATTCGGAATTTAAACAAATACAAAAAATTTTTTGTTAATAAAAATTAATTGAAAGGACATTCTCACAAGTCAAACTAAAAAAATCAAACCAATTTTCTTTCAGTAACGTCTAGGATTTCAAAGCAATCTAGAGGATAATGTGAATTTCCTACAAAGTTGAATCCTCCAAAGAAAATATTTCAAGTGATCGATAGAAGTCGCAATAAAGCTGCTACAAAGCTCGAGAACTTCGAAAAGCTCTCTGGTTAACGGAATAGTTTCAAAGAGGATGAGGCTTCTAATGCATCGTACTAAAGTTCTCGATACTTTCAGACACATCCTAAGTATCTTTGAGATCCTTCTATATTATATATTCCTGAAGTCCAGTGAATTTTTGTATACTACGGAAACTCACCACTTCCAGCACATCGGCGATTTGCGCCAACACCTCCATGCTGAGATTCTTTAGAAGCGGCACTGACTTCAGGAAATTCACGCTATTTTCAATGCGTTGTATGCCAGTACGCATCATGATCTGTTGGAAGACCCGTCGATCGAGTACCCAGACGCGTGCGTCCGATAAGACGCGTATGGATGCCGTGCGCGTGCAATTGTAGAGAATGGCAAGTTCACCGAAAGCTTTGCCAGGACCCATAACACTCAGTACAACACCACCTTTGACCACTTCAAATTCCCCCTCGGCCGACACGTAGAGATGAGCGCCTACTTCACCTTCGCGCACCACAAACTCGCCTTTGGCGATTGAGAGCGGATACATGGATTCCACCAGTTCGCGCACTTGCGACGCATCGATATTCTTGAGGAAATCATTATCCATAATGGCGTCCTTGATGAGTTGCTTGGAACTACAAAGGTATATGTGGGTTAAAAATAAACTTTTATTTGATATATTTTTACGCACCTGAAGTCCTTCTCGAATTTCGGTATCGGTATGTTGAACGATTGCTGCATTGACGTCTCACAACTCTCACCGGAGACACCCTGTTTCTTGAGCACTGGCGTCTGCTGGTGCGTTGCCATTGGCAGCAGCTTCGCCTTGAGCCCGTTGCTTGGAAGAGCGGCGGCCGCCGCCTCGCTGGCCGTTTGTGCGGCAGCCGCATCCAAGGCGATCTCCACCGGCTGATTGTTGACGCCATTGTTGGCATTATTGGCCAGTGCACAGGTTACAGTGGTGTTACCGGCGCTAGTTGCATCACTGCTATTCGATTCGACTGAGTTGCTATTCTCTGGCGCAAGTTGACCCATGCGCGGGTTTGAACTGCCGTCCACTTCGAAGTTCTTCTTGCAGACGGTGCATATTTGATTCGAACTGGCGAGTAGAAAGTTATTGGGCGTAGGCGCAAGTGTTGTGGGCGATGGTGGCAGATCGGCGATGGCTATGGGTAGCGGATTGGCCGTTTGCTGGAGAACGCTCTGCAATGAATGAAAGAAAAACATTAAAATACTAAAAAAATAAGATAACGAAGATAACTATACATTGACTCAGTAATTGAAATCTGGCAAAAAAAATAATAATAAGTTGTTCCTTGAAACATTCAACTCAATAGGTTTCGTTTTTAAATGAAAATGCATGGTGTTCAATATAAACAAGGCTTAAGGTTAAATTTGTTAAATTAAAGGCATACAATTTCCCATTATTTGGACATATGTCAGCAAAATTTCAATAAAACAGATTGCTCTCGTTAAAAATAAGTAAATATCAAAGTGTCAACAGAGTTCCTCAATGTTAATCACGCGATCTGATTTTATTGCCCGTATGCAAAATGTTTAAATTACATATATTTATAAATTCAATTACGCCGACGTACTGCCCTCATTGGCGTATACGTATAGGCATAAATGAGTATTTGTTGTACTTACTTATGTGTGTGCTTAAGGCTCTCCACAAATTGTATGAGCATATGTTTGCATTTATAAATGTTCAATGATTCCAATAACAGCGACGGACAAAACAAATTAACACTTGGTTAAATCAGAAATGCGATCAAAGCAAATAAAATATGAATTAACGCAGTGGCGCTCAAACTGTGGATGGTGTGCCTGGTATGCTCTGTCAAGTGATAATGCTCTCAGCAGATCACGTGTAACCGCTTGTTTAAACACACCAACAATGTTCACGATATATGTATATCTTCTTACATATAGTACGAGTATACACCTCAATTAATTCATGGTTCTATTTGAAAAGAATAAAATATCTCAAATATTGTTTTTCTTGACAATTTATCTGGAATATCTTTTATCTTATCAGTAAATTGTTGTAAATATATAATTCGTAGTGCTTTTGGAAAGTCCATATAAGGTTAGATTATTTATTTTTTATGAATTATTCCAAATGCAAATTAGTCTTCAAACCTTCAAAATTATTCTTCTTCTTCTATACTGGCGTAGACACTACTAATGCGCTTAAAGCCGAGTTAACAACAGCGCGCCACTCGTTTCTTCTTTTCGCAATGTGGCGCCAATTGGAGATTCCAAGCAAAGCCACGTCTTTCTCCACCCGCCCTTTTCAACGGAGTGTAGGTCTCTCTCTTCCTCTGCTTCCTCCGGCGGGTACTGCGTTGAATACTTTCAGAGCTGGAGTGTTTTCATCCATTCGGACGACAGGACGAGGAACATTAGCATTGAGGGGTTATATCCTTATGAAATTTCAAAAACTCGATTTACTTCTTTGCAAATCATATATCGAATGTAGATATATTTGAGAATATTCTCCGAAAAATTGAAGTTGATCCGGCAAATAGTTTCGAAATTATGAGCACATGGTAAGAATTTTTTAATTTAGTGTAATCGGCTACCAAAATTTAAAACACGTTTTTCTTGAAACTCTGTTTCAGGTAGTTAGTTATTTTCGTGGGCGATTGGCGCTAAATGTGCCATCGTGACACATTTTTCGTCATACCTCTTAATGCTTTCTAGCGGGCACGGTATTGTTTTCGCCTCATACTCGTTTAGAGAGGTTTTTGCCTTTGCAACTGGTCTGCTTTTTCGTTGCTGAAAATGGACTGAAATATGGACAAGTGACGTTAACCTGTAAGAGAATTTAAAACTTTCCTGGCTCTCTGTACCCTCACGTAATTATTCAGTTCATCGGCCTTCTCTGTGCCTAGTACTTTCAGTAGAAAGATACTAGCAGAGTTTGATAGGTGGATGGGGGGAGAATATACATCCATCCTTACACTGTAGTTCATTTTGGACTCGTCGGTATAGATTAAGATAGTATTCTCTTCTTCTATGTAATCACTATTACATTCAAGTCTAGAGGGTATTCTGCAAGTCACTATTGAAATCCGACTTTGGTAGGATATAAGTATGTAGTCTGATCTATTTATATTTATTTCAAGCTGATTCAGGATAACGTTATATTGATAACTTTTCATATTCCATTGCTTTTTATGGCAGAAAATGTTATTACTTTTGGTCTGAAAACTTTTATGGGCAGTTGATACAGGATCATATTAAGCGCTTCAGCCAGACACGACTTAACGGTACCGGTAACCGCCGCACAGACAACCCTCAGTATCCCATTTAATGTTTTGATATTGTATTTTCTCTTTAATGATGACCACCATACCAATTCCCCGTATGTAATCATTGGTCTGATAATAGCTGTATCCATTCACAAGACTATGTTTGGTTATAGGTCCCAGTTTCTACTAAGTATACCATTGTTATACATATGGTTTTTTTTAACATTTTTTTATACTAATTTTTCAGCTGAATTTGGTATAAATCTCGGTCACTGATGTATTACCGTATAGATTGTTTTCAGAGTTGGTGAGATGTATTTTTTCAAAACGGCTTTTTTGAAATTTTCACACCACCTTCTTAGATATATCTATTTGCCAGACAATGACCGACGGAATAATCGAATAATAATTGCAAAAGTTTGCCATGCAGCTTACAACCCCCAGAATGAATCATCGGCGAACTTATAAAATTCACAAAAAAGTCAGTTTCTTGATTTACAAATGGGTATAGCTCCTCAAAAAAGCGCGTGATAAATGAAAAGTAATAGCAGTTTGAAAGCTACTGTAGTATCATCTAGTTATAAACAGGTTAGTCACAGAATTGTAGCATCATTTGGTTATGAACAGGTTAGTAACAGCTCGAAAATGATAACAGAGCTTTCTTACAAAAATTTAAATGAAAAACCCAAAAAATTAAAACTTTTTTCATACGACGATAAGCGACGATAGAAATTTCATCGAGAATAAATGAAGATCATTACAATTTAAGAATACAAGTATATACATATGTATATCTTAGAATATTTCATTTTCGAAAAATAGCATGCTTATGTTCTTTTACTTTACTAATTGTTCAAACGAATACAAAGTGTACAGTTATAGTTAAGTTGATAAAAGTCTTCGCAGAGAACATGATTGTAGTTTCAAGGAAGCAAAATTGCCTTGATTCCGATTTTATGGTCCCCTCAGAATTGCTTTCATTATTTTCAACAAGTTTTTATTTAATTCAAGCTCTTAACAGAATAAGTTTATTTATGAAATATATAACTAGATGCAGCGAAAGTGCATACGAAAATGTTGTGATATACATAAGTATATAAAGCATACTAAGTAATTGATACTGCACCCGCCAATCGTTGGGCTCTGGTCGCCGACGCAGCGCGCCGGGCAGCAAAAGATCTAAATTGAATCGTTTACATGTGTGCGAGGGACAAATAAATACAAACAACACTGATGCGCTGATAACACATTTAGAAATTTACAAATAATGGAGGCTGAGCAGAAATAAAGCAAACGAGCGCGACGGGCTATCATAAGGGCGACATCAGTGACTTGCTGTGAAGTCTGAGCACTTAGCAATGCAGATGATAAGACACACATGAATGATTCCCACAAAGGCGCTTTGTGCTGCGCTTTGGCTGTGTGTTATGTAGGATAATTTGCCGTTACATAAGGTTATGCATATGGCATATGTGGACGTATATCTATATAAATGTTTATGTATGCATGTTTATCACATTGTTGTGCGCTGCATTTGACGTCAGTGACAGCCGTAACAACAAAAGCAATATTCAAATCATTCGCTGGCGTGCGGGGTGTCAATGTGTCGGTGCAAATGTCAGTCAGCGAATTTCCATTTGCCTTTGCCATTTTTGCTTGGCCTGCGCCACAATGCTCCAGTGGTGTTTACTACTTCAAATCCTAATTTATTTCTCTGTGTGCATTTCGTATCATATTTGCATTGATAATTTGCACCTAGGGCGAGATACACATTACATACATACATACTTTTATTTGTGTGGGCAGTTAGTTGTAAAGTGTTAAGAATTGCAAATATAATAAATTTATAGTATATCGCAGCGGTTTTGCGTCGCACTGATTGTCAAAACATTTGCTTTACTTTATATGATAGTTTTTGTAGTTTCAAGATTTCCACAGTTTTCCCACCGCGCACGAAATATAACTTTCGAAAAGTTTTGCAAAGCAAGATTTGAAATTAGAAAGCATATTTTTTTTGCATAACTAAAGAATTTTGCGCATTTTTAGTTTAAGTGGAGACAAAGCGGGGACATATCTCTCAAATAACGCCTGAATTATGTACATAAGTAAGTATATCTTTAATTAGTTGGTTATGCTACTTATTCTTTATAGAATTGCTCATGAAGTTTCTAAAATTAGGCAGATAATTTACACTCGCAAATAATTTCGAGTAAAAATAAAAATAAATAATTATAATAATAGTAAGGCAATAAATAAATAAATAAATATAATAAAGTCGAAATATGTCAAAATAGTAAAATTGCAAGCAAGAAGAAAACACGCCCACAAAACTAACAGCACCTCAAACATGCCTTCTATTTATGTTTCCGCCTCAACGCGGCGTCTAAATATTTGTATGTAAATGCATATGACTAAGTGTACATACATATGTCATTTCAAGCGTCTAATTGGGCACTGTATCTGAAAATGTTTATTATTTTAACCCAGATAAAGAATTGAGTTCGTGCCACAAGACTTCAAGTTGCTAACTTTACGCATATGCAAACTCATATGCTGGAAAATATTAGCATTGCTGCTATGTACTGCGATATATGCCATCTATGGATGCCGATTCTGTTGTCTGTATCACTATAAATTAAGCTGTGTTGTGCCCTGCATATAAGCTTTATAAATACAGCCATATTAGCACTGATTTATAATATCCCTGGGTGCCATATTTGCTGTGAGATAAGTATTTGTGTCTGCCCATAATGGTGGTATTGGGTAGTCGAAAAAGTTTATTCGTATTTCTAATCAAACTTCAACTTATTCATCAAATATGTACCATTTTGGTCGACCATCTTTTGCCATTTTTCTGTTAGAGATATTATTCCACCAGTGTAAGCTCGAATATAAAAATATGAAAATACTTTTTCGCCTACCCAATATACATTGTAAATCATTTTCCACTAATGCAAGAAGTTCAAAAAATCGTAAAACCTTTCATTGAAGTAGGAAAGTATTCAGATAATATATTTACCTTATGTAATTAAAGATGAATGAACTGAACCAGTTTGAAAACTTATTAAAATCAATAATGTTAATGGAAGCCTTTATTATTTATCCTTCATTACTAATGTTAGAAGTCCAAAAGAGAATAAGTTGGGGAGGGTGTCTGACTGGTTAATTTTTCTGTAGAGAATTTTTTATGTTTTGGAAGTTATATCTGAGATAGGATTTGTTAATTAAAAATCATACATTATTTAAAATTCGCAATTCTGTTCGAAGCGGTTAATAAGGCATAAAAACTTTACGAAAACTTAATAAAATGAATTGATGAAGTCCTAAAAAAACTTTTTTACTTACAGTATACATATCGCTAGGTTCGCTCGTTGATCCAGAGATCGCACTTGGACTACGCAATATGCAATAAAAATAGAACTCCTGTATTCGATCTCATAAGTCAGCAAAGCCAATATAAATTCGTTCAGGCGTTTAATTAATACTCTCACCAATCATCAGTCATTGAGAATATTTGAAGGTGTGAGATCCCAAGTGTTTAAGCTTTTATATCGCAAGCGTAAAATCAAGAAGGAAGTCTTAATATGTTTCCACCTCATTTTCTTTCATACAGCTTCTTCAATCAGCAACTGCCATATGTTAAGATGCTCAAACTTACAGCATGGTTACCGATAGAACAATAACCTGTTAGAACACTAACATCTAGTGAGAGGTTAGTCTTGATAAGAGCAATGAACTCACTCACTTCTCAACCTGACAGCGTGGATGTCGATAAGACAACTTCTTAGAACACAGACAACTAGTGAGAGGCTAGTCTTACTTAGAGCAAGGATCTCACTGTATATCTGTATCTCTTTGGATCGATCTTTTGCCAAAAGGATTTTGTGATATATAAACCGATGAAAGTACAGCGCGAATCAAAGTCCCGTGAAGCGCAGCTATCGAGTAATAAAGCAGACGAAAAGAGTGAAGTATCAACACGTTCACATCTTTCTGATAACGGTGCGGGGGTATCATACTTTGTCAGTACATTTTAATAACATATGTCTACCTTTGAAATTATTTACTGCTGAATCTTTACTAAGGAAAATCCTATTTGTTTCTTATTTGACCCAGCCACTGGCTGAAAATATCAATTATTAATTTTCTCGTTCTAGCTATGAATGTATGGACCTCGCGTGAGCTTAGTTGCCGACTTCCTGTACGACTACAGATCCTTCTGGCCTAGATAAGAACCCAAGAGAAGCTCTTTAAGAACTGCTTCATCTTGTCGCAATCGTAGGAGTTCTTACTGGATATTGAGTAAAAAGCTATCAACCTTGTAGGGTGATATATCTTTTCGGACCCAAATTGTCTAAGTTTTATGGAAGAAGGTAAAGTAGAAACATACAAGTGCATTCTACTCCAATGTCCATTGTTAGTTGTACTTTCGGTGAAGTAGAAGAGATTGCCGAGTTTTAGCTAGCACACCGAGCTGGCTCTACGCTGTCAAAGTGGGACCTCTATTGGCGATTGAAGAAGGATCTGTCTTATTAAATAACCTAACCTAAGTTCGCTGAGAGAAAAGAACAGAAATAAACTAACATGTAGTCTTCAATCTGCCAAAAAATATGGAATAACGCTTTAATAAGTATTCATACTTTTAATTATTTTATTCTTTCTAATTTTTTATGCCATGTTGGTTGTATATTTTCCTGAGCTTTTTTTGGTTTTTTAATAATTTATAAATAATGCTTTGGCCATATAATTTTTATTGCTTAGAATATATTAGATATAGTTTTTATGATTTACTGCCGGTTGCAATGTCGTCAACATGAATATTGACTTACAGACGTCGTCTGTTTAGAAAAACAATGTTATAACACGTGCGGAGGCAGTTTTATTAAAGTGCGGTGAAGATAATTTTTAGTGATTCCTTAATCGCTCGTCTCTTTTGTATTCTGTTATATGTTTTCGAGACAAAAGTTATCATAAAATCTCAATATTTAATAATAGTACCTTTTTTGAAACTCGACTGTCTTCAGCCATGGCTGTGCCCTCATTACACTGAAAACAATTTGTTATGTTTTGACGAATTCTGTTAACCCAAGTGAACATATTTTATTACGGCAACACTCCAGCGAAAAAACGTGCGAATTTATGATATTTATTTTCAATACTAACCCAAATAATTGAAAGTTGTTACCTTTCGTTCAAAAATCTATGAGTATGAGTAAAGAGCGCTTAACAGTCATCGGATTATTTTAAGGGTGCAACTTATTATCTGGAGCAAAGGTGTGGGTTAGGAGGTAAACGTTTGGCCTAGAATTTATATTGTACTTGTTTATATGTGTTTGTATGTTTGTATGTATGTAAATTAAGTATATTTTTTATAGTGGTGTGGTCGACTTTTTTATGAGTGTGTTTCGGTTTATTATTTAAAATTTATTGTATTTACAAAACTAAAAATAACAGGGTTTTTATATATGGTATTAATCATAAAGTTTATTGCTCAACTTTTATTTGTCTTTTTTAGTTTTTATAAGCGAACTGAGTCAAAGATCTTGGAATGGAAAGTGAGCTAAGTTTGAAAACAGGTTGTTACAATGAGGATTATCTCCTCATTGATTAACCGTAACTGTGAAATGAGCCAACAATTAGGCTCACATGCCTTACATAATCGGTTCCAATACGCTAAAGCTTGAATTATTAGTTCGCAAACTAAAAAATTATTGAAGACAGCTTCCACCATCTGTCTCAGCAGTAAAAACGCCGGTGTCACATCACACGACCGATCGAAATCGGCGCAAAAACAGATGTGCTTGATTTACTGAGACACTGAGGCGCTCTGGTACTGCGGCGATTAAATCAGAGCTCACTAAGCTAATATACGGCCGCCTCGCCGGGGAGACGTTAGCCTCAAGCGCCAGCTAAATCGTGAAATATATGAGCGTTTATTTGTTTGCATGCTGTGCGCGCTGTTGGCAATGCTAACAACGCTGATGAACAGTCGAAATTAAACAAAAAAAAGCAAAAAAGAAGAAAAAAGATTATAACAACAACAACAACATAATCACGCAGTAATTGCCGAAGTAGTTATAAATTTGTATTTACACTGAGCGAGTGGCGAGCAGCGAGTGCGAGCGCTCATAGCAAATTGGCTGCTTGTGACTTGCTGCAACAACAACAAGTGCTATAATCTTTCGTATGCGCATAAAACAGATTCAATTATTTATTGTTGTCATTATGTGTGCGCTGATGAGCTAATAATATTTTAATTGTGTTGGTATTGTTTTTGCTTTTATCAAGCATTTTGGAAACACTTCAACCAAATTGCTTTATAATCGCAGAAAAGTGCTGTTTCAATATTTTTATTCAAATTTTGACTGAAGAAGATGACTATGCTAGTTAGGTATGTAAGTGACCCTTGTAATTGTTATAAGTCCACAGTCATCATTGGCTTTTTATCGTCACAATAAATAAATTCTAGTATCTGTTTGGTTTTGTGTTTAATTAATTAATTGAAGTGTGTGGTCCGAACTGCTTATTGTTGGTTTCGATTGGAAAACTCATTGGGCTGTGTTTTGCAAGTGAAAGCTAATTTGTTTTGTCATTTTTGTTGTTTTAAAGTGTAATTACACAACATTAGTTTGTCTAGACTAGACTGATTTTAATAAATTTAGCTCATCTAAGAAATAAAGCTGCAGGAAAATTGCATGGAGATGATCTACTGCTGAGAGAGACTGAGAGGTAAACTTGCGGCTTAAATATTTTGTTGGAAAAATCACTTCACTCTTCTGAAGGTAGTTCCAAACGAAGACCAGGTATCAGTCTCTGATCTCTGAAACGAAATGAAATCGAACCATTTGTGAAGCGAAAAGTGGATCAAATACGACAATAATGTGCGAAAAAGATTCGCAAAACCAGGATTGACGGCGCTCGAAAGGTTATGCTGAGTGTTTGGTGGGATTCGAAAGGAATAATCCATTATGAGCTGCTCCAGTCTGATCGAACGATTGATTCTACATTTGACTGTCATCGACTGATGAGATTGAAGAAAGCAATCGAGAAAATGGCTAGAACTGGCCAACAGAAAGGGCTATATGCAACCACCATATAGCCCAGGCCTTGCACCCTCAGACTACCATTAGTTTTGGTCAATGCAGAACTCCCTTAATGAAGTAAATTGGTTTCAAAGCCTGTGAAAATTACTTGTCGCAGTTTTTTGCCGAGAAAACAAAAAAGTTTCACATTAATGGAATAATGCCTCTAGCGGAAAATGGCAACAAGTGGTGGTGCATTATAAATATAAAAAAAAATACGTTGAAATTTGCTTAGAAATGCGAAAAGTGTTTTCCACCCACCAATATTAATTTTCTTTTCTACGTCACTTCAAAAATTACCTAAAATTTATGCCCAAAGACCTATAGATAAACTCCAAGACAATAATACTCCTTTAAAGGCTTATGCTAAACCAAATGAACAATATCGTTTAAATCTCTCTCAGATATCTTTTCGATCGAATTTTTTCAGGCACATACTTTACTATATACACTAGAAGACAGTTTCGTAATTTTCTTCAATCATTCCTGTTCTCATGCTACGTCACCCCAAATCCCTGCACTCACCTTCAATTTGTGTATTTCCCTGCGTAGCTTAGCGATTTCTGCATCGCGTGCCTTAATGACATCCTTCAGTGATACGATTTCGCCCTGCATACTCTTGATTTGGGCATCGCGATCGTCGGTGACGTTGCAACTCTTGGTCGTCACGTTCGGGCTGAAGCCACAAGTGGTCGCCATGGTGTGCGGTGATTGTGGTGTACTCAAGCCGTTTGTGTTCTTGCTGCTGCTGCTGCTGTTGTTGTTGTTGTGTGCATAGGTTAATGGTGTGGGCCTCTCCATGCTGTAGACATTATACTGTGTATTACAGTTATTTTGCTTGCTGTAGCTGTTCTCATCGATTGTGGGGATTTTGGGTTTCTCCACGGGCAAAACCGACAATGAGGGCGCAAACACCAGTGCCTTCGATTTCGGTGACGATGGTGACTGTAGCTTGGGCGTCGCTGTTGTTGTCGTTGTTGGAGACGTGCTGCTGTTGGCGTTATTGCTGCTGTTAATGCCGCCGTTGGCACGCAATATCATCGATGTTTTACGAATCTATGAATGGTTGAGCATTACAGCGTTGTAGTAATATCAGCAGTGAGTGAGTGAGACAGAGAGAATAATAAATATTAATGAAAATGAGTGCAATTTTATTGCCGTTTGTAAAAGTTTTGCGGTAATGAACAATTAATGGCGAAGGGTTACAAGTTTATGCGCGATTATTAATCAATAATTTGGGAATTTTTTCAAAAAAATTCAAACTATGGAAAATTGTAGCTGAGGAAACACAAAAGCACAAAAAACTGCTTCGAATGCTGAAACCAATTTTTTCACGTCCAGAAATCTTTACTCAAAAAAGGATATTGGTAGCACATGGTAAAATACTTGTTTTGAACTTTCTAATTTTCAAAAAGCACCGTTTTATGTTTTCTCAGCTCGGTTAAAAACCTTTTTTCTTGCTTGTCACAGTTCTGTGGACTCACCTGCTCATGCACATTGGCATCCTGTAATATTTTGGAAGTCTTCCTGATTAGCGGGCTAGCTGTATTGATCGGTCCTAGAATACCACTTTCAGCAAAGTATTTCTGCGCTGCATCGAAACTCGCTTCCTCAACCAGAGCTCTGGACTTAATGGGACTCGCCAACTTCTCCGTCCTTTGTATGTTGTTTTCCTTGCCGAATTGTAATTTTAAATCCGCTGCGTTGCCTACCGGTGGCGACTCAAAGTTCTTCTCGGACTCCGACGTCGAACCGCCTGAGTCAATTTCGTGTGAGCGTTGTAATAAACGACGCCGTTGCTGCGCCGAACGCGGTGTGCTTTGGGGCGATTGCGTTTGGTAGTGCGAACCCGGTACTGGTGAATGTTTTGGTGAGATTTTTACAAGGATATCTGGGTGCACGGCGACGTCCAACACTTGGTACTGTCCGATATTCGGTGAGGACGAACGTTTCGGTTGTTTGAATTCTAATTTACCGTCACGTGTCTTTATGACCGGTTCTTGCTGGTGTTGCACATGTATCTGTATGAGCGATTCACGCGACGGTTTCTTATTGGCATCGGTGAAGATGTAATCCGTATCTGGATGCGAATAGGACTGAAAGAACCGCTTGGCTTTGCGTTCGTTTTTACGCGTTGTAGTCGGTGAGATCGCTGCCGACACAACCGGCGCTACTACAGCGGCGTCTGTAGTTAAAGCAGTACCCGGCACTTGTAATGACTTCGCTGTGACGTTGCGCGTTTGCTCTACTGAAGCGTGCTCGTTCTCCGTAACGCTTGCTAGCCGAAAGCTGACTGGACTGTGTTTGCGATGCGGCAGTGTGGCTGACTGTCCAACACTAGCACTAACACCGCTGTCGAGACTATTTGAGCGCCCCTCGCCTTGGCCGCCGCCGCACCAGTCGAAGCTGACGTTCATGCTCTCATCGCGCGATAGTTGTGCCGATGTAGCGGACGATGTTTGCGTGGAGAGCGAGTAGAAGCCGCTCGATGTGTGTTGCGTGGAGGCGCTATGACTGGAGAGGTCCGCATTCGTGGGTGATACCGAAAAATTGAACATGCAAGGCGCGGTCGCATAACTGGAGCGTTGCGCATTCAAATTTTGTGACGTATTGTTGCTGTTGCTACCGCTGCCGGCCGCATGTAAGGAGGGTGGCATTGCTGGTGGACTGCTACAATTGCAATTGGCAAAAAGGCTGCCACAAGTGTGACTCTTGCGAAATTTCAAGCGTAAGTTAGTGGCGCGCGGTATGGTGTTAGTGGTGGCGCCAGCGACGTCAGCCATGTCAGCACCGTAGCTGCGTAGATTGGTGGAGAGCAGTGGTGAAATGCGGCCAAAGTGCGTCGGTGTTTCCACCTCCAAAAGTGTGGGCTTAGATTCTTCCTCCTGGCTACGCGAGATGCCGAAGCGCACGCTGTGTTTCGAGCTGCTTGCCTCCGTTTGGGTGTTAGCGATCATTTTTGTTGTATTACCTCGACGATTTTCTTTTTCTTTAAGTGGTAAGTCAAGCGGTGCTGCTTCTTCTTCTTCTAGCTCACTTCTGGCTATGTGCATGTTCGTTTGGGTAATGGTGTTGGGAGATTTCTTGTTGATAGTACTAAATATAAGCCGCAATAAGCGGCTTGTGTTGAGAATTCAGAACTTTCAAATAATGTGCTGTCAGAATTAGTATGTGATCCAAATGTTTGCTGGTTGTAAGTTGATCTTGTGGAATTTGCGCTTAACTGATGTAGAACCTGCAAATACAAAATAATATATTTGAATACAAAGGTTTCTTTTATAAAAGAGATTGATTGTTTTTTCAAAAAAACCACTAACGGTATTAGTCTACTCTATTTGTGTACTAGTCAGAATTGAGGGCAGAATGACGGCAGACTCTTACATTGAAATTCTGGATAATTATATATGTACGTAGTTTCCTCTGTGGAAGATGTAGGTGTTTCGAACATCATTTTCCAGAAGGACAATGATCCGTAGCACAGCACGGGGTAAAGTAAAACATGGCTTCAAAATACTGGAATTACAACGGTCAATTGGCCATCGCAGTCTCCCGACCTTAACCCAATTGAGCACTTGTGGGTAGTACTAAAGAATCCAATTAATCGCAAAATTTGACATGAATTATTGCCCTAAGTAACGGTGTTATCTCCGTTATAACATATACATAGTTGCCATACAAACTGAGGGATCAACATTCTTGTGAGAAAATTTTATAAATGTGAAAGAAGTTTTTGCTTAGGGTGGCGCTAAAATTCTTGTTAGGAATTTTTATATTATTTATTATGTGAGGGGTATTTTAGCTTCGATGCAGCCGAAGTTTAAGGTTTTTTGTTTTTTTGTCTTCCACCGGTTGCAAGCATCTTAATCGCGATGCATTTAACACGTCACTCATTCGCTCGAAAATTGCTGCATAATTGCGTGGCTTGTCTTTCAACACACACCTTTTACATACGAACATATTATAATTACTTTTATATTCTAGTAAGATCAATCTTCTCCGCGTAGTCGGTTCGATTACAAGTACAAAGTCGATTGTTAGATGCTTTAAGATCAACATGCAAATGAAATTGATGCAATGAAGTTGGAGAAACTCCACGAGTAAGGCAATTTTGGATCCCTTATGTATGTTTCTCGAACATACTTATTTTTTAAATTTTTTTCCCTTACTGATTATTGAATAAAAGTAAAGCTTTTCAGTTATGTGATTTGTAGATGTTTTACTAAAATATTTTCAATTGTGTTTTGAGGCTTTTCTCTAAACAAAACTAGAATAAACATAAATATTGTTGTGTATGCTTGAACAACAATGTCGACAATATTTACTTCGCAATCGCGAATAAGCACATACATACATACATACATATTTACTTGGCTTGAGGCATTATTCAAGCACTTTCTTGCCTACTTGTGTAATTATGCTTGTAGTTGTATGTGTAAGTAGGCAGCCTCAGTTTTGACTAAACACAAGAGTAGTGAATTTTCTGAAGCCATCACTCATTTATTTCGTGTTTATTGACATAATTCTTATTGGATTTTGCAATTAGCATTCCAGCGCAAATAGCCGCAGTTACTAGCTTTAGCTTTAGCTTTAGCGCAGCGAATTCGATTTAATTGGCATATGATTTGTATGAGTACAAAATCGAAAAATTCTGGAAGCCTTTATTATTGTGGAAAATTGTATGAGCTGCGAAGTGCAAACAGAAAGTACGAAAATGATAAACAAATGGCAAAAGAAAACAAACAACAATATGAGCAAAAATTATAGAGCACATACACATGTGAACATATACACATATGTGTGTATATCGAGGCGTTCACATAAAAAGCGTACATGAACTCTTTAGCCGCACTTCAGCCAGTAATTATGGCAGCAGTGATGAGATTTCTTCAAAAGATATTGAGTTTTGAAGGTCGCCATTCGGCAATATAAAGGCAGGCAATTTTAAATAAATATTTCAATAACAGCGCAATTTTCAATACAATAAATACATCTACAATGTACATATACCGTACATACTTATGTGTAGAAGTATTTACAAAAAGCTGACAGCTGAACATTGCGCTTGGTTTGGCATGAGTTTTCGGTTCATACCATGAAAAGCGCGTGGAAGACTTTTCTGCTTCAAATATGACTACCGAATAAGCTCCCCTGCAATCTGTCAAAAAAGTATTATTATTAGCAAAATCTGGATTATAGCGAAAATCTTGGGCGATAAATTAATCATACGCCCTGTTGGCTAAAGAGTCTTATGCCCATCTATTGAAAGGAAACAATATGTGAATTATATACATTTTCGTTTAATTTTGGTCAAAAAGACATGCAGCGCTGGAAAGAGGCATTTGCTGAAGATCATGAGCGACGGATCTATTTACTGCTGTGATTTTTAGAGCGATTTGATTGTAATGTTAGGTGCGCAACTAATTTCTCAATATGTTTTTAATAAAAATGCAATTTTATTGTGAGGAAATGGCTATTTTTCACATATTTTTGACAAAGCTCGAATACCATTACCGTAAAACTGTTCACCTTGCCATCGTAATGAGGTTTTAACCACATTATTCGTGCCTCTACTGATGTGGTGAGGTCATAAGGAACCCAAGTTCCTTGTTTTTGAATCATTCCAAGCGCATGTAGTCGCATTGAAATGAGTTGTCGACCATTGAAATCACTTGCCAATGCTTACACCCTTCTGTGACATCTTGTGACCATCTAGAGGAACCGCAAGCTTTTGGAGGCATCATCAATCACCCGCCTAGTACCATTAGAGGCTTGGAAATCGCCCAAAAGCACTTTGCAGTACTTCGTGTCACTCTTTGGTGGCCTAAACAGGGTGCATTGGATACCGGAAACTACATACTATAAACCAGGTGGGCGCACGTGAGCAGGGCAGTTAGAGGCATTAATCACAGATATAGATTGAACAAGTGAGTATCTATTGCCAAAAACTAAAAAAAAAATCAGTTTGCACTCTAATTTTTCTTTTTTTTATTCGAGATAAAGGGGTATGATGCCAGGGGGAATAAAAGGATTACCTGAAAGACGTTCACGTCTTCTATGATCACCATCAATCTCCCGACGACCCCCACCAGAAGTGTGTCAATCGTTTAGAATGTAAAATAGCCAGTTTTCCATAAAAACAGAAGCCATTTTTTATGCGGACGGCCGTTAGTATCGAAATCCCCGGCTTGCTGTTTCACTTGCAGCACCTCCATAATTTTTTTGGAGTTTCCGTTGTGCTTCTTCTTTGACTGAAAGAAGAAAATCAGTACTTCTCTCAAAAATCGGATATATTCGCGCAACCAAAAGAGACTTAAACAAAGTAACTAATGTGGAAATTCAGTTTCTTTTTTAAATGTTTAGAATAAGTTTATCACGTTTTGTATATTCAAACTCGATCAGTACTAACAGCTGCGGCCATCTTAAGCTGAATATATTTTTATACTTTTTATGCTGACAGTTACAAGTCGTATTATTTCATAAGTATTTATGTATTCCTCTTTTATAAAAAAAAATTAAATACATTAAAAAGTAAAATAAATAAATAATGCTTAATAAATGTCTAATTCAAGCGCTACCGATTGTAGAGCGCACCCATACCGCCACACAAATGAATTAGAGCGCGCTTCTAGAGCAATGCCTAGAAATATGCAATAACTTTGTCAACATGGCACGTGCCGCCTAAAAGCACACAACAAGAAACACTTCAACACAGCAAGGGAGTGAGCTTCGCGCAATTGAGCGCAAAAATTATGGATTTCTCCCACGAATTCAGTCATAATTTGCGACAAAATATATAAATAAATGAGAACCAGCGATGAGTGAGTTGATAAAATGCTTAGATGGAGCTTAACACGTCGACGCCAAAAACACTCACACCAAAATACTAGAAAACAGAATGAGCAGAGTGTGCGCGCTGAGTGAGCGAAAATGAGCCACCGTGTCTATAAGCAGTTGAGTGTGTGTGCGTAGCCGTAATTATGCCTGAGCACGAGACTTTCGCACCGACTGACAACACGCTTAAGAGATAATGTGCAGTTGTCTTGGCTGCCGCCAGTTGCGTGAATGGCTGTCAATTAAATATTTCATTTATTTTATACTTTTCGCTTTAGTTTGTTTGCTAATGTCCGCCATAAAAGGCGCTGGGCGGCGAAAATTTGAATTTATTGAGCCGCATTGGGGTAGGCAAATATTAGAGCACAATTCCCCAATGAATCAACAATGCGTGGCCAAGCTCAGTGACATTGACCGCGTCTGTCTACCGAAACAGACACTGTGCCAGTTCAAGTGTCATTTGCGACGCCATCAATCAAATTACGGCGGTTGGTGGGAAACATGTGCGGACTTGCTGGGGTTTATAGCACACTACAGCACACATAAATTAATATTGGCATGCTGTTTGGCTAATTTTATACGTGTGAGTGCTTACACGCATATTTTTTATATATTTTACAAAGCGCATATTTTATTGTTGCTTGTATAATATCTATGCTTGATAGAAAAGCTTAGCGCTTGTGATTTTGCCTTCCGCGCTTTAAATTTTTCTTGACTCGCAGCCGCTGGAAAGCTTTACAGGTTAATTGCTTGGAATGTGCCGCACAAGTGACTAACAATAGGTGACTAGCAGTGACACGGTGACGTGTGTGTCTTGACAGCGCTGTCACTCGTGCTGCCAAAACCCGAAAGCTATTATCAATTGACTATCTTCCGCTTTCGCGTGTTTCTGGTGCCTGTGTGTGTGAAGTATGTGCATATGCTTACGTATCTGCTTGTGTGTTTGCAAATAAGAATTCAGCTTTGGAGTGCAAAGATTATCTGGCACGTTGGCAAACGTGAGCCGATCACGCGATGTGACGCGGACTTAATTGCAGTCAACTTGACGGGGTTGGACTCACAAGTGACGGCGGAGTATATATATTTTAATTAAGGACATAATCGTCAATGTCTTTGTAAAGTTGATTTTTGGAATTCTAATTTCTTTTATCACCACTTGAAATCACCTCCGTTTACATATTAATTTAAATGGTAAGACTCAGCAATTGAGGGACTGCGGGACGAAACAACTTGTAACACTTTCGATTGAAGTTTGTGAGCTGCACCAAATGCAGGCAAGTCTCTGCAGTTTCGATAGTTGAAGTTCTACTGAAGTCTGCGTTGCTTTTGAACCTCAGATACCACTCCGTACGTAATAATCGGTTTCACGATCATAGGGTAGATTCATTTTATAATCCTTGGCTTGCTGTCACGAATTTCCCGGGAAGTCAACTGCACAACAGGAGTGCTTTTGTGACTTCCAATATAGTTAGATCCACATGCTATTCCCAACTAAGAGCGGATTTCAAATTAACACACGGATAATTGACAAAATAAGTCATGTCACCGCCTCTGAGGATTAATTTCGTAGGTTTTTGTATAAAGGAAGTGAGACTAATTAATCTTAAGGATTTCGCCAGTGATTAGTTCTCCACTCCTACTTTTGGAAAGAAGATTACCTTTTTGTTCTGCCATGATTAAGGAATATACGCCAACGGCTGTCTCTCATCAGCCGAATAAGGAAGAGCACTAAGACTTGCTTACCCTGTTACAGACGTGCTGGAAAGATGCCGTCCGTCCTCGGAGACTTATATTTATTTATTAAATTGAGTCTGCAGTAAAAGGTAGTAAGAAGTGTCGTAACCCTTTCGTCTCCACTGGCAGTATTGTTACCATCAGATCTTTTAATAGTCAAGTCAAAACGACGGAAGAAAATACAGGTCATTTCATGGAAAACTTCTTTATCGCTAATAATAATTTCCGGTCTTGCCTGCAGCAATGAGTATATTAGGTTGTCAAAAAAGTTTTGCGGGATTTTCGCTAGTTGGCGCTGAAAGCGCGTAGTTCTAGTTTTATTCGTCGCATCGGGTCATGCTATACCTTTTTGGAAAGCTCATTTCACGCGCTAACACGTGTTTGATTGATTGTCGTTTCTTTTAAGTCGTTCGTGAGTTATAGCGTCGCAAACATGGAGCAAAATAAAGAGAAAATACGGAATATTTTACAGTACTACTACGATAAAGGCAAAAATGCATCTCAAGCCGCCAATAAAATTTGTGCAGTTTATGGACCCGATACGGTTTCCATTTCCACCACACAACGATGGTTTCAACGTTTTCGTTCTGGAGTAGAGGTGGTCGAAGATGCGCCACGCTCCGGAAGGCCTGTCATCGAAAATTGCGATAAAATCGCTGAATTGGTCGAAAAAGACTTTTTTGACAACCCATTATAATTTGGGATGTCATTTGAGTGGTATAATTTACTCAAAAAAAGTCCCTATAACTAACGAATGTGGTTGCTTGGTTAAAAAGGCAGGCGAGGAAGCGTCTGACCATTATTAGGTCATGATTATATTTCCAAATTATTACTAATTATTAATTAAGCCATGTTGAGTAACCCTGTGGATTTGACAAACTGTCTGATCTTTATAATCTTTACCAAATATCTCCTATGTTGGAACATCGGAAGCCGTAGAAGATATTCTGTCTACAATGACTAAGGCCTCGGAGTATGCTTTGCATTCTTCTCATTATAGTTTAACAAGTTTTTGAAGGCGGCATCTTAGAGGTAGATGCCCTATAATGATCCCTTCTTAGTTCCCTCTAATCTTAAATTTTTCATGAGTTCACCATCAACACTATCCCAAAGTACTTTTGTTATATAGCGTGCCTTGTCAGTGTTCCAAGACCTGAAGTTTTCCTCCACAGTCCATTGCTCAAGAAACCCTTGAAGTAGCTCTGTGGTCTAACTCAGCTAAGAGGAACTGCATTCCTGGATGCCAGCAAGCTGGTGAAATAGTCTCTCTTTCTGTTTCCTTCTGTTCCTATATGACTGGGTAAGGAGTTGAATTTTACTGAGCTTCAACACTGAAAGTCTAGTTATTGCCTTCATGCATAAAGGCAGTAATACTTAATGTATGTAACACAGATTACATAGTATACATACATAGATTTAGCCTTTGGATTTGTCGACCACAGCACCCTTAGGTCATTTATTCCCCTAGGAAATAAAAACTTTTCCCTCCCTAACGCCCCATGAATCTTGTTTTCATGATCATGTTGGTAAAAAGCAAGGGTGCCGTGTCTGCCTTTAATGGCTTAACACCATCAGCCGGCTGGTCGTAAGCATTGTTCTCAGTAGATCTGAAATACATACATATGTATTAGCCGGATAAAGAAGATGAATTCTAGAGCGTTTTTTTCATTGAGCCCGCAATTCGCAGCATATAGTATACGGTACTCTCAGGGGCTTAACGCGGCACTCAATTTACTTCCAATATAACTCTTAAAATCGTTCATCTGCTCCGATAAGGTATAATTCGACCATGCTGGTGAATCACTTAAAATTTTTGAATGTTCTGTATAATAATTGCATATATTTTAAACTTACAAAAATTTATTATTAAAATGTATACTGTGTACAAAAATATTCCCCTAGGTGCCACATAATTTTCGTGTTTACCTCGAAGTCATTATTTCACATTTTCAATAAACAAGTCTACTTCAGCAGGTGACCACGTTGCATCATGCAATCGAAATGCACACAAATTTATAAGATTCTCCACATCTCCACGGTGAGTGGCTTCCCGCTAAAGTGCAGTTCAAGTACATCACAAATATAAATAAATAACTGTACACAACTAATTTATTTGTTTAAAAATAGTAATTTGAATTACAAGCGCTATCTTTGTAATTACGTACGTACTACACTTAGCATTGAGCAAAAAAGTTTATTAACCCTTGTAGAGTACGAATACACAAACATACACTCATACAAAGTAGTGTATTCCCAAGGCCGTCAGCGATAAGCGCTTCAGAGCAGATGGCTCCGCAATTAGTGACGTGCTTTATGGCATTCTTCGCTCAATATTTATTTATGTAATATTTCTATTTTCATTGACTGTTTTATTAGTGTCCAATTAGTTTTATTTTTATTATTATTACACTTTAATTTTATTCACATGTGTATTTTTTAAAGAGAGCGTTTCTCTTTTCACTTTTCCTATATGGTACGCTCTTTACGAAGTCACACGCGAGACTTCGCTCACCATTAGCGTTCATTCATTGTTCAAATTCTTGTCAGTCTGCCAAAAGACGACCGAAGTGCCACGTGAATTGGCAACCCCTGCCGTGCATGTTTTGATCTTGCTGCTTACTCCTGTTATCGATCACTGCGGTAGACGTATTTTTAGTTGAATTTTTATTTTTGAACAAACAGCTACGCAGGTTGATGCAAACTATGTATTTTAGAGAGCTTAGCTGCAATCTCTCAAAAACGCTTTAAGTGGCCTTTTATATCATATAAAACAACTAAATTGATTGAATTGTTTGTATATGAGAAACACAGTAGTTCAAGATTGCAAAGCTTGTAATGTTTTGAGGAATATTTCAGTTCACCTTAAGTATTTTATAGTATTTTATACTGTTATCTTTTCCTGAAGTGTTGCATTAATGCTAAGGCGTCATTTAAAAAATTTTATAATAATGACAATATAGCTATATATAGTTATACTTAAGTATACTGGTATACAAGTATATACATTGAGTCTAAATCAGTGGTCTTATCGATCAAAGTACTTTTTAATCCCAGAAACAGTTTTTAATCTGTATTAGATTTATATAAAATACTTGAACAGTGAAAGTGTATGTTAACGGAAAAGTACTAAAGTAGGTAACGCCATTATAGGTTACTTATTAGGTAAAGAAATAAATTGAGAGTTTGTGTTTTGTTGCAATATGGGGCTTTTACCATATGCTCTCCTAAACTCTTAAGTTATTTTGTCGAGTTTAGTTTAAAGCGCCGTCTACTTTCTTGATATTTTATTCCTTAGACAAAGTTCAGATACTGTGATACAAAATATAGTTTGTTTAAGAAGTGAAACCGCTCGACCTTCCCAAGCGACATCGCTTCGTTCTATGTGCTCTTCAAAAGCTCGTTGTTGAGCCAAATTTTGTTCAACGATGAGGCCCATTTTTGAATGAATAAAAGCAAAATTGTCGCATTTAGGAGGAACAGCATCCTGAAGAGATTCAAGAGCTGCCATTTTATGTAGAAAAAAACAACGTTTTGGTGTTTTGTGGCCGGTGTAATCACAGGTCTATATTTCTTCGAAAATTATACCGGTAAGAACGTAACCGTCAATGGCGACCGTTGACAACCGACTGATGCTTGAAACTGACGCTCGCGATTTTGGCGACATTTGGTTTCAACAAGACGGCGCCACTTTCTACACATCGCATTAATCAATGAATTTATTCACAGAACACTTCGGTGAGCAAATAATATCACGCTTTGGACTGGTGGATTGGCCATCAAGATCGTGTGACATCACACGGTTATACTTTTACTGTGGGGATATGTAAAGTCTAAAGTCATTGAGCAAAATATAATGCGTGTCATTCGCCAGTCACCAGTCAAAATTCTCGAACGAGTAATCGAAAATTGAATGCAATGGATGGACCATGGATGGATGTAGCAGCGGCCAAAATTTGGGAGAAACAATCTTCAAAAAATAAATGCTAACGAATATTCTTCGAATGATAATCAACATTCCGAATTAAATTTGAACTTTCTGTGATCACCTTTTACGCAGGCAAAATAGAAAATTCGAGATTTGTGAATAAAGGAAGCCCAACAGGAAACACTAAATATTATCTTCTCCTAGTGATGTCCCCACCATATCATGAGTTTCAATCACATATCTTGACAGTTCCTGCCACCTGGAGTGATTAATATTTATCACTAATTTTTTTCCAATTCTCTTTTCATGCATTTTTGATTTCAATTTGCTTCCTCACCATCTAACAGCAACTCAGTGGAGCTCGCCAAGCTCATAACTTAATTAATGGTTAATAAATTACAAATTTGATGAATGAGCTTGTGTTTCACGCGATTTGCCCGTGTGCTGCGCGTTAAAGAGCAATAACAACAAAGCATAATTATGTACGTTTACCGCTGTTTTTTGAAGCAGAGCAGCCAATTAGTGTTCGCACGTAAATATTCATAAATTTTCAGGCATTTTGGAAAATAAAAAAATAATATCTTTTTGCGGTTATGAATATTAAAGAGCAATATAATTTACTGAACATTTTAAGAAGCAAATATATGGTTAGAAATTAAAAAAAAAAAACAAACAAATTATTATACACATGAACATACTATATATCACTTTTGCCACTTGACTAAAAAGTTAGTCGGCGCGTGTAGTATTCAACAGCGCACAGCAAGCGCTAGATTATTTCGCATAAATCAAAAAAGTTCTGTTTTGAAATGAAAAAGTAATTTAGTGTGGCAAGTTTGTACAGTTATGTCGTACATGATGCTTTCAGATAAATAAATTATGCAGCTGTTTCAGTGTCAATCAAATATTTAAGTCATTTACAGTTATGTGTACATATGTATTCTGTATTTTGAGGAGAAATATTGTCTAGAATGAAAGGCTAAGAAAGTAAGTGAAATTTAGAAAATATGAAAGAAATTGTAGTATAAATACGAAGATAAGCGAATAAAATACACATAAATATGTATGTAAGTAAAAAGAGAGGGAGAGACTGATGTTTTGAAGAAACTTTTTTCTTAAACTATTTTAGCTTCTAAGCTGCAACCAAGAGCAACGACATGAAAATCTAATGTATTTCGCGTATTTTTATGAAAAAATTTAACAATAAATAAATTTTTATGTTATTGATCGAAAAAAAAAAATAGATTTACAACTCAAGATTTATAGGATGTGTCATCAAATATTAAGAAGAGAACGAAAGTAAGTACAAGTACAACTTAAAAAAAGTAATAACACATCCTCCCCAGTATCCAGAGATTAATCTCACTGAACACCTTTCAGCTTATGTGAGTACGAAGTTAAGAGAGGGCAAAGTTAATAGTATAAATGAGATTAAGGCTACTTACTTTCCCTGAACTTATAATACACAAAATTAATCTATGAAAAGATGACTGAAACCAATGATAGAGTGTTAAATCGAGATGAAAATTATTAATTTTCCTTTAATAGTATTAATTATGCGAACTGTAAAAGTGTTTTTTTGTGCCTTAAAAAATTTGATTTATTATTATTTTGAAGAAAACTGAGTTTTTTAAAATAAATTCCAGTTATATTATGGAAATTAATTCTAATTTTTAGGTGCAACTGAAGAGTTTTAACAGTTTAGGAGATACGTGAACTACTTCAAAGTCAAATTATCTCCCTGTACAAGTTGCTTTTTTGTCCATTGTATTTCGTAAGTGTAATTAAAGGTTAGGTTAGGTTAATCTGGTAGGCCACTAAGCCAGGCATAGACCAATTTGGTCCTTTGCGATACCAGATGGAGTTCACTTGCTAAGTTCAAGAGGGACTAGTCATCGTTTAGATTGCCTGCGCTTAACGCAAGTTTTAACTGACTCTGCGGGCTCACTGTCGCTACATCTTCCAGTGTGTCCTACCGTGGGGACCCCAGATGCTTGCAGCGTTGTCTTGCCAATGCGTGACAAGTGCACAAAAGATGTTCCATTGCCTCCCTGGTGCCCTGCTCTAGAGATGTCCTGAAGTCTTCACGATCAGTCAGCTCCATCTTGCGGGCGTGTGTCGCCACTAGACAGTGACCAGTTAGTATTCCTATTATGCTCCTACAGTTTCTCCTAACGAGTGCTAATAAAAATGCTGGGTACTTCCGATCTACCGTTTTGCACATGACTTTTGCAGTTTTGCACCCTGGTAGCATTTTCCATCGGGTTTTGTTTTTTTCGCCATGTTTCTGTCGAGATCGTCGCATAGAGAATACATGGGTTTCTCAATGTTGATCACGTTTTCGGATGTTAACCCTACCTTGGAAATCTCGTTCACTATTTCATTGCGCTCGATGTCTTTGTTACCTGACACACAGTAGAAGTTAAGTTGCTAACTCCTGGCAACACTTTCCACTGATACTCTGCTCTCCAAGTTACTTTTGCCTCATATGCTTTACAATGTTACTGCCGTGATTGTGATTAACGGTCAGAATTAAATGAGTTTTCTTGGGTTTTGCAAACAAACAATTTTTTTTTTTCAAATTTATTATATTCGAATACGTAACCCATTCGTTTAAACAAATTCAAAATTCATTATATACATAAAGTTGTAAACTTATTAGCTTCAATTTGTTTTCCCTGAATTCCTCAAAGTAATTACAAATCACATTCGATACTCGTATGCACGAGCGTTTACGGCGCCGGCAATTACGCGGTCGCGAAGATTTGCTTTGTTGACAGTCAACACCGTTGCAAACGTCATAGCGGCAGCGTTGCATGCGCCAATAACAAAAACATAAAAAGGCAATAAAACATAACACAAGCGAGATAGCTTACAAAGCAGCTGACTTGGTTAACAATTGGCACACAGCCGCTTGACGGCAGTTGCAGTTGGTAATGACAGATGCCGCAAATACAATTCCACGAAAAATAACACACAAAAATAGATAAACAATTTGAATAGATAAGCTATTTTAATGAGAATAGAAGTGTCTTTTACGTGAGATTTGAAATTACTTCGCATTGTAGTTTCTAAAAACGTTTTGCTTCTGATTACTCGAGCGCTATTTTTAGGCCAGAAGAAATCTCTCAGCAAACACGAATTACGCGCTTGCGTTGGCAGGAAGTTGGCACTGTGAGTAGAGTTTTTATGATTTATGTGCAAATGTAGTACAAATGTACAAATATGTACATATGTATTTATGTACTTCTTTATACAGACATGTACTTAGTCTTCGCCCCTCTGTTTGTTTTCCAGTCGTAGCTATCGCGTTTCGTGAAAAATGATCGACGTGTATGTGGTTTGTCAAATTTAATTAACACATTGTCAGCGGTGACAAGCGGAAAATTCATAACAACAACATTTGCGGTTGACGATGATATAGATATCGGCATGCATAGCTGATTGCTGATACTTTGAGTTGAGCTACTTTTGATTTGGACCAAAGTACGTGCTTTTTTGTGCTGTACTCTCTTTGTTACTGCACTCTGTGTGTCGAACCCAGCAGTTTGAATGAGAGCTTGAGTTTTATTGCAGCTTGTCAACTGGTCTGTAAGTAACTAGTGATAGTAACAACTAATATGTGGTGAAAGCAAGTTCGGTTTAGCAACTTTTGGGTTCCTAGTTTGCTGTTCAGCATTTTAATTGCAAAAAATGTTGAGTTACGCACAAGCTGCTGTTCAGAAATGATATAGCGCTTATTATAAATTTCGGCCAGACATAATTTTTTTTTGTACCATAATTTTAGTTGAGTTTTCAATGTTTTTTATTTTTATTTTTATTTTAATATTTATCTTCTTTTTATTTTTTTTAGTTATTTTTGCATTTAATTATAAATAGCATCACATATAAATAAAGTAAGCTTAAGATGCCTGCTCTTGTGTGCTATAAACGTATATTTGATATATTTATATATTTGTGGCTTAATTTAACCGCTAAAAATAGCTTTCGAGGTTTGTTAGCCATTGTGACTAGCTGCCGCCTGAAAGTAATCGCAAAATCTGAAGACCGTCTGATATGCCAGTGTTTCGTATATACTTAGATACGTATGTGTATAAGTAACTACAATTAAAAGTACATACGTACTGAGTTACAATTATACACATACAAAAATATATATAAGTATATGTGAGTGTTTGTAAACAAATATGCGAATTAAATGGTTTATAAGCGTCGGAGCGTTAAGTGACACTTGGACTGGTGCGCATTTCATGAATAAAGCAAAAAAAAAAAATAAATATGCATATTTATGTACATTGTACATATGTATGTATATAATAAGTATGATAAGTGCACACCGCTCTAGAAGCAAATGTAAATATTAAATTACTTTCTCGCTGCTTTTTAGATATTATAAACAAAAAGAGCTTTAATTAAATTTCAAGCAAAAACTGATTAGGAAGCAATGTTGTTGTAGATTATTTGTTAGCTTAAAGTTCTTAAGGCTAATTTAAGCGTGTTGTGCTTTTATATACGTTAGGAGAAATCGTTTCAATGTCACGTGAAAGTGATAAAGATCAAAGAAGTTATACATTGAGAAAAAAATAAAAAAAAATTAAAAAAACAAGAAAAAAAATCAAAAGAAATAAAAAGAAATTATAAAAAGAATTATTTAAAAATATTTATTCAAAAAATATGTATTTAAAAAATATTTATTTAAAAAATGTTTATTCAAAAAATATACCAAATTATAAAAATTAACGCCAAAGCCGAAGGTGTTCTAGTACATACCATAGTTCTGTAAGTGCTTTTGGCACATAATCAAGGTACTTTTAACCAACGAGCAAGTTTAAAAGCCAAATTAACAATTTTCGCAAATAGTTAAAAGGCTGTTCATCCAAAAAAGAAAAAAATTAGCAATTGAATTTACCACTCCGCTGATATTCACAAGCACTATTAGTAAGGACTTATTTCGTCATTGATTCAAAATCACGCAGCGATTCAAGCTGAAATAAGCAGCGAAAATTACTTGAGCATGATTTGCCACTTTAATGCACCATATATCATCTCTTCATATGTAGGTATATACATACATACATCATCAAGTCCATTAAGACTTCATATACATACATATATTATATAAAGTCAATTAATATAATAAGCAATAAACACACGTGCTGGTTATCAATGGAAATGTTTAAAGTACACTTAACACATTCAGATAAAAAGCGAGTAGCTGCAGGGGATCGAGATACATACATCAAACAAATTGTAATATGTAAATAGATATCGATATACGTAAGTTGTTAAAATATTTGTTTTCTTGAAAGTTAGTCAGATCGTATATTAAAATTTTGGCTCAAAAATTTTCAGAAATTTTGAAAACTATGTACATATATACTCAGAAAATATTCGTTCCCTTCTGCTGCAAAATATTTTTGAAGATTAAGTAGTATTAATTCTGTCTTCCAGACCTAAGTTGCAGCCGTTAAGGTAGCAGTAGACTTACTAGTCTGGAGTGCAGCTTCCTTCAGAGAAGTTACTATCCACTCAGATGGCCGAGCGACGACACTAACCTTGAATTCATTTACAGTGCGTTCAGGGCTGTTCAAAGAGTGCCTAACCTCGCTAACAATAGCACCGAGTGCCTTTGTGATAAGACTGGTATATTGTGCTAGGCCATAACGGAATCGCACGAAACTGCAAAGCTGCTGAGCTAGCACGAAAAGACACCATAGAACCGTCATCGGTAGAATGGCAGCGGATCGGTACTCCCGTATTCTCTTGTATTCTACTGCTATATAGCTGAGCTTCGCGGTAGATTGGACAGCGGTGGGTCCAAAAACCGATCGTAAGAGATCTAATGATCTTTTTGCCCTTTTTCAAAATGTTGACAGTAGATTTTTGAGTACCTAATCTTTACTTTCCTAGCGTAGATCAGCGATTATTTTTAAAAGTTCAACGGACGTTTTCAAAAGCCTTCAACAAAGAAATTCATATTAAAACCATGTTTCCAGTAGTTTAAAGAACAATCACAGTAATTTGACTGCCTTTCGATAAGAAATTATAAAATCTCTGCAGCAGTACAGCGCACTTGAGAAGGCCAGTAGCGGTAATAAATGTTTAGGGCTGCTATAAATGCTCTACAAAGTCATATGGAAAGCAAACGATGAGTCAGTCATGTTCTTGGCACGCACTCTTCGATAATGAGACATGACGTGAGCGATAAGTGGCGATAAGGTCGATTAAAATTGCGGCAATGTGCAGTAAAACATCATGGTACTATTACTGAAGAAAAGCCTTGTTGAATTAATACCCGAACATATGACTGAAACTCAAAATAGGTGCGCAATTTTGTTGTCGATAACTTGATTTGCTTTCTTTGAATTAAATCGGCCTATGACCTAGAAATTATGGCCTTGGTGTATATTAAAGTGTTAAACTGGCCAATAAAATAAAACGAGGAGGACTACGGTTATACCTCTTTGATGAGCTCACCACATACTCTCTTGTACGAATTCAACTCAATAATTTTTTTGTTGCTTTTACGTGTTATCTTTGCAAAAAGAGCGCAGAAGCGAGCAGAGAAATGTCGAGTCGAAGACAGCTATTGTAAGTAGATGAACCAAACTGCTGCCTGAAATTGCAATTTTCTTATGTGTGTATTTATTTTAATATTCCATGATTTTTATGAGATTCGTATTTTTTGCTTAGAGGTGTGGGTCTGTTGACTGAAGTAATTAGCATTATTCGGCAAATTTAATTTGCTACTTATATTACTCTCTCAACTCAAAACAAAAAAAAAAATTAAAAAAAAATAAAAAAAAAAAAAACAATTTAAAAATAAAAATAATAAATAAGACAAACAAATGATCTGCCAACGTTTTAGATAAAAATATTTGCCCATACGATTAGCATTAAAGACTCGGAGGTGTATTATGGTACAATTGTGTTTATGCACTTAATTTGAATACTACAAAAGCCCATGCACTTGCCACTTTCCTCGCTTTGAGTGACAGTTCCCACCGAAACAATGAAGCGAATGAAGCAAAGGGTATGCCAAAATGAACGCTTTGCTTTCAATGTTTCTCTCTAATAACAAGTAAGGAAGGGCTAAGTTCGGGTGTTACCGAACATTTTATACTCTCGCATGATAAAGTGATAAACGAGATTTCATTATCCGTCATTTACATATTTTTTTATTTTGCTATAAAATTAATTAGATTAGTAGTTCCTGAGATATGGTTTTTGGTTCATAAGTGGACGACGCCACGCCCATTTTCACTTTTTAAAAAAAGCCTAGGTGCAGCTTCCTTCTGCCATTTCTTCCGTAAAATTTAGTGTTTCTAACGTTTTTTGTTAGTTGGTTAACGCGTGGTTATTATCCGATTTCTTCCATTTTTGAATCGTATATGGAAATGCTTGAGGGAAACGACGATATAGAGTTTGCTTGACATAGCTATAGTAGTTTCCGAGATATGTACAAAAAACTTTTTTGGGGGCGGTGCCACGCCCACTTTTCCAAAAAAATTACCTAAAAATATGCCCCTTCCTAATGCAATCCTTTGTACCAAATTTCACTTTAATATCTTTATTTATGGCTTAGTTATGACACTTTATAGGTTTTCGGTTTCCGCCATTTTGTGGGCGTGGCAGTGGGCCGATTTTGCCCATCTTCGAACTTAACCTTCTTATGGAGCCAAGAAATACGTGTTCCAAGTTTCATCATGATATCTCAATTTTTACTCAAGTTACAGCTTGCACGGACGGACAGACGGACGGACAGACAGACATCCGGATTTCAACTCTACTCGTCACCCTGATCACTTTGGTATATATAACCCTATATCTGACTCATTTAGTTTTAGGACTTACAAACAACCGTTATGTGAACAAAACTATAATACTCTCTTTAGCAACTTTGTTGCGAGAGTATAAAAATGGAGACTGTTGCTTGGCTAAATGTAAAAAGATGAGAGTTGCCTTGTTCGCTTTGAAAACTTTTTATTTGAACGTACTGTCAAAACAAATGTCTGACGCAAAGCGAAGAAAAAATTCTATTTGAAATGACCATAAAAAATTGGGACAGGCAATGTCATAGAAGTGCCCGGATGGCGCAGAAACCTGCGACACATCAGCAGAACTTACAGCATCTATAAAGATAGATCCAAAATGGCTAATGGAGTGGGAGATTGAATCTATTGCTCGGAGCTGGAACTCTGGCAATCCATCAAGCTTCCGAAATACCGCAGTATCTTCCTTGCAGAAGTTTTCGCAGTTCGGAAGGTAGCTGAGATAGCTAACAACGCAGGAAACAAGCAGGAAAGCAGTAAATAAAGCAGTTAGCGGAAAGCGGATACATATAACTGGCTCCCAGGCCACAAGAGACTTTTGGAATACGAAACTGCTAAAGAGATTGTCATTCGTTTGGCTACCGAACAATTACAGAAAATTGGGTCTGGCGTGATAACCACCCGCTATAATATAACTAACTTAATGTCACATTTTGAAAATATATAGTTTCATGTACTAAAAAATTACTTCAATCATTAAAAACGAATTTTTAATCTACTCATGAATTGAATGTTAAAGTGAATGGTGAGACTTTCGTCAAATATGTGAATTGGATTTTTTCTTATCCGACTTTTTACATATTTTAAATCTAATCAATATTGTTAAACAATACTTCTTGTTTTACTGCAGTCTGTTTGCTTGAACATCATATAAAGTTTGTTCGTTTGGCTGCGCTCCAAAGCTTATTGAATCGAAGACTGCTACGGTTACTGCTGGGAAAGTCTGTGTTCATTTATCTACCTTACACATTTTTTGTTTGCTTTTTATGTACGCTGTGTGACGAGAATGTATGTATGAGTATATTTGTAGATTTGTCACCGAATATCCGTTAAAATTTATAGATTTTAAGATAAGATCTACTTTAACTGCGAATCATGTTGTGAAAGCTTCATTCTTAAGAAGAACAAAAATGACTAGCTACTTAGCTTATTTTTGTATGTGGAAAAATTGAAATGCTAATTAATCTGGTGGATAATTTAAATTAAAATATTTTATTTTATTTATCTTAACAGAGTTGTGAACTTGAACTTTCTCATGCTAATCGGTTATTATTCTAAACTTTTTTTCATTTGAAGGACTCTTCTCAAAACAAATCCTTAGTAATAGAACACTTTCTAAGAGAATTGTGAAGGTCGTGAACAATAATAGTTCTCCTTTGCTAGATACGCAGTCAAATTTCCTGCTCTCTCTTCCGCGTCTTCCGGACAATAAGCGCGCAACTGGCCGCTTTTTCAACTAAAACTTTACTTTTAAGAAATTTACTAAATATTCATACAAATTCTTTATGCATTTATGGAAATGAGTTAAATAAATGTACTTTTTATAGCGCGCTTTACTTGTTTTTGTTTGTTTTTTTTCTTTTTTTTTTGTGCGCAAATAAATTCACTTACTCATTGCCCTTTTGTGCCAAACTTAAGTGCTCCACTTAATGCATTACTATGCAATTATTTACTTTTATAATTAATATAGCACGTGCTAACGAGACGATTTTCGCCATTGCCAGTTAATGCTAACGGTAAGTGGTTGGGAGGAGCGCGCGCCGACACATTTTAGCCATGGAATGTATATGGCATGCAAATAAGTAGATCAAAAGTGTACTTCCATCAAGGTTGTTGTTATTGTGGGGTAGAATTAAGCGCAAATGACGTGTTAAGAAATTATTGCAATTACAAAGTCGGGACCGCTATTAAGCAACTATGTATATATTTACACCTTTTACGGCGACAGTATACGCCCGGCTAAACAGTTCATATAAATTCTGTTGAATTGAAAGCGGCAGACTGCTTGACAGTATATTTCCGACCATTACTGTGGATTTCCATAAATTTAGTATATCATAACTCTGCTTTTGCTTGACATTTGCATTTCTAAATTTAACCGTCTACTTGTGTCCAACTTTATGGCCGCGATAATTTTAGCCCCTTTTGTCATGCAGCGACCGAACATATAGCACACGGCTCTTCGAAGAGCCTATTATCGGCCGTAACCGTCAGTTTCAAGCCATATTGAATTTGTTGCTTCGCCGTGCCGTTTGACCTCATCATCATAAGTATACAATGAGGGTTATGTCTGGGTGTGTGTTGGGGCCGCTAACCTATTTTGAGCAGAAAATGTAAATTTCTTGCGTCGCCATTGCCTGCAAATGGACTTAAGGCTAAACACGCTGTAATGCCTTGTAAGCTTTCGGTTGCAGGAGTTGTACAGAAATAGCTGTAAAGCCCGCATGATTATGAGGCATAGAACTTAAGTAAATCAAGTTTGCTATTTGTGTTTCGCTCCGAACTACGTCATTGTTTTTTTATAGTAACATGGATTAATTTGTTATTGGGTTGTCGAAAAAGTCTTTTCGTATTTCTTAGCAAACTTCAACTTATTTGTTTTTTTATATTTATAGTAATAAATGTGATTGGTAGCACTGGAGATATGTATACAACTGCAACGACATCTATTGATAAAATACGAAAATACTTTTCCGTCTATCCAATGTTTACACAAAACTTAAAAACAAAATTACAAATAATTTTCAAAAAATATTTTTTGTTATTTACTTTTAATAAGCGGTACACTAATACTTTCGCTAATCAGTCGATTTATTTTAAAAAAATTTAAAAAATATTTTATTATGTAAATTTTTATTTTTTTGCTTACTTTGTTGCCTACTATTAACTGGCGCTAATTAAACTGACGGCTAAACCCGGCTTCTCGCTCAGCTTTCAAGTGCATTTCGACTCTCTTCAACAATCAATATGTACATCGGTAACTGTGTTTATTGTTGTTTACTCACCCACTCACATGTAAACACTCGTTCGGTGGCAATTAGCGCGTAATGCCAACACTGTTAATTAATAACCGCTTCTTATTGCAAGTTATTGTTGTTATTTTACAGTATTTATTTTACGTTTGTTGTCTCAGTAGAGTGCTGAGTCAACGGAGCTGCGCTTGTTTCATTGAGCGTTCATTTTATTACTTTCAGAAGCTTCTGACGTTTGCGGCAAGTGGTTAAATGCTGCGGTTAGCCAGGGCGTATGAGCAACACTAAAATGCGTATTTGCTTAGTTCATTATTTACTAAAATAATAGGAAATTATTTGTGAATGTAAATTGGAAAGCATATAGAAAGCAAAAAATGTAATGTCAATATTTAATGTTGTATTAGAAAAAGTAGGAAATATTGTTGAAGTGTAGCTCTAATTAATGAATGATTTCCAATGCTTTGGAACCGCATAGTTAACAAAACGATTACGACAACAACAAATAGAACTGTTATAGATTGGACTAGGGTAATAAATTGGCAGAATGCTATTATGTAATTGTTACATAAATTTACTTGGAAAAATATTTGCGAGAAATACTTTAAAGACGTAAAAAATGTGAAGAATTTTAAAATTCAGTTCAATTTGTTCTAGGTTATGATAACTCTCTGCATGTATTGCTTGTCAAAACAGGCAAATATGGTTGCTTCGTTGCTATAATATCTTTTAATAAAAAAGTTTCCATACAAAAACTTGATTTTACTTCGTCAGTTTGTATGGCAGCTATACGCTATATAGGTCTGATCTGAAAATTTTTTTCGGATATTATAGCTTTGGTTTAGAAAATAATTTGTGCCAAATTTCGTAAAGATTATATCTAATTAAAAATTATTTCTATACAAGACTTAATATTGATCGTACATTTTGTATGGTGGCTATATGCTATAGTAGTGTGATTTTAGCAATATATTTGGAGATTGTAGGAAATTAATTAGTGCCAAATTTTGTAAAGATAATATCTCAAATAAAAAAGTAAAAAAGCTTTCCATACAAGAACATGGTTTTTCTCTATCAGCTTGTATGACAGCTAAATGCTATAGTGATCGGATCTAAAAGTTTTTCTCAGAGATTGCACTGTTGCCTAAAAGAATTATTCATGCCAAATTTCGTGCAGATATCTTCTCAAATAAAAAAGTTTTCCATATCAGAACTTGATTTTTCTTGATCAATTTGTATGTCAGCCATCTGATCTAAAATTCTTTTTCGGATATTGCTCTGTTACGTTGGACAATACTACATGCCAAATTTCATGCGTATAACTTCTCAAATAAAAAAGGTTTTCATACAAGAACTTTACATTGATCGTTCAGTTTGTATGGCAGCTATGATTTATAGTGCTCAGACTAAAACAATACAGTTGGAGCTTGTAGCTTTGCTTTCAACAATAGGCTATGCCAACTATCGTGATGATATCTTCTCAAATAAAAAAGTTTTCCGTAGAAGAACCTGGACGACCAATTTTCACTTTCTATGGCCGCCATATGTCATAATGCTCTGATATCAGCGATTCCCACAAAAAAACTACTTCTTGAAAAGAGAAAAAAATTGCAAAATTCAAGATCGATATCTAAACAACTGCGGGACTAGTTCGCATATATACAGACACACGAACAAATCAACTCAACCATAGAAAGCTAAAATTAGTTACAATTAATTTTTATTAACTTATTAATACATTATAAGTAAAGTCTGGCAGAAAATTATCACAAATATTTTTTGCCAACTTTGCGCTTTATCTCTATGTGCTTGCCTTGTAACATAACCTATAAATACACTTCGTGTTATTTTTTGCGCTGAAAAGCAAACATGTTTCTCGCGCATGCATATAATCTTCGACAAACAGTTATTGTTTACAAATACAAATATACCAGTTTATTTGTTAAGTTGTGGTCGTCTTTGCAAAGGCGCGAAACATTGTTCGCATGGACTTCTAAATCAAATAAATAATCGATTAATAATAATTTTTAGGAGAAGAATTCGTGACGACAAAATTAAATATTTTCAGTTTCAACAAAAGTAGACGCAGCGCCTTAGCAGATGAGGGCAGAGTAAATAAATCGAAAGGAGCGCGTACTAGCTTACTCTAGAGCCCGACTGCTTGTGCCTGTGCTGTGCAAAGCAAGCAACACCGCAGCAATAAAACAAAAGTGGAAGCGACCACACGCTTTGTTTTCTAATCAACGCGGCTGTTTATTTGTTTCTGTTGTGCCAACAGTTTGCTTGCTCCCGTTACATTAATATTTCGAATGCTTTGGCAACACAATTTTCGCAATATTTCGCACATATGTCGCACAGCTTTGTTTTTGTGTTATAAAAATAGCAGCAGCAGCGGGGCAATAAAACAAAAGGGCACGCTTCTGTTGTAAAGTGTACATGCGAACGGTAAATGGTTAGTTGTGGGCAATATACACATGAAAATGTATGTATATATTATCTAGATAACATTTATCAAAATATCGTATTTATAAAAATATGATGAGTTCCGTGAGCAGTTTATTACTGCACATATATGTACGTAGCGCGCTGATAAGAGCAGTAAATAGCACACGGCTTGTACATAAATGGGTATTACATACATATAGTATATACATATATACACATAAATGCGCGTGGCGAACGCGGCAGTAGCTGCCTTGGTATTAGCTACCGACAGGAAAATCAGAAGCTAACTGGTATTCACCACTCCGAAAACATTCGAACGAAGTGATAGTTTTCGGGAAAGCTTAGCCAGCAAGCGAAATGTGTGGCAAAGCGAACTTTTTGTATTATTTTTATTATGAAAATATATGATTCTATGTATGGGATAATGTAAATAAATATGTGAATGACCATTTGCCATAATGAAAATGCGTGACTTAGCCAACAGATATGATGAAATAATTTTTATTTTTTTTTGCGGTAAAAGCAAAAAAAACTGTGATTGACAGTTGACTACTTCGCCAATAATTGTATCTAAAAATAAACTTTTAATTATTTTTATATGTACATATTATATGTATTGAATGGCACATTCTGCTTATGACACATGTGATTGGTCGTTATACCAACTTAAGAGTACCAGCGTTTCATGCTTTTTTGTACAAAGCTTTAATTTGTTCATAAATATATATGTGTGAATAGTATATAATATAGTATGTAATGGTGCACGTTAACCAAATACGGCATACTTTGTTGCTACTTTATAGCCGGAAGTGGGATGTCGGGCATTAATGCGTTTATTATGAAAATTGTATATAATTGATTTTCCGCTAAATGAATAATAAATTAAATTGACACGAGTTCCTGTAATGAGTGCGCCAGAACATGCCGATAGTTGGTTACAATGTAATACAAATAATTAAATTAATATTATTATATAAAAAATTGCAAATATAATAAATCAATAAACTTGAGTAAAATAAAAACTGAATTAATTTAAATTTTATATAAAAAATAAAATAACCTAATAAGTAAATTACATTAAAATAAAACATGAATTTAAAATTAAAGGTAATATTGTAATTAAAATAAAATCGAAATTAAAATTAATTAATGCCAATTAATACTAAAATTAAACCCAAAATCCATATAAAAATTAAATTAAATTTAATTAAAAATTAAAATTTTAATTTTGATTAAACCAAAGTTACACAGCAATTGAAATTAAATTAAATAAAAATTACATTATACTTAAAAATTAAAATCATAATTCAAATTATAATAAATTGTCTTAAAAATCAAAATTAATCTATATAAATAAAAATGAATCGTCAAAATGTATGTACGCTCATAACTTTCATACGACTGAACCAAATTTATTAATTCTTTTTTGAAAATGTTTGTTGAGGTTCAGATATGGTTTCTGCGGAGAAAAAATTTCGAATAATTGCCGGAAAACCCCTAAAAACAGCCCTTTTCTTTTTCTCATACAAACGAATGAATGGTTGTTCGTTAGTAACGCTAAGAGAACGGCTGAACAAATATTGATGAAATTTTAAGAGGTTGTTCGTTGTGGATCAAGGAAGGTTTACATATAAAAATATCTTATACTTTTCATGAAAAGTCAGCAAATTGGATAATTCCAAAAAGTAACTTTTTTCCACAAACATTTTTTTTTCAATTTTTGTTTGTTTTGTTTTTCAATATTTTGATTTGTAAATTATTTGAATAGTTCAATTTCGGTCGCTTGCTTCTTTATTCCAGCTATTCAAACGAAAAATTATTGAAAATTATTCAGTGAAAACTTTACGTGTGTTTCACACAAAGAGGTCAATTGCAGATTGAAATTTGTTACGAAGCCACCAAGAGGTCACCCTTATATCGGTCGGTGTTCTTTTTGCCATCAAAGTATGGCAGCCCAAGGCAAGGCAAGAAGTTCTCCCAAGATACGGCGACATACGTGCGGAATTATGGATCGCGGTTAAACAGCAAGCGATCGTTACGATGAACCAGCACGACTTTTCAAACAACAGTTACGATGTTTAATTGACTTTATCTTGAAGCAACGTATATGTGGTGCAGTTGGATGCAAGATGTGCTCTGTTGAGTGGCAAAATAGAGGTTTTCCGCACGCACACATTCTTCTTTGGATGATGGTTACACCAGATAAAATTGATGAAATCATTTCTCCGGAAATTCCTAATGTAGAGAAAGATTCAGTATTATATGAAGTGGTGGAAACCAATATGGTGCATGGACCTTGCGGACACTACAATAAATGCACGAAACACTATCCATGTGCTTTTCTTTCGGAAATACAAACTGGAAATGATGGATATCAACTCTATCGGCGTCGCTCACCAGACGACAATGGCAGAACATTCTGCATTCAACTTAGAAAAGTGAATATCGAAAATGACAACACATGGATCGTACTATATTCACCATTACTGTTTAATTCATATTCAAAACTCATATCAGTGATTAGTATTGCAGTTTGGTGAAATCTATAAAATACGTTTGAAAGTACGTAGCGGTTATTGGTCTTAAACTATGCGTTCGATACGTGAACTGCAATAAAGCGCTTTGTAGGATATTTACTTTTGCAATTCATGAACATTTTCCGACTGTTGTACGTCTCGCAGTTAATTTGGAGAATGGCCAAAGAGTCTATTTCAACCCAGAGAATACAGTATAGCCAGTGGAAACATCGCCAGCAACAAAATTAACATTGACGAGTTTTTTCTCAACTTTCGTCAATGATCGGTTTGTGAGAACATTGCTCTATTCGGAAATACCTTGATATTATGCCCGGAATGCATCGTCGAAGAAATAGTTACGCAAAAAGCAAGGCCAACCAGTAGATTGACATCTACGTGTCTTATCAACTAATGGATTAGGACGAATTTACACAATCCACCCGAAAAACGACGATTGTTTCTACCTTCGGTTGCTATTGATTAATGTACGCGGTTCAACTTTATTGGAGTCTTTGCGTACTGTGAATGGTTCGATGTGTGCAAGCTTTGGAGAAGTAAGAAAGCAATTACAATTCCTGGAACACGTTAATCACTGGAATGAAAATAAAGTTTGCATACTTCGACATTGCCAAAGACATTTTACATCGTTTTCGTTAAAAATTGGAAATGGTACAATTTCGGTTGATACCGGTGGTTCGATATCAACTCCATCTTGCCTTTATCAATTCACGAAAGATGAACTCATCACAAATGTTCGGACATTGGCCAAATTATCGTAGCTACGATTCCTTAAGTGTACGCGCAATGTTAGCTGCCAAAAATACCGATGTTGTTGACTTAAACTGGAAGTTTCAAAGTCAAATTCCGGGAGACTTGCACTCATAAAAATCGATCGATCGTCTTGACAATGAAGACGACGCCGTGAATTATCCAGTGGTATTTCCAAATTCTTTGGATAGGCTTGGTATGCCACCGCATCATTTGCGTCTCAAAGTTGGATCTGTCGTTATTATGATTCGCAATCTTCATGCGCCGAAACTATGTAATGGAACCCGACTGATTGGGACGCACCTATCCAATAAAAGGGGGAGAATGCTTGATTCTACGAGTTCCTTTGAGTTCTAACGATTTCACATTTCAGTTCAAATGTATTCTGTTTCCAGTGAAAATTGCATTTGAGATGACAATCAACAGGACCTAAAGATAATCGCATAGTGTGAGGCATAAATTTGGAAATGCTATGTTTTTCACACGGCCGTGGCGTACTCACGAATTGGAAAACCATCTTTTCTGTAAACCTTAACAGAAACCCAAAAATGTTGTTTATAAAGCTGCGTTACATTGAAAACAGAAAAAAAACACCAAAAATTAAATGATGAATTTAACTTTCTTTTCATTTCAAAATACATAATTTCACGCAGGACAACGGCTGCGGGGTCAGCTAGTTTAGAAATAAAATTGGATTACAATAGAAATAAAAATTTCCATCATCATTAAAATTAAAACAAATCTAAATTTAAACTAAAATAAAAATTATATTAAAATTTAAGCTGAAATACTAAAAGAATTATCGAAATTAAATTAAATTAAATTAAATTAAAATAATTACAATTTAATTAAAATTTTAAGTTGAAAAAAGCATTCAGCCAATTGAAAAAGAATCTTCAAATGAAAATTAAACTTAAATTAAAACTATAATCATTAAATTAAAAATAAAATTTAAATTAAAACTTAAACTAATATTATAATTAATTAAAATCAAAGTTAAATTAAATTCAATTAAAATTATAATCGTTTTACAATTAATTGAAGCTAAAATTCATATCAAAATTTAAACAAATCAAATTAAAAACTTAAATTTAAATTACCAAAAATAAATAATTTTATGAAACCAAAAATTGAAAATATTATATACAATTAAAATTAGTATAACCATTAAAATCGAAATAAATTAACTTAAAATCAAAACTCATATTAAATTAAAACGAAATTTTCATGAGAATTAAAATTTATTTTAAAATAGAAATTAAACTCAAAATTAAAAATAAAACTAAAATATAGTGTCAAAATTTAAAATAAAACCAAAATTTAAATGAAAAAAAAGTTTAATTGAAATTAAAAGTATATTAAAAATTAAATTTTTAAATAAAACAAATCAAAATAAAATAAATAGAAATTAAAAAAATTAAGTTTGATAAAATTAAATAAAACTAAATAAAATAATATTAAAATTGAAATTCAACTTCAAATAAAAATTAAAATTAATTTAAATTAAAATAAAATTTAATTTAATTAAAATTCATATTAAAGTTAGAATTAAAATTTAAAATAAATTAAATTTAAATTTAGAGTTATATTAAAAATCAAAATTAATACTAAAATAAAAGTTAAAGTTAAAGGTAAAATTAAAATTAAAACAAAATAATAAGTAAAGAAAAATATTTAAATAAATTAAGATAATAAACCTTTACGCTTTGAAAGGCAACAAGTTCCTTTCGCTATTTGACTTTCTATAAATAGCTGCAATACTATATATATTAGCAATTTTCAATTTCCATTATTATTATTAATAGCATCAGAGTCATATTAATAAGCATATGACTTCCAGCCACACTTTGTTGCCATATAATAATATTTATTTAACAATCTTAAAATAAATGTGTTAGCTTGTCGGCATGTTTTTAACACGAACACGTTAGTTTACACATATATTTTGTTAATATAATATGTTGCAGTTATATTACGGTTATTAAAGTAGGTTGTTAATTGCTCTTAAAAGCGAGTTCACTCCGCAGACTCGGCAAATATTTGTTAATATTATAATATTTATTATTAGAGTAAACGGCTTTTGATATTAAAAATAGCTAAGAAAGTCATTAATTAATGCACAAACATAATCGCATACAAGCAAAGGCGTTGTCTGCGCGATTTCCGATGAAATAACACTCATACGCCGTGTGAGGCAACGCGCGCTGTGAAGAATGAAACAGACGCGGTGATTGCTGACAAATTTAACTTCACCTGTCAATTACTAATTAATTATACTTGAATTTACCGGCAACAAATACAACAATTACGCGCATAAATATTTATGCGAACGTGTCTTCGTATGTCTGTGTGTCGCACAGCGTCGATTTATCATAATGCCCAGCGCGACACACAGATTCATATCAATTGGGGCGCTCCAACTGCCACTTCACTTAAGTACGTGTGCTTTAAAGCGATCATTTATGAAACAATTATTAACTGTAGCTGGCGCAATGAGCGAATTGTTGCTTTCAATTCTGTGCAAATAACTGCTTATTGTCGGTATGAGCGCAAAGTACTTAGTCATAGAAGGCGAGTATATAACACTTCAGAGCACTTAAAAGTTATAGCAAAGGCAGGAAAAATAACCGTAATTGGAGTGCGAGCAAAAACTCAAGAATTAAAGCATAAAATGCAAGCTCATCGGTATGGCTGTATGTGTGTGTGTCTGCCTGTGCGCTGTTGTATAAATAATTAAAAAGGCAAATAGACTTATCGAATCGGTTGGCACAATTACTTTAAAAATTATTCACACAGCAGCGTTACACTGGCGTAATTGTACAGTAGTCAACAGGTAAATAAGGACGCATACATACACACATACGCACACATATGTTTCGGTAGGTGCGCAAATATTTGAATATAAGTTTGTGTTCCTGCGCAGCCAGTGGTATCTGATCGTCAGCAGTTTATCTTTTTGAATAATTAAAAATTCATGCTTCACACAAACATAAACATATATACATACGTACTCACATATACCATAAATGTTAAATATGTACATACATATTTTTGTCTCTGCAAAAAAAATATTTATTTGTGATAACGCTTGTATGTGCTTTTGGTTAGAGGCACTTAGCTATTTCTTTGGAAAAAATATCTCATATCTGTCGCTTAGCACTTTTGGTATATCAATTGTGCAATTAAAAGTTTCTGTGTTTAAAGCTTATGGAATTAGCATTTAACGGAATTGAAATTAATCCCACTAAATCAACAATTGACTCATTAATGCTTTCAATGTTATAACTGATAAATAAAAATAAAAATGAAATATTTAGACACATTTAAGCCTAAGAAATGAGTACTGGATTTTTGTGTCCTAAATAACTATCAAATTTGACTGGATTCGAATGATTTTGAAGTGTAATTTTCGACTTAAAATTAAAATAAAAAATATTAAAAATAAATATTTCAAAAAAAAAAAAAAAATAATCGATATATTTAGGACATAAGAAGGTCAGTTTACCCCAAGTACCGCATAAAAAAATTTGTTTTTAACTTGATTTGTTAAATACTTGATTATTTGAATTTTTCATAAAATATTTTGAGGTTATGTGAAAAAGTGTTAATATAGAAGCTATACATTTTTTCATTACCTTAATCATTGCCATATACTTTTCTTCTATAGAACTTGTGGTTTTGCCAAAAATTGGGATACGTCGTTTTTGACTCTTAAAAATTCAACCAAAACCAAATTTTGGAACATAAACGCCATGAAAGATAATTTTTTTTATTGACAAAGAAAAAATTAAATTCTAAAAAACTGGTTGGAGTTTTCGCAAAAAATTTGGGGTTATGTGAAAATTTCGGAAATCGAGTTAAACCGTTTTTAACCCATAAAAATTCAATCACGCCTCTTATTTCCTATTCGCGATCTCAAATCTCCTTTTAGTTGTGTTCTTCACTCTCCTTTTCCAATGACTTTTTATTTTTCACTTTCAAATATTTTCAACGACTTCAGCAGTAGCCTAGTATTAAAGTGTCAGTACATGAATTCCACGAGCTCTAAAAAAAGCCGTGTTGAAAATGAAGGACCTTTATTTCGCATTATTTACCATTCATAAAAAATTCAATTGATGAATGAATTATAGCCTGAAGTTCAGGATCGAAACTCGAGCGAATATACATCTTAATATCCCTCTTTCCAGCAAATGTGTTAAAATTGTACTCAGAAGACTCAGACTACATATAGCCGAAAATTATAGAGAATATTTCAAGAAACATCTGCCGACTTTCTATTTGAAATATTCTGCTAGTCGGATTTGAGTGTCATTCAAACCAAGAAAAACTATCACCAAAGTTATAATACCCCTCATAAATAACGGGAGATCCCAGAAAGGTGTTTTTTCAATAGTTTTTCCTTGACAGATCACGCCAAAGTCGTGTCTTTATTACTTATCAACTTTTGGCCAACATAATCGACCCAACACTCATTATTGGATAATATTCGACCGAATAGATCACGTCCTGCATTCAGTGACGAAAATATAGCAGCCGTAGCTGTGAGTGTACACGCAGACCGAGGGTGGATTCGGCGTCGTTTGGAGCAACTTGGACTGATGAATGGAATGACTTGGTGCATTTTACGTCGAAATCTGAAATTGAAAGCGTCAAAATACTGCCTGTGCAAAAACTGAGGGCCGCTGGACCCTTTCAAGCGACATCGCTTCGACTAGTTGAATAGATTTGCTATAAAATGAACTACGATCTTTTCGATTAGTTGAAAATTGTCAATTTGGCATTAAAAAAAGACAATTTTTTCGTAAAAAAAAAAAAAATTTTTTTTCAAAATTACGACACTTTCTTAATTTTTGATATTTTTCAAAGATCGCATTGTATAGAAAATATATTTAAGTTTATCAAACATTTTGATCGCCTAATTGTTCACGCGTCACACTGGTATAGCCCCTTAATCAGTGAATTTATTGGGAGAACACTTCGGTGAGCAGATAATTTAATTGGGCCGGTCGATTGACCACCAAGATCGCATGATATCATACGGTAAAGTGTATACAAATAATCCCGTTTCCATTCAGGCCTTGGACTCAACGGATGAACCATTTAAGGCCTTCATTTGAAAGAGACAATTTCAAAAAATAAATAATAAAGAATTTTCTTTCGAATGATAATAAACTTTCCACAATATTGGGGGTTTTGCCAAATGAGCAGCTTCTTGGGGAAAAAGGAAGTGCATCAATTTTCACTCTGCTTCCATAGTTCTCGTAAATACTGAGAGATATACATGGCTAAATGGACTCAGCTTGTTATACTGATTATGATGACTATATAGGGTCTCTGACGTTTTATTGTTGGTCTTACAAATATGTTGAAAACTTAATGTACCTACTTCCAGCTATAAAAACAAAGATCAGTTATAGATAAAGCAGTTGTGAAACATAAAATATGGATTTTACTCATTTTTCGTTGAACTATGACGATATACGTAAATAAAAATAAAACCTTTTCGTAATTTCTCTAACGCATTTTCGTATAATATTCTCACTTACTTAAACAATTTTCCTGTAGATTCAATCCAAGTCGATGACTAATTTATAACCCTTTTTCGACTGCGCCTTCCTAGTAGGACGCTCGCAGTCTGTATATCAAATGCTGCGCTGCTGAGCGCGCTCGCCAGGCTTTTCGCCGCGCTGCTTTGTAATGTGCAACAGCAAGTTCTGATCTTTGTCCTCTTCGGCCCACACTTTGATAGACGAATTTGCGGGCACTGCTACGGTCACTGAAGTGGACTCGTTGGGCGTGGAGCAGGGCAGCACGTACTCGCGTGTGATGCGTTTGTTGGTAGTGGTGGTGGGACCTTTCGTGGTTGTTGTGGTGGTGGTCGTGGTTGTTTTAGCGTTTAACTTCGATATTGGTGGCAGCGACTGCGTCTTCTGCTGTCTCTGCTGCTGGTGCTGTTGTGGCCTGGTTGGCGCCTCCTCCTCTTCCTCCTCAATGGTGATGGTGCGCCGACGCGTGTGCGTCAATGCGAAATTTCGACAAACTCGTTTCGTATGCTCCTCCACAATGGTGATACACAAATCATGCATGACCGTTTGACAGCGCTGTTAACAGTGTGTTGGTGTTCAATGGCTTTTAATGTTTTTTTATGATTAATTTTTTTTATTTAATTTTTTTTTTTTTTGCGGGTTTGTGTCGCTTTTGAGATATGCTACGTTGTGGCTAGCTGGCTGGCAGCGAATTGTTATTCTCTCGCTGTTTATATTGAAATAATTTTATTATTTCGTGGTTTTTGTTATTTTTGCAATAGCTGCACGTTGTTGTTGTTTAATTTATAATGCTGCTTTGATCTGTGTGGGGAAGTTTTTATTAAGTTTTTTGAATTGTTGTCACGTTTCAATCAGTTTTGCTGATTTTTTGTTGTTGTATTATATACATTATATGTATATTTTTTATTGGTTATTAAGTTGTCGCCGTTTGCTACTTATCTCGACATCTACAAATCGCATCTAGATCGCACATAAAGTGAGCACATAAGTAAGCAAATAATTTAATAGCGAGAAAAGCGAATTTTGTAAATTACTCTCACGTTTAATATTTGACACAGTTAATTTATTAAACATTGTTATGCGCACCTGTACATTTGTAAGTCTTTTATAAGACAATTCGCTTTTACGAGCGTTCACTCAATCGCTTTGAAATACCTTTGTGGTTTTGAGGTTTCGTAGAAATGTGATTTTTTCGCTAATTGCTTTATGGCAATAAAAAACCTTTGCTTAATTTTGTGAGTAAATTAGTTGAATTTCGCTGCCTTGGCACCTCAAGTCTTTTGAAGTTACTAAATTTACTGAAATTTTAGTCAAAATTATGGAGAAGACTACTGGAAAATTTACAAATTTACAAATTTACAATCTCATTGGTAATAGACACAACACATTTTGGTTAAAGTTTTGGGTATGTATTAGGTATGTTTCGGGTACGTATTAGGTATGTTTTACGGTTAGGTATGCTTATACCGCAAGACCTGAATTCATGATTGTGACTTACTTTTTGACAAAACTCAAAGCGAGAGTCATCGCTTAGCCACCGTATTCCCCTTTGATTTTTTTTCTTTTCCGAAGTAGAAAAATCCGCTTCAGAGAACTCGCTATAAGGTGATTGAAGCAAGTAACAGTCACTAGCTGAAGGCACTGCATAAATGGCTTATGTGCTGGTATGCTTTTATTGCCTTAAGAGCCTACTTTGAAGGCAATAATTAAGTTTTGTAATAAAATTCCTGAAAATGTCAGTTTTTTTGTCAAATGGTGTAATATTGTACAATATTTATTAGAAGCATTGCATATTATTGCACTTTTATTTTATTGAGTCAAGGACGCCTTTTATTATGGAAAATATTGTTGTATTATCAATTTATTGACAGCATGCATGGCTGAGCTTTCAGGTTTTCTCACGCAGCTTATCAGCTACAATGTATTTATATGTTTTTCATTAGGCTGCAGACATTGTGGTGGAAAGTTACAGCCTTTTATTGCTTATTGAACAAACAAAACAAAGCTCATTAGAAAAAAGAAAGAGAAAAAAAGAAAAAACGACAACTTCAGCTGCAACGAAGCTAGAATACCCTTCATATGTGTATTTCGTTTACCAGAAAAGGTTGTAAACAAAAGCCCAATAATATTGCATACAAGCATCGGATTTTGATCGGTCACTTTGTATGGCAACTATATGTTATAGCGATGCGAACTCAACCAGAAACTACAAAAAAGCTGAGACAATATTTTCTGCCAAATTTTGTAAAAATATTTCATCGTTTAGAAAAGTTTGCCATATAAGAACTTGATTTCGATTGTTTAGTTTGTGCGGCAACAATGTGCTATAATATATGTATGGAAAATATTCCAAATTTCATTCAGATATCTTGTGAAATAAAAAAGTTTTTCCTACAAAGACATGATTTTGTTCATTCAGTTTGTATGGCAGCTATATGCTATAGTTGTCCGATATAGGCAATTTCTTTGCAGATTATGCCGTTGCCTTCACTAGTAATACTTGTCTAATTTCATGAAGATATCTCGTCAAATAAAACAGTTGTCAATATAAGTACCTGATTTTGATCCTTCAGTTTGTATGGCAGTTATAATCTATAGTGTTGTGATCTGGACTATTTCCGCGGAGATTCTTCGTCTTATATAATAAACAATACCAAATTTCATGAATATATCTCGTCAAATAAAACAGTTTTCCATACAAGCACTTTACTCCGATCGATAATTTGGTGTGACAGCAACCAAATGAGCGACAAATGAGTAGCTTTTTGTAGAGAAAATTAAATGTGTAAAAGTTCAGTTCGATATCTCAAATACCGAGGTACTAATTCGTGAACATACAGACCGACAGTGAGACAGACATGACTAGATCACCACAGCTCGCCATGACGTTCATTCTGTTTATGTTAGAAAAAAATATAAAAACACTTATAATGTAGTATGAAGTCATTTGCTCGCTTCACAAGCGCTTAGCTGTCATTTGCACTTTTAGTCATTAAAGTAAGCTCTCAAAAATAAATAAATAAATCCAGGTGCCTAAGTAGAGCAGCATTTTCAAAAGATCTTAATTTTTTTAAGTAAAAAAATCATTTGCGTTCAAATAAGAACAAATTCACTTGTCACTGTAAAAAAATAAACTGCTTTTCGGCGGTTTTTTAAAATCCGCCACAATTGCCAAGTTTTGAAATTTTTTTGACGTAAGCATATTTCGTTCACTTCTCCTAATTAACTTTACGCTTCTTGCCAACAAATGTCTACACAATTCACTGTTAATGCCTAATGCATATTGATTTTGCCAAAATAAATCCAAAAAAATACACAAAATATTTTGTGTGTGTTTGCCTTTTTGCCGCTTGCTAGTTGGACTCTAAAATTAGCACCTTTTCGTTTTGTTATTCTGCAAATTTCCTTTTCTCATATTGTGCTAGGCAAGCCTGTATGATTGAAGGCTATTGCTTAGAGCAACAATAATAATCAAAAATCAAAAAGTAATAAAGGGAAATGCTCTAATAAACCAAGCAGACAATATTGTTATCATTTTAGCGGAATTCTATGTTTCCATACCGAAATGTGTGTGTGAGGGAATACAGCAAATATACATACGTGAAACAGTAAGCGAAATATAAATAACTGCAGTAAGACTTTAAGCCTAAAGGTATGAATCTAGCAGATAAAGAAATTATATTTATTATTATTGAAGGGATTAAAGTCTAGTTCAGAAGGCTGGTGGTAAGGGGTAATCGTTATCGTCACAGCCAAGGCATTAGGAATTCAAAATACAAAAGTAGTTTCGTGTGTTTTTGTTTGGATATATAGTATATATAAATTCTTATATAGTATATGAACATAAATAGCACAGTTTCACGTGAGCTTCCAATGTTAGCTGATTATACAAAATCCGCTAGATATTTATGAATGAATTGCTCTACTTGACAGCTGCTTTGACACTTAACATTCTCACATACTGAAAACTCAATAAGAACGCGTCGTGAGTGAAAAGAAATGAAAAATAAAACACAAACTCATTAATGAGAAAAAAAGAGAAAAGTAAAAATTAAAATGCTTCAAGCTGTCAAATTGCTGCACGCGCTTTAAGTATCAGTTACTCATGCTAGCAGGTCGTTCGAAGTTGAAAGTAAAAGTAAAATGCCAAAAAAATATTTTTTATTAAAAAAATAGTATATTCGATTTGCATTAAGTTTGTGCATAATAACATATTTATTTTAAATTAGTTTTAATTATATGTAAATATATACTCATAAATAATAAATTTTATTGTTTCTATTTAGCTCTTTGAACAATGGCCTTTAGCACTTGATCAGTTAAACAAGCAAGTCCTGTGTTACATACAGAGCGCATATATGCTCATGAGAGTGCAGCTTTGTAAGTAAATATTTTTGTTCTCATGCATTTGATGTCTTATCACTATTTATGTGACGACATGTGTCATCATTGTTTACAACTGTCAACTTGTTGACTCGTTTGGGTTGATAAGGTAAACAGCGACTGATGAAGTTACAATTCAGCTGACTAGTTGCTTGGGAGATTATGTGACGAAATTCTATGGATTAATTTTGATTGCGACAATTTGTCAGTATGGAATAATATTTTAATAGACGCTCAAGTGTAAACTGTTGTAATCAGATGATGGAAACAGTTCCAGCTATGAAACACAATTCATATGATTTCGCTGTTTCTAAGTAGACAGTTTCAACTTTTGTTGCTGCTGTTGTCGTAAAGGCTATAAAAATGGGATTCTAATAAAAAATCATTTTTTTCACAGGCTGGAATAGCGACAAAAAGTTATCAATAGGTCAGTGAAAAAATGTAATTAGCTTTGTTTTTGTTTTTTTTTTTGTTGATGGGAACAGTGTGTTTCTACGCGATTTTTGCTTAGCGCAATTAATGGCTATGCTGCATTGAGTTATATTTTATTTACTTTTTAAATGCATTACTAAATTAGTTGTTATAAATATACCATTTTATTTTATAAATTTTCATTATACATTTTTTTTCATATTTATATTTTTTTAAGCGTTTTATAGTGTGTTTTTTTTTTTGCGTGAGTCCACCATTTCCTATCACTCAATGCCAGTTCTTGGTGTTATTGTTATATATTATATGTATGTACTTGAGAATCTTCAATCATATACTCTTCTTTTGCATCTTCTTTTGGTTTTATTAGCAAACAAAAGGGACTAAAATTCACTCAATTTATTGCTGCACTTGACATTCACGAAGAAAGAGCCAACGCCGTGTTCTGTAAGAGCTTAGCGGTGCAGATTACAGTGACTTTTTTGTATTCAAATTGATTTTAGATAAAATTTAGTAAGTTAAGTTATTTAAAAAAAAAATATTTCACTTTAAGTATAGTTGCTATGTCAGTAATTTAGTTAACAATAATTAATAATAAAATTAACTTAACTAATTAATCGTTAATTATTATTAAGTAAATTGCAGACATATCAACCATTATTTAATTTTTAACTAAACTAATTATTTTAATTAATTTTAATTTTAATTAAATTAATTTATTTTTAACTTTACTCTTTAACTAACTTAATCAATTCAAATTAATTCTTATTTAAATTATTGTTAATTAATTAATTTAATAATTTCTTAAAATTAATTAAGTTAATTAGTTAAGCAAAAAATTAAATATTATGTGATTAAGCTTCACTAACGTCTCCGAAATTATTTATTAACCTAATTAATTAAAATTAATAACTTATTTAATAATTAATTAAAATTAATATTTATCGATGAAGTTAATAAATAAGTTCGAAGTTGTTAGTAGAATTTCATTACAAACATTTTTGTTTTCCAAAGAAGTCAAGAAGTTTCAAAGGGGGAAAAAATCAACAAAAGATTTTCAATCTTTACAAACATAAGAAATTTTAAAAACTTTAAACGATTATTTTTCATTTCTAAATTTGCATTTTGAGTGAAAAAATTTTTAATTTCTGCTATTTCCATTAAAATTTTGAAATTATGCTACCCAATAATTGTTTACATAATTAAAAAAAAAATATATAAATGAAATTTAAAAATAATTAATTCATTAAATTATTTATTATTAATTATTTTAGAAATTATTATAATTATCTATTAAATAAATATAAGTTAATATTGATTAAATTAAAATTAATTATTTTTCAAATTAATTAAGTAAAAATTTATAGTAATTAAATTAAATATAATCATTTTCGAAATTAATTAAATAAAAATTAATTTTAATTAATTTAATTAATTAATTTTTTACTACTTTTTTAATACGAATTTTTCTTCTTGTGATTTTAGAACAAAAAAAAATTTTAACAATCAGAATTATTATTTTAACATAATTGTTTTTGTTAATTTAATCTCCTATTTAACTTAATTAATTATTTTTTACTATTATATTTCTTTAAGAATTTTCTTTCTGTGATCATAGAAAAATATTTCAAATTATTTATAAAAAAAATATTTTACAATAAAAAGTTTTATTTTAATGCAATTTCTTAATTAATTAATTTTAAATAATTTTTCACGATTTTATTTATTACGTTTTGTACTCGCCGTCACAATATTTATTTAGTTTACTTTTTTTTAATTTAATTAACTCTCGTTATATGTTTAATATTCAATATATTGTGTTTGCCACCTTTTATTTAAACGCTTGACATTTGCTCTCTAAAAATATCGAAAATGCAACTTCATACAAAGCAACCGGCGTCTGATCGTATTTTCTTTGCTGCTTAAGAATTCAGCTTGCGCTCTCAAGTGTCCGTATCGAACTGAAAATGCATTAATTGAAATGGCAACACGAAGTTATTGCATTCTACCGGTTGCATCGGTACACACAACAACTAAAACCATAAAAACAAAAAACAAGAACAAAGAGATTCAACAAGAACAAACGTATCAACAAAAACGTTTGAAGAAGACCGTAAAAACACGGCAAAGCAACAAAATCAACATAAAAACACAGTAAACACTTGCATATGCAAATATTGGCCAACACTCTTCGTTTAGTGGCACATTTCTTTGCACTAAATATGCCGTTTGGTTTTGCTTACTTCACGACCTCCTTGCTGGCGAGCATAAGTGGAGCAGCACGCACTTCGCCGCCTCGCCGTCGGTTCTGTTGCGCTCGGCACGGCACGTGTCCTCGTCTAATTCGAATTCAAATTTCAAAACATTTCACTTTCTACCGTTATTTACTCTTCACGGTGTGGCGCTTTTTATGCGCGAAGCTCCTTTGACAGGAGTTGCACTCATTTACAGTGCAAACAGAGTTGCACTAACACACACAAACACTTTCGTAGTGCAAATATTTGCACATTGTTCGCTTTGCCAACTATGCTTTCACTTTTGAGCACGATTTTATTCAAATTGTTTTTGTTAGGCAGAAAAACAGGGGAGCAAAGTTACTACAGACCCGACACTCGGCGAAATTCCGTTAGCTTTTTGAATGTTCTGCCTGCAAACGCACTTCAAAACAAAAACACAATCCAAGTAGTTCGGAATTTGGCAAAGCTCGCTGCTGTGTAGCGTTTTTTACGGTGCGCCCAACACGTACGACACCTCAACCGCAACTGAACTGATAGCGGAGCGGATGGCACAGTAGCTGCCTCACGGGCTGGCTGGCTGCCTGGCTGACCAAGAGTGTGTGTGTGCGTGCGGGTGGCACCCTATCGGGACTGCGAAGTTGTCACTGTTGTGGGCTCGAAATATGTGTGCATGTGTGCGATGTCGGTAAGTGCACACATACATACAAAGGTGAATGCCGGCAAGTGCGACAGGTGGATTAGCAAAGCTTTTGCAGAGCTTTTGGAAGTTGTTGGTGCACTGCAGCCGGAGCTTTCAAACATTCGTACGTATTTTTGGAGACTTTTATTATAAGTACTTGGAAGCACTGTTGCTGATTGTTTAAATATTAGCGGTTTCTATTCGAATAACACGAGGTGTTGAGCGTGCTGTTAAATATTTAAATCAATATTTTAGTTGAGTGTCAATTTTTCGCAGCATAATTATTGATGAATGTAGTGAAATGCGGATTTCTATGTGTTTATTTGCCAACAGATGGCTAGTCTATTTATTTCGTAGACCAAAAATCACATCTAAACCCTTAACCACTCCCCGTATTCACCTGATATGGCATCGTGCGACTTTTTCCTTTTCAGACAATGCATGAAAGGAAAGCGTTATGCAAACGTAGAAGCCATTCAAAAGCCTTGCACTGACATACTGGCGGCCATACCGGCCAACGAGCTAAAACACTCGTTCGGCATGCTTTTGGACCGTGGACTATTTTGAAGCTGACCAGTCTGCAATATTTCCATCGATGACGTTAAAATTCCGCCGATTAATAACCATAATAATCTAAGTGCTACATTCGACAGCCTTCATTCCTTCACTCCGCACACAACCGTGTTTGTTACAAAAGTACTGAGCGGTAACAAGACCGTCAAGTCGGTAGTCGGCAGCACTTAGAGAAAGGATAAACAGACGTAGTTGACAACATAAAAGGCGATAATTACGGCACGGCAATGTGATCGCCTGGATGCAGCAGGACGCAGATGAAGAAGTTACAGGCCTGCCAAACAAACGAGAGTAATTCTTGCGCAACTTCGTTGTGGTTAAGGTAGCAGATCAAACTCCTACTTCTTCAGAATAGATCTATAACATATATCTTTTTGCATGCCCAATGAAACCAGCTCATTTAACTCCTCCCTCCCTTTGGTTCGAACCTTTACAAACAGCTCGTTTTCTGGGCCGAGTGTTATTGATGCCAACCGTGATTTCGATGACAGTTGCTTTTCCTAAGCAGGGTTTGAATAATCTACTTACTAAAACAACTACATAGATTTCAACTAAGCACTCTTTGCATTCAAAAACTTGTCTCCTCTAATTATTTTTTCAACAATGAGTAAAATTATGTGGAATTTCCAACAAATTAAACTAAAAACGTGTTAATTCCAAAAACAGCGCTGGTGTGTTGCATGCGTGAAATGGTCAGTGCGGAACATAAAGATTCAAGTATAGAATGTAAACATTTGATTGGCAAGAAAATCGTCAAAAATGAGATAATAGATTGTGTGCTATGTTTTCATTTTGGGCGGTGAAAATTTAAAATGTCAATACAACGAAGCGCTCAGTGCGCAACGCCAATACTGGACAAACGCAAACCATGCGTCTAGAAAAAAGAAACAGCGTCTAATTTCGACAATGATCAAAGCACGGCTGCATTTATAATTCACGAAAAAAAAATCAATATAAATAGACAGAATGAATTTAATGTAGAATGGCGTACGCGACTTGCTACGCGGGTCGCATGGCGTTCGTTGGGGCCGGCAATTGCGGTTGTGCTATTTTGGTTACCATAAATTTCTCTATTTTCGTTGTTGAAGGCCGCATAGTTCAAATGTCAAACATTGTGACACAGAAACTACATAAATGCATATAACTATATGTATATGTGCGCGTATGTACATATATACGTCTTATTCAGTTAAGCGATATTCGTTCATAAATATTTAAGTTACTTTTTCCCGTTTCCCCCACTTATCAGTTTTCACTGCTCAAATATTAATTTAATTATTTATTTTTAAGAATCTTTAGATATTAAGATGGTTTCCAAATATTCTCAAGTTGGGAGCGCAATAAACATAATGAGGGCTTAAGGGTTTATATACACCGGTAAGTCAGAAAAAGTTTTTTTTTTAATATTTTATTTATAATATTAATAAAATCTACGTACATTTACAAAACTCTATGAATGTTTTAAAAATCGGTGATTTATTTTGAATTTTTTTGATTTTTTAGCCGATTTCAAAGAGAATCTCCGAAAAATGACTGAGGACGATTTTTCCTCTTATATCTCATATTCAAAAATCAAACAAAAATATTGTTTTAATACTTTTTTACAAATCTATTCAAACTTGTGATTTTCGACGAAATGGTGGCTTGACAAAACATAAAGTATTTTTTATGGAAATATTTATACTAAAGAGTGGCTTAAACGCTCGAAATTATTATCAGAAATTCGACTCGATTTCTACACAACAAAAAGCGTTTTTGAACAATTTTCTTTTCCAACTCAGAATACAGAAAACTCCTTTAAAGAGATGTTAACCGATTATGCTAGAATATGCTTTAAACTATCAAGGCAGCAAAAAGTTTTTATTTCAATTTGGTATCTCGTGTGGCCTTCTCTGTGCGAGGTTTTTAACCGATCTCTTCTCAGGAATAAGAAGAAGTTCAAGAACATTGTTGTATTGTTTCCTTATTGAGTACGCTTTATTAGCAATTGCACCCCAAAAGTTCTCGATAGCGTTACATTTGGTACTTTTTGAAGAAAACCACTTTCTCGTTTATTTTGAAACATGTATGGATGCTTTATCTTGCTGCAAAATGAACCATTTCTTAAGATAGTTTTCATAATGGGTCGAGAACTTATTTCTTAATAACTCTGTGGAGATTTCGGAGTTATTTTTTGTTGTTTTGTGGGTTTGGAGCTCAAAATTCGTCTGGGATAACATATTCTGAGTAGCAGAATTTGTCTCCTTTGGCACAATACAAACTTTGCGTTTTCATAGTTTTGGTGCTTTTTCAGAAAAATTTGTATTAATCCCTCACATCTACAGATTTTGATCACAATTTGTCAGTTGAAATAACTTTCGCCTTGCATATTTATAATAATGGCGTGTTCAGCATTAGTAGGCCTTGATTGTTTTTGTTGTTTTAGCGGCTACCTTGTTCCCGTTAAGGTGGTAAGGATTAGCGAAGTTGTCGTCGACATCATCCAATGGAAGGCCCAAGAAAGGTGCTGTTCCGACGGGGTCGGACCAAAGGAAGAGGGGTGTCAGATGATTGGCGTTGGTGGAGCAAGCAAAGAGGTGGCCAGTGTCATGCGGGACTTCAGAAGCACGCACGACACATATTGGATATGTCGGGGTCTATTCTGGATAAGTAGGAGTTTAATCTGCTAGAGTATCCAAAACGAAGCTGCGCATGGGGCACTCTCGTTTCTCGCGCCAACTCGAGCTCTTCGTCTGCAATGGGTGGTGGTTTGACTCCAAGTACGCCATTCACTCGCTCCACTGTGAATGGCGGTCAGTGCTTGTCGGAAGTGTATTGCGTCCGTAGTCTGGTCGACGTATTGTCTGATGTCGTCGACGTTTTTGAGGAATAAGCTCTTGACGTTTCTAGGAGCCGGTACCGCTCCAAGCAGGTGACTGCAAGGATGCCTGGATGACTGGGGAGTAGTTCATTACGCTCCTTAACTGGGAGCATACGGGCCTCACTATACAGGTGTTCGATAGAAGACATCAAGAGGCATCCTGTCTTAGTTCGTAGTGTAGTATATTACCAGGTCTGATCAGCGTTTCACTGCACCCAGGCGCCTATATTGGTGCGGCGTAATGCCAACCACGTTTCTTTGTCCTTTCTCCATGAGCTGCCGACTAGCAACTTGAGGATTTTGTTGGGGCTCTGTTCTTTGGCGATAATCGAGGTCGCATGAGAAGGGAAGGACCATAGACTATAAAAAGTTACACCTAACATCTTAGGATTATTGACAGTCGAAATCTTGACGCCATGAATTGTAAGATTAAGGTCAAATCTGTACTCCTTCGTCCTGTTTGTAAATATGATCGTTGTGGATTTAGTGGGGGAAAGTGACAAGTTCCGTACAAAGAGGAAGCGAGAACGGTCGGAGAGATAGCCATTTTGAACACATACCATTGATTCCGTTGCCCGACATGAATATCGTGCAATCATCAGCGTACGAGGTTATAGAGACTCCCTCTGGTGGTTGTGAGAGTTTTGAGATATAGAAGTTAAACAATAGAGAGGACACCAACCTGCAGAGCACATTGTTTAATTTTTCTTAGTTTAGTGTTGTTTCCTCGAAATAGTATGGTTGATTGACGACCGTTCAGGTCGTTCATGGTCCACCCCTTCAGTCCTGGAGAGAAGGTAGCTTTTTTCGATGTCCTGCAGTAGCGTTGTGTGACTGGCTGTGTTAAAGGCTTTCGAAAAGTCCAGCGCTACAAAGATCGTTCTTTCATAGGGTAGTTTCTGGTTAAAGCCACGAACTATCTGGGCATCTAGGACGAAGAAGTGCACTTTTCGGAAGCCATGCTGGTGGTGAGTGAAGGTCGGGAGTAACAAGGCATCATGTGCCTTCACTACTGTGGTGAGGAGAGTTATCGGACTGTAGGCCTCCCCTTTCTTGGCGGGTTTCCTAGGTTTCAGTATAAATTATTAAAATTTTACACAAATATCTTAAAATTGTTAAAAAACATGCAACTGCGCTTAAACGAATATCGCGACAAACATGTGTCCATGTTCAACTAATTGCCTACTATAATAAAAAAAGTTGACTATATTCCAAATTTTGAAAATTATCATGACATAGTTACTAAACTCTTTGTTTTACAGAAAAATTGGAATACTAAAATTTTAGTGACAAAGGTTCTAGCAGGAATGAAATTAAAAAAAATTCCGATGCGAGCTCTTGACATTGCATTTATATTTCTATTTATGGAGAAATCTTAAGATTTCAAGGTTACGCTTCAGGTTTAGTTTCTATAATCTTTCTCATTTTCGTATATAATTGTGAAAACTGTTATTATTTAAAAGAAAAATAGGCACACTAGCAAAACTTGTACGAGTTGACTGAATAGATTGAAACTTACCTTCCCAAAAATCTGTCGAATTGTAAGTGGACACTTTTTCAAACACGATTTTTATATCTTTTTGTATATATTCCATATATTGCACTTTACTTAAATTAATATTTGATTATTAAAGTTTTCATATTCAAGTCTCGCTTCGCCTCATTTATATCACTGAGTCCTTCCTCAAGTCAAAACAAAACCATTAAGTTCAAATTTCGACTTAAATATTTATTTGTTCATTGCAATTAGCAATGGATATAATTATTAAAATGCCAACACGCACACAAGCGCACTCACGTCCACACAAAAACACAAACTCCGCGCGACTCTGACGGAGTAAAGTTCAATCGAAGGGCCTTTCTAATCAACCGCCAAATTGCAGACTAAACCAGCGCAGTGAAATTATGCCTTTGAAAGCCTGCGACTATTAAACACCCAACAACAAAAGCGAAATCAAAGCATTAGCAGGCGAAAACACAGGAAGAAGAAGCACGAAAACAAAGCACTCAGCTGTCACGGGGGAAAACCAGTAGCAAAGCCAACAATCGCTAATCGTTTTGCGCTCGTCAGCTCGCTCGCCATCCGTCCACCGGCCAGCGTCGTCGTCGGCGCATAGAGTCTCCACATGTGTGTGTGTTAGTAGTGCTGTGTGGCACTGTATTCACTACAATAAATTGTTGCCTTCAACAAGGCATCGAGTGGGCTGTGAGCTGTTGGCTGTCTGTGTGCGCCTCACCGATAAACATATGTACAAATATACGTTTTTGTTTTGCCCACCTGCTTGGCTAACCGCTTTCACTTTTTCCGCGCTTTTTATCGGCCTTTTTTCAGTTTCCCACGCGAGTATATGTGTGCGTGTTTGTGGCTTTTATTGCTCATTGTCATCGTATAAAAATAACATCAGAAATACCAGTCAATGCCACATGTAACGGTATTTGTTTACAACTGTGTTTCTGCGCTTTTGTGTGCGCTCGCTGCTCGTATTGAAGCCGAACGAGACATTGACATTATAATGAATGGCTTTCTGCTGCTCCTACTCCTACCTAACTCAATGCATGGCGCTCACGCTCCTCTCAACCGCTTGCTTCATTTAGTGAAGTTTTGGGGTGAGCGGGTTCACTTGTATTGTTTCCAATTGCAACCCCTTAGAGGTCATATTTCCTTAGGCGGCGCATAAAAAACGATTTAACGGTTATGACTGTCAGCCATGTGGTGGTATTTTTCCAGTCAGTGGCTATCGTGAAGGCTCTGACAGACAATGGTCAGTTTAGTGGGCTATATTTTTTTGATTTAACAATGATTGGTTTGTTGCAGTTCTAGAAAGCGCTCGAGATTATTGTTTCGTGTTGTTTATGCCTTCATGGCAAAGTAATCGCTGTGACTAAGCGCGAAAGGCGAAAGTGGTGATGGTGGTATGTTTGTAATGTTGTCAGTGCTTGCATCATACCTGTAAACTAGTGTAATTGTTGGTGAGATTACGCTTTGCGCTTAGCTGAATGCTTAGTCGCGATAATGGATATCTAATGTGACACAGTGGGACCAATGCGGATGAAATCTGAAAGTGCATTTAACGTTGGGGATATTTCCAGATACAAATATGAAAGAGCGTTCACATTGGTTACACCGTAGTTACAATACCCTTCACAAATACGAAAACTTCCTTAGAAGAATTTAATTTTGATCAGTCAGTTTGTATGGCAACTTTATGCTAAAGTGGACCGATATCGGGCGTTCCCACAAATGAGTACGTCCTTGTTGAGATATGTAAAGTTTCATTTCGATTTCTCAAAACTGTAGAGACTGTGTATGTGTGTTCACAGACTACCGCTCAGACGGATGTGTCTAAATCGACTTAGCTCGTCCAGCTGATAATTTATGTACAAGTATATCTTTTATAGGGTATATGCCATTAAAGAATAAGATAGGATCTCCAATGCCTCCTTCTTGGTTTTACAACCTTCGTTGCAAAGTTAATATGCTCTGTTCAGGGTCCATATATAGTAATATAGAATTGAAGATTTCAATAACCAGATAACATAATTATACAATGATTCAGCATAATTTGTCTGTACTGTTAAGAGCTTGAATTTCCGAAATTGGAAATAATTTTTTCCTTCTTTTTACTCCTGCACCCAAAGAAGACCAAGAGCCTCAGGCTAGAGATAAGCTGCTTTCGATTTACAGTCTAAAGACACATATATTACAAGATTCCAATTATTTGTACCACCTGATCAGATTTGACCCGGACTGGTGGATAAATTTTTTTCGTCCTGAAACGTTGAACATTTTACGGAAGTGCTTTGGGGAGTCTTTTGACGCTTCCAATTATTTGTACCACCTGATCACATTTGATCCGGACTGGTCGATAAACTTTTCTTCGTCCCGAAACGCTGAAAAATTTTACAGAAGTGCTTTGGGGAGTCTTTTGACGCTTCCAATTATTTGTACCACCTGATCACATTTGACCCGGACTGGACGATAAATTTTTCTTCGTCCTGAAACGTTGAAAGTTTTACAAAATTGCTTTGGAGGTCCACTTTTACACGAGTGCAAATATTTGAGTGGCGCAAAGTATTCAGACAGAGCCGTTGTTCTTTTGCCGGGAGCGAGGGTGTGAATTCATCTACCTCTGTTAATGATGACTACATCGAAGTTTGTTTAATAATTGTCTTTTTCACATAAAAAAGATACCAGAATATCTCAATATCTCTCGTGTGAGGCTGTGAAGTCATCTATCTCTGTTAATGACTTGTTGGCATCAGAGAAATAGCACAGCAACTCATCATCTCTTTGGGAATCGACTCAGCACATTTTGAATAATATTTTGGTTATTAAGCACATCAATGTTAGGTTTTTCGGTTTTTCAAAACCGGTAGCAAAAGACTTAATTAACAACGTAGCTAAGGACCTTACATTCTTTGTATATGAAATATTATTGAATATGACGTTAAATAGGTCCAACAATCTAGCGAATGGCAGTCCAAAAATGAGCCAAAACTGAAGAAAACCAAATTCGCTGAAAGCACTAAGACGATCCTCGCGAAAACATATAAAAAGTGCAGGAAATATTTAATTTTTTTTCAATCCGGGTCAAATTTGATCACATGATATAACATTTTTTCTCCAATTTGATATCATCGTAAGGAACTTCAAGCGGTCCGCGTGATATTTTTTTAAAAGCCATTTCTTACCTGTAAGATTTTTCGGTAAAAATCTTGTGTTCTGTTAGAAATTAACTGCAAGCAAATAATTCATAGTAGTAAGCAACATTGTGCCTTTTACTCACTTGTTTTATAACAATGTAAATATTTGTCAACCCACCGTTCCACTCACTGCACAAGCCAACTGTAAATGCTTTGTTGAAAAGCGCAAAATTGCCAGTTAAGGAATGTTTGTGGAATGTGCTGCGGCAGGTATGGGCTAATCCGAATTTGCCCTTCGAAGCGCCGATGTAAACAATAGAGGCTAGAAACATGAAACTGTTTTGAATTTATACATATGTGTGTAAGAAAAGGGTGGTACAAAAGAGGATTTCGTTAAAAATTTAATAAAAATTTAATAATAATTTTAAAACTCCAAGATATTGTAATAATTTTTGGCATTTTGCTGAAATTCAGTAGGTGATACTGAAGAAAAATTTGCTTCAAAAAACTTATAAATATTTGCATAAAACATAACTTATAATGCCTTTAATTTAATAAGCAACATTATGAGTCCTATATATGACACTTTCTCATATTTAAGATACTCATATCTGTATCAGTTATCTTATTGGTATAAAGATTATGTCCCCTTCACAAACTGGCATACGGACTACCCTGCACTTACCTGAATGCGCAATATATAAAAAATATAGCGAAATTTGCTAACCACACTTCACTCTAACTAGCATGTTGGCACAATTGCTGTAAGTGGTGACCTTTACTTCCGCCATCCTCTCGCCCACACCACAGCAATTGGTGTCCTTAGTTGTGGCTGGGTGATGAAGTGAAATAAATTTACCAACTCTGCTAAAAATAGCAATGCAGTGGCCAAGCCAATTGCTTGCAAAATATGGCATCATATTCGCCCATACATACAAGCAAACAAACACCACTCATGCCGCTAAATTTTGTTGCAAGCTAGGCATTGCATGACCGCGCTGCGTCTGTGTGGTTGAGGTGGTCACACTTAAATGATTTCGGTGGCCACTCAAATTAAATTTCCCGTGCAATTGCAAATAAAAATCGATTTTGCAGTCAATTGCTGTACACATTTGAAGTCGCGATAAACTATTAACTGCCACTTCAATGTGGTGTGGTGTTGTGAGTTGAGGTGAAGCGTTGTGTTTGTTTCCGCGGTTGCTGTCAATAAAAGACCGAGAGTTTATTTATTTGTGGGCCGTAATTGAAGCCTTCATACTCTGATGTGCTGGAGTAGTATAAAGTGGAAAACGGAATTAGTGAGGAAGTGCAGCACTTTTTCACAGTTCCATCGATTTCTGTTTTCTTTATGGATTGCCAATCAATCATAAAAAATGCAAACGGGATGTGATAGTTTTTAAATAACAGTAAACTTTTTTGGCTAATACTTTTTATTGACTTGGTAAACATACCTACTGAGTTTCCGTTTTAAATAAATATTAATATATTTTTTCGTACAACATACAATAACGGTATATTTTTAATAAAACCTTAAATACATAAATACATTTGCTGAACTATTTTCATAATATTTTGTTTTATGATAAACAATTAAGTATATATTATTATAAATGTATGTATATTAAAACAAGTTTTTACAAGATTTGTAAAAAATATCATTTAACGCAGCCATGTGGCAAGTCTCCTGTTTCCATGTTGCAAAAAGTATGTGCAGGCCTAAAATATTAAATTTATTATTTTTAGAGAAAATACCATTACTTTTCTTAAAAATTATGAAAATAAATACTGCATTTTTGTCTTTGTGGTACAAGAAATATTAAAAATAAATAATATTGATGTAAGAGTTAAGGGGTTACATGGGTTTCATCGACCAAAAAACGGCATATTTTCAATAATTCTTTTTTTCATATAAATGACGAAAAATTTTATTCAAAATTTTTATTGTTCCAAAAACACATATTTCACAAAAATTTTGTGAAATTCTTAAAAACAAAATACTCAAAAGTCGGTAATTTTGAGACCATTTAAAGCAGTGCCTTGGAAAAATGGTGTCTCTGCATTAATAGCAGAACTTCTTACAGGATCATAAAAGTAAAAAGAAAGAAATACGTGCTTTATTTAAGGCAATTAACTAGGAAAGTGATAATTTTATTTTAAGCAGACATTTTTCCAAAAAAAATATTTTAAAAAAATTTGGTGAAAATTGACGTTTTTGTTTGTTTTAAATAGTTAAATTGAGCAAAATTAAAAATCCAATTTTTTATCAATGGAATGTAATTTGAACAGTTTGAAGTTTTTACAAAATATCGAAATTTTAATAAAATTATCGTTAACTTATTAATATTCAGACTTAATAATATACAGAATTTTTTTTATGTAACAACGATATTTTAAAAATTATCAATACCATATTATTTCCTTAGAAAATGTTTTTTACAAAATAATGATATTTTTATAAAATTATCGATAACGTACCAATATATGAAATTTATATATCAAACGATTTCTTATAAAATATTGATATTTTATAACGCATCAATACCTTGCCATTTGTTCAGTAATTTTGTTTGCAAAATATCAACATTTTTATAAAATTATCGTTAATTTATCAGTATAATGAGCTTTTTTAAATTTAAAAATAAATCGATATTTTTATAAATTTATCGATAACTTATAATGTTATACAATTTTTCTAGTAATTCTTTTTTTCACAAAATATCGATATCTCCATAAAATTATCGATAATTTAATAATGTTATGAATTTTATAGAGTAAAAACTTTTAATTAAATATCGATATTTTATAAGTTATCATTACCATGCATTTCTAGTAAAATTTGTTTGCACGAAATCAATATTTTTATTTTTAAAAATGTTAAGTTATGTAATTTTTAAGGTATTTTTTTTTACAAAATATCGATACTTTAAAAAAATTTCCGTAAAGTATTGATGCAAAATTGATTCCACAAAATTTATATAACGGTTCATACGCACTCGAACAAATTTTATATTTTTCATCCGTCATCCTGACACTCTCTCCGAAAATGCTACTGGCTTGCTGCTTCTTATGAGGGTTGGGAATGATGACGACAAGCATTGTCCTATAAAAGCATATAAAATAAGAGTATTATATTGAATATAAAAAGCCATTATGTTATTGAAAATTATTAAATCCATTAAGAATTAACTTCAAAATGTTTGTTAGGGTTAAATGTGATGAAATATAGTTTTCTAATAATAATAGTTTTCAAATATTTTGTATTTGCAAAGTACTTACCAGTTCACTCATATGAAAGCAAGGAATCGTACAAGGGTTAAGCATTAGTTAAATGAGAAAAATTGGTGTTTTAAACAGGTTACAACATGCATATATTTTGTAAGGATAGAATAAAAGTTAGATAGAAGTTCGAGTCATATAAATTAAAAACAAAAATTTTGATTTCTTTGCAACAAATATCTGAAGACTTGTAAGGTTTTAGAAAATAAAATTTTTGTAAATTTTTAATACAACCTTCAGTAGATATATATATTCATTAAAATAATAATTAAAACACGTTCACTCCTCAATGAACTATTTACTACTAGAGTGTGTACTAAATAAAATACAACATGTACATATGTATGTATGTATACTTTGAAAATACAACAAATTCAAAATAATTAAATATATACATATACAGTTGTTTAATTTCCAATTTGGAAATCAACCACTAAACACAAAAATTAAATTTCATTGTAAATCATTCACCTTTCCTCGGTAGTGTTCATGCCACCTGCTAAATTTTGGAGTGCTTGCTATCTTCAATAATATTTTTAGTTTATAAAATAGTGTTTATGAGCAGCTTTCAATATTTGTGCAGCGCTGTAACTGTGTATGAAAATCACAATCAATTAGTTTTGTTAAAACGCGCTCGTTGACAAACTGGGCAGCCATCAGAATTTTTGGGCGTAAAATTTTCTGCTTTTAACAATATTTTTCGTTAATTTCTATTATAATAATTATAAGAATCGTATTTTCAATTGAACGCAGAAAATTCTACTACTTTGAATATAAAATTGCACCACGTGATATTCTGAGTTTTGGTTGTTATTTTCATTGTTCTTAAATTGATATTGTGTGACTAAATAGTTTTCTAAAATTTTTACTTATTATAAGAACTTAGAGAAATATCTAACTGGCTAAAAAATTAATAATAAAGTTAAGTGTTGCCTTATAATTGCTTTACAAATGCTTTTCCCTATATATTTAAAATAATGGTATTTGTAATGATTTATAAACAATAAAAGAAAATCCAATAAAAGGTTGATTACCATTAGTGCGTTACTAAGGCTGCTGGTGTTCTCTGCTGCGAGATCAGCATTGTCCAAAAACCGTAGATGAGTCGGCTATTCATTGAACCCGCTTTGTGGTATTCCTTTCATACGCTGCGTGTATTAAATTACTTATTTTACTAGAAGCATCATATCTTCTGAAATGTCTTACGAGCTCCTCGATTCCATAAAAATCTCCAGTGAAAGTTTCTTCCGCGTTCAGCTTTGATTAAATGTCTGAATTACTTAAAAAATTCAATATACAGTATCCGACAAAACTATGGCTACACCACCAACTTCTTTTATTGTTTGAATATTGCTCCCAAGAGTTCAATTATTTAAAAGTTTCACAAACTAGCACATACTCTAAGCTACCGAATAATACGGTATGTTATTTACCGTTAGCTTTTGTCTCGCTTGCACAAATTTCATTATTTTAATCCAAAAGTATTTCAATTAATATTTCTACGCAGTGAAGTGTCAAAATCTACAAAAGTAAGTATTGAAATGCGAAATTTATTGTCCCGGATTACCATATTTAAAAGACTTGGGATATGGAAAAATCGAAAAAGAGAGTAAAAGTAACCACAGATCGCAAAAAGGCTAAAATTCAGAGCAGTGAAGAAAGACTTGACTGTTTCAGCCCGCTTTATTCAGCAGAGTCCTCAGATTAATATTTCTGAGTAAATAATTCAGCGTAGGATGCCTGAAGATGGTTGTTACAAGTTCAAAACGCCTTTCATATGAAAAGAGAACTTAGGGACATAATCAATTGAAATTCATCAAAAAATGTTATCAAATGCCGCTAAGTTTCTAGAAAAAAGGAATTTAGAGTGTTGTTGAGTAACTTCTAATTTAAAAATTTAAGATGTCTTGAGTGCAAATTTTATTTTAAAAGTATGAGAGAGAAAGAAAAGTTTGACGAAGTCGTCGTGAGATGCTCCAAAGTAAGTTGTAAGCACAAAGCCCTTTAAGGTCTGGAGGTGGAAATATTTTAGTTCATAGCTGCTTTAGCAAAAGAGGTCTATTTAATGTGGCAATTGTCGGAGAAAATAGGAAGGGATAATCTTACATACGAGTACAAGAGCTACTACCATAGACTCTTCTGAGTTAAATTTTATTGTACACTTATGGCAATATTTGCATGATAAGCCCCATGACCTCCGAAGTAAATTCAATGAGTGCATAAACGGTCTGCGCCAATGGTTCTCATTAATGAGTTTAGAACTGGCTGAGCAAAAGACAGAAGAACAACTGGAGGAAATTATATCTCTCACCATAGGGAAGTAAGAGATTCATTCACAGCCACAACTAAAATATCTGGGAGTAATATTAGACTCATGGCTCCAATTTAAAGATCACCTAGAATACACTGCAGGCAAAGGGAATAAAATCATGAACGCCTGATCAAGAATGATGACAAATAAAGGCTGCGTGCGTTCCAGTCGTCTGTTTTTTAATCACAAAAGTAGTGAAATCGGTTGTCTTTTTGCGGCTCCAATATGGATCCAGGCGCTAAGCATCAAATGCTGCTGAAGTAATAGCCAGTATAATGCCCATTGACATCCAGGATGACGAATACGACCGAGTTTACAAATTGCCACGGCCATCTATAAGAGCTAACCACAATCACTACTTTAGAACTTGTAGACAGCATGCCTAGATGCCTTTTAGCTTATGGTAAATACTAATGTGTAAACTTATGGCAATATTTGCTTGATAAGCTCAATCTTCTTGCCGTTTCAATACATGAAGGGACTTAGCTGTAATTAACGCTAGAGTTGGTAACACTAAATATTGCAGCTCTACTTGAAAGGCATTCTTATAATGTGTTGTGGTATATAGTACATACTTTTTTCGAACCTAAATATATTTTTTGGTCGCATAAATGCATATTTTGTAACTAATTGATCAAATTTAGAATATTTAAACTTATTTTGTTTTTTTAATTTTTAATAAGGAATCTAGAAAATGAAATAATGCAAGAAATTTCACTACTCAAAAAAAAAAAACAAAAATTAAATTAATATAAATATATAAGCATTTTGCTCTTGACATTCAAAGTGTAAACATAGTTTTGTCGTATACTGTATTTATACTATATATCAAATTAAATGCATCGTGAGTTTTTATTTTTTTTTAATATTCTTTATTTTCGTTATTCTCAATTTGAATGTTTTCGCTGCGATCGCCGACACTATTTAAATTCAAAAAATTCAATTCAAAGACCTTGGTTTTGTTTTTTTTTTTTTGCTAATCTTCGTTCAATATTGTACTGATAATATTTTCATATTAAATATTACAGTTATGCTGGTCTTGTTTGGTTCATAACTACTAAATTTAAATTAGTCATTAAATCAGCATCAAAAATTTGCAATTCAATTCATTTAGTTTACTATAATAATTCTTTTTTTTTAATTTTTTCATTTGCTTAATTCTTGCTTTCAAATGCTGCTTATTATGTTTTAAGTTTTTGGTTTATTTTGAAATAAACTAATTATCTATTTATTTGCCTTTTTCGGTTTGTTTAAAAATGTACAATCTGCTGTTATGTTATTTTAATTAATTTCTGCTTCATTTATTTTATTTTTAGTTTTAATTACGGCTAATTAAAGTCAAAATGACTGAAATTCTATATACGTCTATATATTTGTTTACTTGCTTTAATTATTAATTTAATTTAATTTAATTAATTATTGATAATTAAATTTAATTTGCTTCATAGTTTACTGCTGCACTCAACCATTCATACAATAAATTTTGTATACTTAATTAATTTAATTTATTAAATTGCGTTTATTCTCTATTTATTATTAAGTTTAAATTACAATTAATGACTAATAACGACATAAAAAATCAGCGCCTGACTTTGAAAATCTCGCAGTTTTACACTTTTAGTACACTATAACTGCCATAGTTGAAATCCGCTTGCAATGCAAGGCATAATTCTCAATTAATTTCAACTAATTTGCATATTTATTAAAATTCTAGTTAATCAATCCTTATTGTTCGCCATGTTTGCCATGCGTCTAGCTTAGAGTTTAAATAGAGAAAGGAGTATTTTTCTTTAAATTGTGGTCCGTATTTTTTGTTTTTGCTTTTGCTTTTAATAAATAGTTGTAATTTATTAAAAATTGAATCTAATTTAAATATTTAAAATTTGTTAAATGCAACTAGTTCGCTTATTATTTATACATCATTTCTATCCTTACTTAATGCTTTAGAGAAAAATTTCAGTATTTTATTTTTGTTTTTGTTTTTGCTTATTTAAAAAAGGGGTCTGAAAAACTGTCTGCTTGCTGCCTGCTTGTATGCCGCACAATATCTCATACACTCACTGTGCGTTGGTTCGCTTACTTTTCGCACGCACTGTCAGCTGTGCGCCACTAACGTATTTTTTTCTGTGTACTCAACGCTGCTCGCTTCATGCTCTATGTAACTGTAAACTGCTATTATTATTCTCTCTTTTATTTTTGTGTGTTTCAAAAGCTCGCTCGCGCTGCGCGGCTCCAACCAATGAACCGGCGCGCCTAATTATGTTACTGTCCACACTCGTTTATGTACTCGCTCTTTGCTACTACTCGGTTGCCAACTTTTTTCGCTAAATTCTGCTAGTTATAATATTTACCTTATGAGTTACTTATTCTGTATTGCGACCACTACCGTTACAAATGTACGTGTACTGCTAGTTCCATAAAAATGCTATTGGTTTATCTCATTACATTGACAGGTTATCTGTTTGCTAAGTTACTGCTATTGCATTTAACCGTTAAAATTATACCAATTACCCGCAAGTTTTTATAAATTTTTTTCGTTCGTAGAAAAATTAAATTTAATTATTGTTTATATTATGTTTGCTTACTTAAAAAAATAAAAAAATTATCCAAACTCTATTTACGCCAGATCGCATCGTATTGTACATACATACATTAATATAACATTATTATTATTATTTTTGTGTGGCAGCGTTTGTGCTTTACTTGCATTAATAGTTTTTTTTTTTTTTTTATTAAGTTATTTTATTTAAAGTTTATTTTGTTTTTAACCCCACTTTTGCATTTGTAACGTTTTGTGTTAAATTTTTCATTCGCTTTTGCATGGTCACCTCGTCGCTTTGAGCAGCGCGCGGAGGTCCCCATTGTCTTGAATAATTTTCTTTAATACAAATTTAGAATTCTGGCTTTATACCCTTTTAAGCAAAATTTATGTTCACACGTTTTTGCTTAAATGAATTGAAACTGAGGAATTCATAAAAAATCAAATCGAAAAAATACATTCATACACTACTACATATTCCCTCAAATCGCTTTTTCGTATAAAATGTAATACTTGTTTTTTACCTATAATTTGTTGAAATTTTATCCATTACTTATGATAATATAAATTTATTACTTTCTTTTTAATTATAACTACATATATATAAAACTTTGTAAATTGCTGATATTTATCATACTATATTTTTTCTGAACAAATTGTACAGTTTGAGAAATACTGATTTGCTTACGAAATATTGTGAAATACTTTGTGTACTAGTAAAAGAGCGACAAACAAAAATTATGTAGGAATCTCAAAGAAAAAAAGATGAATATATATGTATAAAACATATATTTAGTAATCAATTAAAAAAATTAGAAAAATATATATAACACTTATGTATATTAATATTAAATGTATTTTGCAAGTGTGGCTACAATTAAAAATACGTGCTAAGTCAGGAAATAATCTTCAGAATAATGTCTAAATAAAAAAATCTAACCTAACCTCTAACCAAAACTCATTTGAAATGTTTCCAAAACTTGAATTCCTCTCTAATTGCCATATGTCAAAAGTATATTGAAAACCTTACACTCGTTATTGTGGCACAAAGATATTAGGCAACTGTAAACAAAGGCAATTGGACAAACATATTCGAAGTCTTATATGAGATACGCGCTACACTATTTCAAGTGGAGTACCACAAGGTTCAGTATTAGGTCCTTCCTCATGGAATCTCGTATATAATATGATAGAGTGATAAGCTAATTAACTTGATGACCTCCAAAATAAATGAAATGAATGCATAAATAGTCTGCGCCAATGGTTTTCTTCTACGAGTTTGGAACTACCTGAGTACAAAACAGAGGTATTGCTCAAAAGCACCAAGAAAATTGAGGAAGAAATAACTCTCAGTACATAAGAAGTATTTAGCGGTAATATTGGACTCCAAACTGAAATAAATAAGATTAACAATGTCTTATCAAGAATGATGGGAAGGCTGCATGCGCTCCAGCTCTCGACTTGTAATCGCAAAAGCGATGAGCTCAGTTTTACTTTATGTTGATAAAGTACGGATACAGGCACTAAACATAAAAGCGTATGTCAGACCAATAAATTAGGTGCAGAGACTCACAGGAATAAGAGTAACAAGTGCTTTCCGAACTATATCCAGCGAAACAGTTAAAGTAGCTAGTATGCCGCCTATATACATTAAAGACGAGATTATATGAGAGGAGAGAACAAAGAGCATAATTAAATGGTAACAACGGTAGCAAATCGTAACCAAAGGATGGTGCAGTCACAGATTTATATCTGACATCCATACGTGGATAACTAGACAACATGGGTACCGGAATTTCTACCTGATCCAAATATTAAGCGGGAACGGGTGCCTCAAAGGTTACCTATACAAATTTCAAAATGACGTCAATCCGTATTGTTCAATGTGACCGGAGTCCATAGAAGACTCTGAACACGTGTTTTTCGAAACATAAGGGCAAAGTTAGAAATTGTGAATTAATGGTAGTTTAAGGGTAGAAAATTTTACTGCATTTATGGTATGTGTCAGTCTGACAAGTGGAAAACTGTTAGCGAAGCGGGAATTTTCATTTTGACTAAATTAAGGCAGCCCTCAGAATGGGCGTCACTTCCAGGAATACCTTATTTCGTGGTTTCGTGGGAGAGCCTTAAGTTGGGAGTAGGTTAGGTTTAGCAGATTAAAGTTCCGCACTCCGGCTTTCGATGCTTATAGTGTAGATCTGTAACATTTGGAGTAACAATAATCCACAAGTCAATGCTAAAACAATGTTACTGTTACTGAGTAGGAAGATTACAGTCAATTAGGAAACCTCTATGACCTGATTATTGACTTTTTCGTACCTGAATTAGAAAGTATTGATTTAGACGACTTATGGTTCCAATAAGACGGCGCTACATGCCAACGAAACAATCAATTTATTGAAGGAAGCTTGGGTCTGTGGCGAGGAGATTGACTCCTTTTCAAGAGAACATTCTTTATAATAAAGCTTTATTGTAGGCTATATATGTGGTCTATTTCTACTTGAAAAGCACATGATTAAGAAGAACATCCTCTAGTTTAGACCCTTGAAGAAAAGACAGAGTGATTTTTCATGCATCCAGTTCTCATAAAGTTTAATCAAGAGGTTTTCAAATTGTTGAAAAATTTTGGCCATAAAGTGAAAAGTTTAGTTAGCTTATAATAAGTGTACTTAAGAGTTTTCTTTTGTTCTTTGTTTAACGAGAGAGGTACTTTGCTATTCTCTTTAATTTTACGATTAATAGCCTATAATACAACAGTTGTTCTGAGCATGAAACGGATAAATTATCAATAGATGAAGGAGAAAGTTGAAATTTGTTTGGTTTTAGGTTGGGAAGCCCAAGAAAGTGGTATCAAAATTTGAAATTTTGCTATTGTAAGGTCTGAGATACCAAGAATGAGTCTAGAGTTGAGCTCAAATGTTCCCATGTAAGATTTACAGGCGAAATGTTGTAGTACAAATTATTTTTCAAAGGCTTAGGGTTTCTAAGTTGAGAGTATATAAGAATGGGTTTTGAGTTTAGCTCGAATGTTTTAATGTAAAATGTTTTTCTTAAAGGTTTAGCCTTTCTAAGGATAGAGAGCATAAGAAAGAGTTTCGAGTTGAACTCGTATACTGAAAATTAAGTCAACCTGGCAGAGTTATAGCTCAAAACTGTTCTTAAAAGTTTGAATTTTCCACTAAATGGCACTGGAAACCTCTTTATTGATACGATAAAAATAATAATAATAATAATAATTTAATGAAAAAAAGTTGAGTGAAACAACTTTCGAATGCAAAATTTTCATAATGAGTTACATACAAGTATATATGTAAGTAGGTATACTTAGTAGATAGTTGGTGAATAACTTTGCTCTCCACTGTACGCGTGCTATAGTAAATGCATAGGTGCATTTTGCAATATAAATATAAAATTGATTTCGTAATATTTTTTCAAAAAAAGTAAATGTTTAGAAAATAAATTTTTTATAAAAATTATGGAGAGTGGCTTATACTTGAAGTTCACTGCTTTAATTCCATAGATATTACATATACAGTGAGCTCAAATTTATGAATTCAGTGATAATACTTTACAAATAACATTTGTATAAAATTGTAATTACTTACATACATCGGTATGTATGTTTGTATGTGTGTATGCAATATTTGCTATATTTTCGTATATATTTTTAAATAACTACTGCTGCAATGCTTCATTGCTCGGGGGTATGCATGCCTGTAAGTATGCGTGTAAGGATTGATTTTCCATTTGTCAGCAATATTTTTGTTCTCAGTGTATTACTGCTTTGAGAGGCTTTTGGTTTTTAGTAGCTTCACAAATACTATTTGCATGTGGTTTTTCATTGCTCGATATTCTATGCGAATTGTTTGCTGCTTTATGGGTAAATTACTTATTTTAGTTGTGATTTATGATGTACATGTGAAATATTTGCTATTTCTCTTCGGATGTGTTTTACGGTAATAAGCTAATTTATGTTTGTCTTGCATAGCTCATGTGTCAATTAATATAATTTTTTTCTGTGTACTACACTTTTTCTGGTTAAAAATTTACTGTGTGACTTTGCACATTTTCCTTTTGCATTTTGTTTTTTTTTGTTATTATTATTTTTCTAATTGTTTTATATTCAAAGCAAATTCTGATTGTATCTATTGCACAAGATTTACGAATAGAAGCAGAATAACCATACTAAACTAAAGAAGAACTATTAAAAAATAAAGCCAAAAAAGTTTAGTTGTGTTACGGCTTTAGTTTCAAGCATTTGGCGTCTGGTGCTCTAAAGCTTTCATGGGCTAATGAAGCTTGCGACAAAAGCTCCGCAAGCGCAAGTGTAAGCGAGCAAGCGCCAGTCAAACACATTGCACGTAATGCCGTTAGTTTTCAGTCTGTGGTTATGCCTGTGTAGTTGTGATTTGTAAGCAGTCATTAGTGGGTCTACACCGGTGTAAACTGCTTACTGTAGCCAACTTTGTAGCTTGTGATTTAATGCTTGTTTGAGTGATTTGATTGTTTTCTTTATTTGTTATGTAATATAAAAAAAAAAATTAAAAGTTTTAACGTAGGTATGGTAGCGCCTCCAAATTTATTTCAATTTATTTGCTGTACTTTGAGATGAACGAGCGATTTTTTGTTCGGTTCCTAAGCTATTTTGGCATAAGCAAGATTTGCTGATTTTAATGCAGTAATGGGATGCAGTGATTTGTGTGTTGAAAATTAAATGAAACTTGCATTTATGAATTCTTAATAATTTTTTAGACTAAATTCCATGAATGAAATGTGAAATAGGAGCTGCGCATGTAAGACATAAATAAATGGACTTCAGCGGTGTCATTTTCGTTATGCCTCGATCACTTTTTACAAAGTCCAAAATTTTCATAATTTTTCGATAATTTTTCAATAATTTTTTACAAAATCTTCGAACATCATCAGACAAATAAAACCTCTATGAATGTATGTATGTAATCCATATAAAATAAGAATATATAAATTCCTAATAAATTTCTTTTCTTTGCATCCCATAAAACTCACAAAAATCAACAAATTCGCTTTTTTTAAATTTGGAAAATTCGATCACATCAGTGGCCCTAAACCAAACAAATGCATTGTTAAGTGCCCCCCACCTGCGCCTACAAGTTGGTTGCTTACATACACACATACACATGCAATATGTATATAACGCACCCAACCGCCGCCAAACAATGAATCGCTCGATCATAACGCATTTCATAGTTTATACATTTTGCCGTCATCAACACGCAGATATTATTGCTCGCAACCATTTCTTGCAGTGCATGCTGTCTTGTATCAATTCTCTACGGGATCCCGCCGTGCGGGTCCACACACACGCGCCAGCGCAACCACATACACAAACACATATGTATGGTGACGCGTCGTATGTTTTATGAGCCTTATGAGGTGTTGTTAGCTTAACTTGAACTTATTTGTACGCAAACATTGACATTTTTCCCGCTTTTTCATTATTATTATAATTTATGTTTTCATTGCAAATTTCCCAGTTTTTGGGTTATTTATATTGGTTTTGTACGCTTGTTTAAGTTGTTTGGAGTGGGTCTTTTATTTTATATGCTGGAGTTTATTCTTTTTTAATGTCGTAATTGTTTTGCAAAATATCGCATGCGATACATTTTTTATACTACACGCTAGAGTTATTAGTGGTTTTTGTTTATTATGATTAATTGGCAGTTTTAACGGCTTTTTCTTTAGGCATATCAATGCTTGCGTCTGCTCTTGCTTACTTCGTTTAGTTTTTAGTTTTATTCTCACATTTTCACGCGTGCGATAATTTGCATACAATACGCGCTTATTTGTGCTCTTGTTTAATGGAAACCTTTATGAAATGTTAAAGTAAATAATAAATTAAACTGAATTTCGTAAATAAGATATTTAATTTTGTAATCTCTTCTAACTAATGACATGAAAATCTGTATTCATCTAACTGCTATGACATCGATTTACGCTGCTATTATAAAATCTGCTGACTTTTAAATATGTGTATGAGCCTTATGCGCCTACTATTTAGCTTAATTAAGTGGTTCTATGTAATTATGCTTGTAAATTTACCTATTGGAGCCCAGTTGTCATGCAAATGGTTTGGAAAGCAGCTTATGAGATTTCGCAGATTTCATTAATTTCATAATGATTCCTATTGTGAAGTTGATTTATATATCTACATATAATTAATATTTATATGAATTCTATTTACTGGTTATGGTGAACTCTTGCCGATACATGCTGACTGCATAAATGATCAGTGTATATTTATATTGTATGTATTTCCTATTTACAAAAAGCTGCTGCTTAGCTCGAAGTGAATTACTTATGATTTTTTTCTCCTCTCAAATCATCTACATTGCTTACACTCACAGTTTGACGTTGAATGTTAAGACGTCAGTTAAAAGTTGTTTGATAGGTACAGGGATTATTACATGCTTTAAAACACCTCAGTTGTTTAAGTCTGCGAGTATTCTTGGACTTTATATAAGATATATAAGTTCTAAATTTATTATGTTTTTTCTTATAGGAAAATATGGTTGAAGTGACGTTTTGGATATTGCTATGTGTGAAAAAATAGTTAACTCAAATATAAATACAGTTGTTGCGCTTTTTGGGAAAGCTTTTAGGGAGTGAGTCCTTTGTGACAGCGTTCTTAAAACTTGTGTAATAAAAGCTCGCTTGTTTGTGAAAGCCTTCTTACGTAAAATGTGTGGAAAAAAGAAATAATTCATTTATAAATTGAGTTTTTGCGCTTTTCCCGAAAGCTTTTGATAAAAGGTAACTCTTTTATGAAAGCTTTTTACTTAAAAATTGTTCACAATAACTAATTTAAGAACAAATTGAGTTTTTGGGCTTGTTTTGAGGTACATTTTTGAAAACTTTGTGAAAGCTTTTCTTTTAAAAGGAGTGAAAAAGAAGCGAAAGCTTTCACAAAAACTTAATTTGTGGAGAAAGCTTTCTTACTTAAAATAAGTGAAAAAATAATCAAATTAATTATAATTTGAGTTGTTTGATGTTTTTATGAAAGCTTTTGGTGAAAGCTCTTTGTCTTGTGAAAGCTCTTAATCAAAACCCGCTTTCTTTGAAAACTTTTTGAAAGCTTTTTCATTTAAAAGGTGTGAAGCGGGAAGAAATTAAAATATACACGGAGTTTTTCAGCTTTTGATGAAAGCTAGGGGAAAGCTTTCTTATTTGAAAAAAAGTGAAACGATAATTAAACTATTTACAATTTGAATAATTTGAGTGTTTTGTGAAAGCTTTTGATGAAAGATCTTGATCAAAGCACACTCTCTTTGAAAACTTTTTAAATTTTTTTTCCTTAAAAGGTGTGAAAAAGGAAGCAATTAAAATATAAACGGAGTTTTTGAGCTTTTGTGAAAGCTCATTCTTAAGGGAAAGCTTTTTTATTTAAAATCAATAAGAAAGCAATAAAATTAATTATAATTTGAGTTGTTTAGGTTTTTTGTGAAAGCCTACTCTCTCGTTAAAACTTTCTTAATTAGAAAGTTTTTCTATGCCAAGGTGTTCTAGGAAAACAAATGAAGTCTAACTAACCAAATAATCATTGCTTATCAACTTTTCTCAGGGCTTTTCTCCCAATCTGTCTATCCAAATTCTTTTTACTAACTTTCTACACCAGTTTCAACTATTTCTACCATAAACTTAGCAGTGTTTGTATATATTTTGTTTGGTAGTTGATGAAATTAGTCTAAAGTTTTGTTTTTGAGTTTCAAGTTGGAATTAAAAAATCTATTTACGCGCTAAGTTTTGGTTAGGAAGAGAAAAAGATTTTTTATGTTTAAATACTAACAATTTAACTAAAGTATTTTTTATAAATTGGTTTTAAATGTATTACGATATTTGTGTTTTATTTTCTTTTTTAGTTGGATTTTACGATTTTTTTGTTTGTTTAAACTTGTTGCAGAGATTAAACATTTTTATTTAGATTTTCCGATTTTTTTGCCAGTGTATCTCTGTTAGTGTTTGCAAGTCTGTGTGTTGGATTGATTGATTGTTGAAGGTGAGCGTTTTTGTTGTTGTATTTTTTGTTAGGTGTTATTAGAGTTTTTCTTTTTTGTTGTATTTTTGGATGTGTGTGTGGGCGAATCCTTGTTTAATTGTGTTTGTGTTTCCCTTTTTGGGGTTCTCTTGCTGGATACTGATTTTCGCTTCGCCATATTTGTAACTGCGTTTGGTGACAATGTGTTGTTGTTGTTGCATACAAATGGCGTTTGTATACAGCTCAGTGTTTGTTGTTCTTGTTTGTTTATTTTTGGTAGTTACGTGCGTGTATTTGTGCGTCTTTGGTTGTGTTGATATTTTTCCGTTTGTTTGTTTGTTTGTGTGTTTAGATTTTTACGTTTTTTTTGGTTTTAAATTTTAAAGTTTACTTAAAAATTTTCGTTATTAATTTAATAATTAACAAATTGATTTTATAATAAAACCAATAACAATAACCTCGCTCATATGGCTACGAGACAATAATATGTGGTGCTGATAGTAGTACAGCTATTGTGGCTAATATTGTGAACATTGTGAATATGATAAGGCACAGTCTGTCAACGACCATAGCTGCGAATTTCCAATCATTGGCAATGTCATTTTCCTCGTCTTCTTTGCGAAGCTGTTTTATTGTGTATAAAATTTCATACAATTTCCAACATATTTTGTATTTATTTTAGTATATTTTAATTGTTGTTTTTTTTATAAATTTTATTTTTATTTGTTTTTTTTTAATAGTTTTTTTTTATAATTTTTTTTTTAAGTTTTTGTTTTTCATATTATTTTTGTGTTGTTATTTTAATTTTTTTTCATATATTTTTAATTGTATATTTGTTGTAAATTTTTTTATTATTTTATTGTTTTAATTATTTTAATTTAGTAAAATTAATTTTTTATATATATATTTTTTTTTAATTTTTAATATTTTTTTAAATATTTTTATTTTAATAATATTGAAGTGCAAGCGCGAAGAAACAGAAGAGAGAGAGTGTAAGAAAGAAACGTAAATTATTTTCTTTCATTTATTATTATTTTCTATTGGGCTTATAATTTGGTTATGGTAAATAAGTATGTAATAATGTAAAAATATTTTATAGGCTTATATACATATACAGGAATAATTTATAAGCTATGTATACAGGGTCAACTTGGCTTAGTGATAGAAATATCTAAAAAGTGTGGCTTAATTATTAATAAAATCCATGCAATTTGTGGTTATAAATTTCAATATGTTTGTGGAACTCAATAAATTATATATTTATAAAAATAATTACAACATAATAATTATAAAATTTATTTCTTTTTTCATTACTGTAAAATATGTATGCTTACAAGAAGCATATAATTGATGTAAAATCCTTAAATTATGTAAGTATAATTATAACTAATAAAAAATTAAAATAAAAAATCTTTAAACAACTAAATTAAAGTCCTAAACCCTACTACCTCAGTGCGGCCACAAACCACATACAGAGCAAAAAGGCAAATGCAGATTTGATCTCTTTGTTCAGCACAAACAGAGATAATTAAAGCTCGGCCTATCGATCATTTTGCCTTTAAGAAGATGTGGTTAAGATTTTTTTTAAGAATATCTGTTTTCATAACAGCTTTCATAACACTTATTACTTCTCGGTGAGCCAGGCTAAACTTAGTAAATAAAATTTGGTTGAATGGTAACCAAGTTTAAAAATAAGAGGGAGTGAAGCCTCTGTAATCGTACTAAATGCTTTTAAATGCGAACGAGCGTCTTTGTTTTCTCTAAAATGCTTTCTCTCAGCGATGACTGTGTCTAAGGCAAAAAAATCACAGAAAAATTTCTAGGACGATATGTGTAACCAGAAAGTTCTTAAAAAGCTTCTTGTTTAATCAGTAGTAATGATGTATTTCATGATTTCGTTATTAATATTTTGTAGTTTAAATAAGTCTGATGAAAGCCTTAACACCTAATATTAGGTGCATATAACCTCAGCTATGAAAGCACAAAGTTTGGGTGGTATAAACTTTCCATTTCACTCTGAAATATTTTCTATCATTGCATATTGTATCAATGACTGAAAGCTCAACAGAAAATTAATTAACATTTTTTGACTTCTGATTTCTTCCTATTGCTATTAGAAAATCGAAAGCTTGTAGTATGGATATGAATATATAATAAAAGCTTCAAAAGTAGAATTGTAAAGATCAGGACTCCCATGAAAGAACATACATAAATAATGCTATGAAGCTTTTAAGCTTTTGTAGAATGAACTTTTTATATTGCATTTAGTTCAAATATTTTTGACTACTGATGCTTTCCATTAGAAAAAAAATTATTGGGATAATAGTATATACTATATATCTGCATGCAGTTTTTTTTATTACTTAATAAAGTTTTGTAAAATTGATTATTAAATAAAAATAAAAACCAAGCTTTCATATATAATAAACAAAAACTTATAAATTAACAGCAAATATTTGAAAATCGTCCAACTTACCTGATCGGTTATAAAGCGAATTTCCTTCAGAATTAAACCTAGTTCATATTCCGTTGCTGATTTGATGCACGTGTGATGCGTAACGGCATCCGGCATGCGGGTGCTACCGATCGGACCGATGCTGCCGTCATCGCCTTGACTAGAAGGTGAAAATAAATTAATTTATTAAGATGATTTTCATATCAATAAAAGCGATAAAGTGGAGTGTGGCCACAACAGACACTATTGAGCGCAGCAGTCTAATAAATAAGCTTTACTGCTTGCAATACAAACGTCTGGTCACACTCTACTTTATGCAAAATCTCATTTCTGTATGCTTTTGCTCAGCAGCTTGTTGCTGTTACCCATAAACGGTGCGATAGAAAGCGGGATTGTGCGGCAAAGTGCCACCGGGCGTCATCGGGCGGCAGTTGTGTCGGAAATCATCGTCGATGTCGAGCACGTTGGCGAGCAGCGATTTCGAGGAGCTAATCACGAACACCATACAATTGAATAGAACAGGTTTGGTTAAATTGTTAAAAGTATATAGTGAGTCAAAAAGTTAATTTATTATTAACGGTAAATAATTTTTTTGCATAAAAATATTTGTGTTTTTGCCTACCGCTCCTTCAGTTCAACATCGGACAATATCTGATGCTTGCGTTCCGATGATGTGTCCGAGCACGGTGTCGTGGGGAATTCCAGTATCAGTGGCCTACCAGGACGACTCATGCGTAGAATCCATGGCAGCCAACATAAAAATACGATGCGTATCTATGAAGCGAGCCAGTTGTGCAGATATTTCGTTTTTTTCGCCGATGTTCAAATAGAATTCATGCGGCATTGTTAGTATTTAGCATATTATTGATAGAAATGTGAGGCAGATTTATTAAATGCATGTGTGTGAAAAGTCAATGGGTCGCTTTAGGCGAAAGTGGATGCTTTCACAAATGTGCATTCAATATCTAAGCAGTAGAGAGAGTTCTTTTAAAGCAATTCTTAAACATTTGTCTAACAATGACAAATTCTGGTATGCTTCCTTCTAGCAAAAATAAATGCCTGCATAGCAAGCGCAAACACCTCGGCTTGAACAAAATTAAAAAAATATATACTTGAACTACAAACAAAATTGTTGTTGCTAGATATCATGTAGGTGTTGAAGCATGCTTGTAGGCGCATGCCAACTCATGATTTATGAAGCACCGAAGGCCAAACTTTCAAAATTTTCCACAGACCTTTTTGGTAATTTTTTGTTGTTTTGGTTCTTATTTGCAGTGCATGGAAAGCTGTACGCTTACACTTACGCCTTCACTTCAATGAAATATAATATTGGGAAATACACATATAATTGTTGTTACGTTTAAGTTTAATAAATTTGCATGCAAACATTCTAGTTGTTAAAATTTGTAGCATATTTATAGGCGCGCTGACTTGGAGTTAATGGACTTTGCTTAGCTGTAGGTTGTTAAAAACGCATAAAAATACATTAGTTTGTTTATTTACAAATGTAACTGTGGATAATAGATAGAGTTATGCGGAGTAATAATAGTTCGGTATTTTTAGTTAGTTTTGTGAGGATAAAATGTGTCTGTACAAGTTATTGTTTAAATTTTATATTTTTTTGTTAGAAAAAAAATAAATACATTTATAACATATATACTACAATGAGAAAAAAATAGTAAGACTCTTGTTTAGGTCAGTTTCCGGAATAGCCTTCAATGCGCTGATGCTGTTCACGATTAATATCTTCAATTGACTCCTTAAAGCGGTTGCTTGAGTTTTCTGAATACCAGAGGTCACAAGATGCTAAATCAGGCGAATACAGTGTTTGGGCACGAAATTGACTGAAAACTTGACAAAAAGCATTATGAGCAATCAAGCCATTGTTGTGGTGCACAAACCAGGCCCATTATTCCGGCCTTTTTTGGGAATAGCTTCGCGCAAATGATGCGTAACTCTCAAATAGTATTTCTTGTTAACAGTTTGACTGGTCGGTAAGAATTTGGAATTCGATAATCGAAGAAAACTGTCAACATAACATTGATTTTTGGCATGCTTTGATGTTCTATCCAATTTTATTGACGTATTGATCACCAGTTGATGTTGATGGCCGTCCTAGACAACCGTATACTAAACTCTAATGATTAGTTTGATGTAACATTTGACACAGATGTAACTGACAGACATACCAATCTCAAAGGAAATTTCGACGAATGGGTTTTCGTGTTTACATTAAACAAGAAAAAACATTAAGCTAAATACCCTTCACAGGTGCATTTCTGCTTGTAACTATTTGTTCAGTTTGTATGGAAGCTATATGCTATAGTAACCAGTTCTGAACAAGTTTTTTAGAGATAACATTGTTGCCTTAAAAAATAATATATACCAAATTTCGTGAATATATCTTGTCAAATGTGAAAGTTGTCCATACAAGAACTTGATTCCGATCGTTCAGTTTATATGGCTGCTACATATTATAGTGGTCCGATATCGGCCGTTCCGACAAATGAACAGCTTCTTGAAGAGAAAATCACGTTTGCAAAATTTCAAAACGATATCTTAAAAACTGAGGGACTAGTTCGTATATATACAGACAGACAGACGGACAGACGGACAGACAGTCGGACATGGCTAAATCGGCTCAGCTCGACATACTGATCATTTATATATATACTTTATAGGGTCTCCGACGATTCCTTCTGGGCGTTACAAACTTCGTGACAAACTTAATATACCCTTTTCAGGGTATAAAAATCTTGCTATTTTTTGCCAAAAGTAGATTATAAAATTTTCCTATAATTTTAAAAATTTCTTGGAAGCAGTTTGAAGTATGTATTTTCTCCCAAAATGTTTTAACATACCCTACTATACATTTTTGCCAAGGAATTGTCAACAAGGCAACCCTTTTCTAGTCGATATTAAGAGCCATATTTTTGAAACGTTTTAAAAAAAATATTTTTCTAAGCACAATAAGCCTAATTGATAGTGCGGCTACTGGTGACCTCCTTCAAACTAAGCTTAAAACTAGAAGACGAGATCTTAGTTATAGCTCTATTGCCGGAAAGCTAGTCAAAGTGACTGCCTTTCGGCAATGTAGATATAGATACGTATATATATATGTATATATGTATATATATAATATATTGGAAGTGAAGGAGGGGATAAAAAAATGATGAATTAATCCATTTATATCTCAATTTATGGGTTTTCATTCAAAGGCATATTGTGGGCGTGACAGTGGTCCATTTTCGAACTTGCCCTCACTTTTTTGCCTGGAATATATACCATATATAAAGTTTCATTAGGATATCTCAATTCTTAGTATGTACTTTACTATATAGCTTTCAGTATTAACTGAATTCCACACGAAAATTAGGGGAGGTAAGCTGACTGGTGTGTAAAGTCATGAATAATCCAACATGGATAGCTAGAAACGCTGGTTTCTTGTGATCAAAAGACCATCGCATATTGCCAAAGCGCCTTGACCCTATTCTAAATTTTCAACCTTATTTTTCTTCGTGCATATTTAACAAATTGCAGCTTCCATAATCAAGCCATAAGTACAAGTACATAGAGGACAGTGTCCAATAAGAACTAATATCGGTGAGACGAATCTTGATAAGGGCAATTACTTGTATTTCAAAGAACCACTGAGGTTCTTATTTGGGACAGAACGATTCAACTGTCCTTAAGGCTAGCATCGCCGATCTGCTGTTGGATTATGGTTAGGTTAAGTTAATCTGGTTGGCCAGTAAACAACGCATAGACCAGTTTAGTCCTTTGTGATACCATATTTCCATTTAGTGCGGTACTTCTATCTGCAGCCACTTCTGCTTGAAAAATACTACAGTTGTCTAGTAGTCTGAAGCTAAAGTTCATGTAGAGCTCTTGGTAGAAGACATTCCCCTCAAAATTCCTCCATTCAATTAGCTTTTCTTTTAAAATTATATTTAAATAGGTGAAATCAGTTTTCAGAACAAGCCATTACACTTCAACATCGCATCAAAATTTTTCGGTTTCTGGAAAAGGTAAGTTCGATTTTCAAACTGAATCACTTCATTTGCATGTGAAAGTAAAATACGGAATATGGCTGAATATACCATACATGGAATACCATATATAAAGCTTTAAGATTCAAATATATTCAATGCTTTTCAAAAATTTCCACACTCCTTGTTTTCACCTGTTAATTAAACGCTAAATAATAGATAACGAAAAGCGAACAATGCAATGCAATAAAGTGGCAAATATATTGTTGCTTCCGGCGGAAATGTTCAACTATTTAACAAACACATATACATACGTTCAGCTGCATGTACGCTGCCTTATACATATGTATATCATATGCATTTATACATATTTTTGAAGCTTATGTTTGTGGAAAAGTTCAATTCGGTAATAGCCAAAGCATACATCATCCTGTATGTGTTTACTACAACGGAGTTTTCGTCTCCTTTTTATACGAATGTGAATATATTTTTTTATTCCACTAATAACCAGCGAGTGCACCGGATTTCTATCCACTGTTTTGCTAACTCCACTGAGCTTAACTTCTGGGAATGCTTCAAAGCGCAAATGCATTAACAGCAGCCACCTTTTGCCCGCGCTTTCCATATTGCATACAATACAGGTGCGTGTGTATGTCGCTTGCAGGTGTCGAACGAGCGAGGCGTTATATTAAAAAAATCACAGTGGCTGGGGCTAGCTAAAAGGTGTTGTGGCTTCGCTAGTGCATTTTGTAGCATTTATTTATTTCACTTTAGTTAAAATGCATGCAGCGCTCAAGGGCAGCGAAGCTGTCGGCTGTCGTAAAAAATAAATCAACGGCAACTTTAGTGCAGCGGTATTTTTTTGGCATTAAGATCGGCTATTTAGGAAGGGATTAAAGAGAAAAGTCTAGCAGTGAAAAATTCAGCGCAAATTACTCAGTTATTGGAGGCCACTGGAGTAAAATTTTGGTAAATGGTGGTCAAAGTGATCAAATTTGAATCGAATTGGTTCGAAACGGAAACGATAAACTTTGTCTCCTAAATTGCTAATTTTTTTTTTTATTCATGTGAGGCTTGATTTCCGCATCTCAATTAGTATGTGTTTGGCAGTGGCTTGTTTACTTCACGATAAGTTTCTCTGGCGATTTTTACCACGGAGAAGAACATGAACAACGGATTTGCTTGAAATTTTGTTATGGAATCACGACTACAGAATTGTTGAAAATCTTGCAGTAGTGTTTTTAGTAGGCTAATTTATCACCAGCTCAAGTACCTGACCCGACCTCTGTTAATGACGATAACATCGTAGAAGTTACAGAAAATAGAAAACTTGCTTTGCATCAGTGAGATAGTGAGTGAAAGAGTAAAGGAGATCTCAACATCTCTTACTGATTTACTCATCATGTTTCGGTTAAAGTTTTGGGTAAGAAACATGTCAATACTAGATTTGTACCAAAAATTTTGCAAAAAAAAAAGAACAATACAAGTAGTGGTAATAACTTAGCTGAGAACCCCACATTAATCGAACTCATGACCAGATATGGGTTTATGAATCAAACTTCGCTCAAGACACTGAAAGCAATCCGAGCCGCGGCTTATAACAAGTGAATGTAAAATTCGATTAAGCTTTGGCATATGGACTCCAAAGGAACCTATTTTGCAGACGATAAGAAAAATGTGTAATGCAATTCCCACGACAGCCGGATCTACGCACCGGAATGGACTCAGATTTTATCCGGCCAGAGGCTGTTTTTTGGCGATCTAACCCTCTTTGGATCGGTGAGTATTAATTTAATTAATTTGTTAAACAAAATCAATTTTCTTTTTTGTGGTTTAGTTAAATTTGTATTTGTTGATGTAAATTTAAAACCTTCACCTATTTAAACACACGCTCACTGCCTTGCAAATACACCGTAATTATTACCGCCAAGTGCAAACTTGTTCCGGCCTTTCTTATCGTTGCCGCCGCAGTTTGATGGCTTTGCAGTGCTGCAGGTTGCACAAAACTCTTTGAAACTTCAAAGCAAGCAAGTTTGAATTATTGAGATAAATGTTCTTTTCAACTAAGTTGAATGCAAGCTTTTATTGCATGCGAAAACCGCATTTCACAACTTGTACAAACTCGCAAATGCATTTAATATTGATATGCCCGTAATTTATGGCTTACGAACTCACAACTTTTCTTTGTTTTTGTTGCGAAAGTAGATTTCTTGATTATATATATAGGTAGAGAGAAGTGTTATATATGAAACTATATTATGTATGTATGTATATTTTTTGTTTTTGGTGCAAATGAAAGTATCTCAACTAGTCTTCTGCCAGCTGGACTAATATTTTTCCTCAAATTTCTACAAAAAATTTTCGCTTTTGAAATTAATCATTTTAAAGTGTGCATTTTCATATCAAAGTTCCAGAAATTCTGCATACATATACATATTTATTTTTAGAATATTCCCAACGTATTTGTGTCACCTATTAACTGATAACCTCTCCGGAAGCCCACAGATAGTCCGTTGCGTGAGTTGCATGTGTTGCATGCATGTAAATACGAGTATACACGAAAGCAATTAGCTTGGTGAAACCGTTGCTAAACGCTGCCATGTATGTGCTTGTGACCAACTAGGGATTGCATATTCTCTGCAGGTAATTGAAAGCTGCTACGAATTGCCTGCCACACCTACTCATCTACTCATATAAATGGCAGGCATACATTGTTTGAATGCAGGGCGTGTGTGTGAGTGCCTTTGTGCGCTTTCTTGGGGCTAATATATGCACAAATAACGGGCTAATCGAAAATTCAATTTCAATATTTGCATGCAAAGCTGCTGGTTTTGCGGTTAGCATATGCCAAATGGCAGACAACAGCGCACGCACACATGTGCACATTGCTTTGGGTTTGCCAAGGCGGTTAACTGCAGACTTACACATGTAGCAGCGTGTGTGTGTGCATATAAATGCAGATATTAGTTGCAGGTATTGTTGCTAGGCAACAGCGTTGCTAGTGGCAAGGCGTTAGCTCACCTGGTTGCAAGCGGAGTCAACTCGAGTTAGGGCAGCTACTCACACATAAGCGTTAACGAATATTGAAAAGCATTGCGTAATTGCGGCTGAAGGCAGTTATCATTGCAACTTTGCTTCTAATTTGCCAGCGCAACACTGATAAGGCTGGCACTCAGCTGCATGCGCTTCCTCTTTCACGAAAATCGAATATGTCAAATCACAGAAAGGCGTTGCGGCATACACATATTGCTATCAATTTAAGTACATACATATATATTTAGTATATTATATATGATTGTGTACAAATTTATGTGCTAAGCTTGCAAATATTTGCACCTGGCAGTTTGCACAAGACGCTGCCGCTTGATTGCCTTTATTGGCGCTGCTGGTGCCGCTTGGTGCCAACTGCCACAAACATAAATATGTATGTACGTACATATATGTATATTTATATAACTATATTCTTTTGTTTATATGAGTAGATTTGCTACTTTATATACACGCACACAAATAAATATCTGCAAACGCAAACGCAAACGAGTCCTCTTCGTCTGTTAGTAGTAAGCTCTTTGAGTGCTACTACACGCTTTGCAATTACTTCTGTATGGATAAGAATCTCTACAGCGATTTGTAAGGAAACATGAAAATGCACTAAGGTGCGGGTTGCAACAACAAAAACTAACAGTTACAAATGTCAAAGCAATATCTAAGAAATGCTTGTAATGTTCGAGTGCAACTCCACGCTCCCGCCCAACCATCAACTCGTAAATACGCGATTATATATTAGCATATATGTATACATATACCTATGTATGTTATATACATATACAAAGTGTCGTGAAAAATATACATTTTCCCATCTAATCACTTCCTTTTCCACTTGATAGCAACTATTGTTGTGCGCGGTGTACTCGATTTGCCTTAGACAGTGTTAATAAGATGAAAAGCTACAGCTACACTGTTAGAAATTGCTTGTGTTTTCTAGAATAAATTTTGACTTTTTCCACAAAATGAAGTTAATATTAAAGATTGGAACAGAAAGCATTATTGGAAGGTATTGAAGTCATCGAAAACGTTCATCATGCAAGTTAATGTTTATGACGTTGACGATCAAAGAAGTTAGAGAAATGTGCTTAAAAGTCATCGTCCTGGCCGTCCTGGCTTTACAGAGTTAACAGAGGTTCTCAGTAGCAGTTATGGATCTACTCAGGACATTTGTTTTGAATATTTGGTATGAAGCTAGAGCCAGACTAGGTCTTTTTGAAAACCATCGGACTTTACGTTAAGAGGTAACATGTTTTTACTGCTTTCAAAAAGGGATTTTTTTATTATCTTATTAAATTCTATAAACATCTCTAGAATATTGTCTTAAATTTTTAAGTTGATCCGAGTAATAATTTCGGAGACACAGCCTTGGGAACTTGTGCACTCGAGGCTAGCCGGCTAAGTGCCCCATCTTTAAAGGCCTTTTCTCGAAACTGTGTTTTGAAATCGGCAGGCAAGATTTCTCGAGAACTACTCAACCAATCTTAATGAAACACACAAGTCTTTCAGATGCAATTCTCAAACTCATGGACTAAGGATTTCGATTACGACGAAGGATTTCGATTACAACTCATTGAAAAGAAAATGTCGCTAAATTTTTAAACTTAAATTTAAACTTTAGATTTTTTTTTTTTGTAAAAATGTCTGCCAAAAATCCAGTCTACAGTTGTTTTTCCTTCGTCCAAGTTCTAAATTAAGGTTTCAACTAAAATACGTATTATTTCACTTTAGTTGATCCTGTAAGGAGTTATCCTGCCAAAGTGGGCGCATCTTTTTTCCGAGTTGTTGCCGGAAATAGTGTGGCAATGACCGATTTTAAGATATTTTTTTTCAAAAATCTCAGAATTTCTTTGGTAACAGTGTATGTTTGTAACAATAAAAAATTCTAATAAAATAAATAAATTAAAATAAATGAGAAATTTTTTTTTGAAAAATGGCTGTCTTTTGCCCGAGGAAACCCAGGTGACTCCTTAATCGAATGCATCATAGCTGGTGATGGGAAGTGGGTTTATAAATATGACGCCTCAACTGTTCGACAATTAAACGAATGGCGCTTCAAAAATGAAGCGAAATCGAAAAAATCGCTGAAGATAATAAAAAGAATTCTTGAAAATTAGTTTGTGCCAGTCCGGGATAATTTTGATCAGACGATATTTATTGGTTTTAATATTTAATTAAATGTGTATGTATTATTTTTATATAAACCAGCACTCCTGGTCAAAAGCAAGTGGTTAATACAGTTTAAGCACGTTGAGAAACGCGTTTATTCATCATAGAGAAACAGCTCGAATATGAAGGGCTTTACTCCCTTACGCTTGGCGCAAAAATGATATTTGCTTTTACACCGTCAAGAAAAACAAGTTATAAACGCATGACATGAAAAATTTTACTTTATTGTTTATTGTTTGCAAATTATGCCAGATAACGAAAGCTTCGTGTTGGGTTTGAAAAACCTTTCGAAATCTGATATACTCCAGCTATGAGCATTGAAATCCACTCAATATTTGTTAGAAATTGTTTTCAAGTCTGTTCAGTGGCTTAGTATAAAATGGGTTACAAAAGCCCGTTAACAGTAAGTTACTAAAAGCAAATATATTTTCTACGCTTTGTCCTCTAAAACTAGGTTTTTAGGCAACATCTAAATAAGTCTTCTCAAGAATAAGGTCTTAACTGTAACAAAAAAAATTTTCGCTTTGCAATCTTATATTTTTTGCCTTATTATCAGATAGAAAAATTCAAACCTCGCTTCCAACTACTTTTTCTCATATTGCCAAGCAGGAGCATGGGGTTTTTTTTAGTATTAAATAAAAATTTGTTTCTATATGAGTGCTAGCTCTTCGATCACTCGTGAATCCTTTTTTCAAGCTGGTGGTGGGAAATCTTCTTTGTTGTTACTCTACATAAGCTAACTGTTCCTAAAAGTTTTTGTGGCCACCTAAAGGTTAAAGAAAGGTAAAAATAGAGGCTTAAATAAGCAGAGAGTCCCAATGATTATTATTAAAGATCCGTAGAAATTCAATTCTTTCTGTGTAATTTTAGCGTCAGCTTATTCAGCCTGCTGTTTGTTTGCATGTTAAAGGAAACTTACCTGCAACACACACACACATACAGACATCTCGAATAAAACCGCAAAAACACAAATTCAAATGTCTGCAATTGTATGTGTGTACCTTCGGAAACACAACGCTATACTTGTAAACACACTACCACACATTCGCACGGCTGTGGCAACGTAGCATTTGCCTCCATGCTTTCTTTGCCACTTTTGTGGCGAACGCTTCAATGGGAAATTGATATGTTATCTCATTGTTAGAGCTTGACTGACACAAAACGAATTAAACGGAGCAGCTGACGGCGGGCGGTCGGAGGGTGGTAGTTATTATCTGTGACAATCGTTAGCACGGCTGTGGCTGTGGCATGCTTCTTGAGCAACTCTGCATATGTGCGCCGGTGTGTCGCAGGGAGCTGCACTCAAGTATCGAATTCATTCATGTTAACGACGATTACTTTGCATGCATCTTGACTCTCACTTCAATAACCGAGACTTCAAACATGCAAGCCGAACCGACAATGCGCCTGTGACAGTGCAACAATGCAAGGCGAACTGCATTGTGTGACGCAACAATGGTTTTATGTTAACTCGGTGGCACAGTGGCGTGTGAGCAGGAAGGCGGAAAGAAAGTTGAGGTGAGTTTTGGAAGTTATCAAGCACTTTTCAGTTTCATTTATATTTGCTTTTGCGGTTATCGATATGTGTGTGGAGTGCGGTGATACTAGCACTTTTGAAATGAAATTATGATTATTGGAAATTACATTTCCTTTAAATGTTGTTTATGCATATGGAGGATATAAAATGTTGTATTTGAGTGTTGAAAGAAATAATGTGCATGCTGGGTTAATAAAATATTTTAAGAGGTTATATCGGCTCGATTTGTGCATCGAAAGTAAATATATTTTATATATGTAATTATCAAATAAATACGATTTTGTTAATAATTTCGATTTCTAAGCCATCTGAAGTGTTAGTTTTGTCAAAAAATCACTTTTCCTTTAAAGCCCTTCAAACAATACAGAAACAATTGTAATATAATTGTCTTTGTTCACACAAATTTAAAGCGAAAGAAATCATGGTCTTAAAAGGATGAACCAGTAAAAACCACTTCGAAGGCTGATAGTCAACATAGGTCAATGGCGGATTCAGAGGGAGGAAATGGGGAACTTTCAGGGATGCCTCATGCTTCGTTATGTTGGTTTCACTTCTGGTGGATCTTGCATAAGGGAGGATTTTATATAGTCTTTTGTTGCCTTTGGTGAGATGTTAGAAAATCATACGGTAGAAGATAGTATTTTCGATGACTTTGAATTTGATTTTGAAGATGAAACTATGTATGTCTTCAATGTCTGTTAGCGAACACACGTTAACCGATGAAGAGTTAACTCTCACTTGAGTGGCCCTTGGACGAATCGTTCTTCAATAAATGAAAAAATAAAGCTTAATTTAAGCTTTTATGCTGCAGATATCGGAATGGTAAACAAAGTAAGAAAAGAAGCGAAAAATGCTGTATAAATCCCTATTATTACCACAAACTCAACAGCAGTATTCCCAAATCTGTTAAGATACGATTAAGCGAGATGGTACGCAATATCATAAGAGGGATGGGCATATTTTTCAAGAACAGCGTTCGACCGCATTATGAAAAATACTTGGCGAATAACTGATCCAGTTATGCGGAACAACACGGATTCAACGGCACGATGCAGTTATCCAACTGGGCACAAAATTGTAGTTGATCGTCAAAGTCCTGACAAAATTTAGTTACTGGAAAACAGGGAAACAGCGTTAAAACCAACATTACTCATCTCAGCGGTGAGCAAATTTGAATTTATAATTGGAATTTTTTGCCTATGTGATATTCTATCTTTAACCCATTCACTCAGCGCGATTCTTTAGAAAGAATCGATCGATCTGGCAAAGGCATCAAATATGATAAAGACGCTGCTGGTAACGTTCCGAAATCGAAAAAAAAGCTGAAGGAACATTTTCCATTCATTTATTCAGACACGAAAAAATGGCGGCAGAACTGAAAGTTGAAGAAGAAAAACCAAGAATCGTCGAATGACAAACAAACGCGAAAATTTCTGCGTAAGAACTTGCGTATAATACTAGAAGCGTTCAGTGTATATTCCTGATTCCCGATACTTTCTGACAGGGTGTATCCTCAAAAGTTCTACATAAATGTCACATTCTTAAAAGAAACTTTTTGCAGTCATTAAATGACTCTTTGCTAGGTAATTACTTCATATTTAAATGACAACAATTATTATATTCAGTACGCCTGCGTTATTCTCAATTTATGTGCAGTTGTTGCCTTTAAGGCGGGATGCCTTTTGCATTTAATTCATTTGTTTGCAACACGCTTCCTTGTTGTTGCTCACACACTTTTAAGCTTTTCCCCATATTTTCGCAACACACAATGATTGATAAGTCGCTTATTTTTGTGCGTGTGTGTATGTGGTATATCAACAAAAAGAAAGCCATAGCTGTGGCATGCCACATATTGGTGACCTCAATTGCTTTTTATGCATTCGTAAATATTATAAAATACTTTTTAATACATTTCATGCAATTTATCTGACTATTTTCCTCTTCCTGTTTGTTGTTGTTGTTGCCACCGTCATTGCAGCCATTAATTGAATTGCGTAATGCATACTGTTGCAAGTGTGCTGCCGCTCACACGCATAAATCGCACAAAGGCTGCATTGGTTGCTGGCTGCAAGCCTTTTCTGTAGTGTGGCATCACTCTGCCTTTGCCGAAGCAATTTCGCATAAATAAGTAGGCGTAATTTAATTGAAGGGATTTTGCTGCCATCAACACAGTTGTCGCGCGTAAATGGAAGATCGATGTTTTGAAGCGATTTTTCCATAATTAATAACGGTGGTAATTGCCTACAATACCGGCGGTGATGCGTGTAACTCCTGGATAAGGGATATTTAAATGGAAATGTGTTGCAATAATTTGTGCATTATTATGCACGCAGTCATTTCGTTAATTAAATATTTCAATCGATAGAAGAGGGTAATTAAAAAATGCGTGGAATAATTAATTAATGACTTTCCTTTACATTGCGCGTTTTTGGCTGGCTTTGTGAAAAGTCATGCCATTGTGGAACAATTGATGAGGAGCACAGCAAGTGTGAAGTTCTTAAAAAAGTAGTTTTCTTATTTCAACAGGCTATGCCTTGATCAAGGGCACAATATGCTTTAGGTGGTGGTGTAATGCTCATTTACTTCTCTATAGCTTGATCAAGAAGTAAGTTCTTTATTTATACTGTCATTTTCAATCCCTTAAATGTATTCTCCATCTTATAAAATTCATTTTTTCCAAGGCTTCTTTTAAACCAATAAACTGTCAGAATTGCCAGTATAGCCCTTAGGACCGGTATTTGTCTTCTCAGTCGTAGTGAATTGGCATCCTCGGCCCTTTGAGTTTGCCGCATAGCCAGAAGTCTCACAACGCTCAAGCAAATACGGTAATTACCGAACGATATGAGTGGTGTTTTTGACAAAAAAGTCGCGAAGAACGTGTACAACGCCTAGCTTGAAGTCGGAGTATTCCCTGAATTCTGGAAAAGCAACGGCTGGTGCTAATCAGTAAGGAAAAAGGACACCCCAACTTGCATGCTTGACGCAGCGGGAAAGCTCTATGAAAGACGGCTACCAACGAAGCTGGAGGACTGTCCTTTAGACAACACGGCTCTAATCCGGTAGATCAACTATATTAGCTATAAAATGCGTCATTGAAAGCGCAGATGGCATAAATATAAAATAACAGTGTTGCTGGCGACTTTAGATGATCGAAACACCTTCAACAGCGCTAGATGGGTGAATATGGTAGATGCTCTTGAAAAATGCTTTCAGATTCCCGACTATTGACCTTCTAGCATACGAAAGGAAAACGCGTAATAGAGCAAATAAAGCAGACAACCACATGGCAACAAAGACGGAAGAATGAAAGTCGCGGCAGAAGGACAGCTAGGCTAATAAGAGATCTAGACTAATGGAAAAGCCGTAAATTCGAAGGTGTAGATTTTAACACAACCCAGCTATTATCCGGTCACTGATACTTCAAAAAGTATCTCCATTTGAAAGAATGTTGGTGTTGGTATACGAGATCGCACCGCTGAAGAAGACCTGGTTGGTCCAATAAACGCGGACAATTTAATCAACGTCATGGTGCAGAATGAAGCGAGCTTCGCAGCAAAAAACGGGACATAGACCCAGATGCGCAGATGTAAAACTCTAAATGAGAAAAATGGAACGTCAGCCTGAAGTAAAATATATGTGGGGGGTTTTTAGTGACCTAGAAGTGGCACATGCCGTGACGATAGTACTGATGATACGGAAGGCATTTTCCACCCTTTCACCCTTAAAAAGAAAAAAAGTGCATGAAAGTCATCCTCCTCCATACAATTTTGACAATTAGCGTCTGCCAAGACCATTAGCCTTGCCGAAAGGATGCCACTTTTTTTCGACCATGTCTTACTATACGAACAATGTTTTCTAGCATAGATTTTTGTTTTTAAGTTTTATCCACGGAGAGAGCCGAAATATTTAAAATATTTAATTTTTTTATTTCAAGAATTGTGTCGTGTGTTCTTAAGATATTCGTTTGTATAAATATAACCTGAAAATTTTAAAGCAATTATTGCTAGTGTTTTTTTTTATTTATCGAATTAACTTTTTTTGTTAGACTGTTAGATAGGTGAGCCCATTAATATATGGTAAGTATGGCACACCTAGGGTATGTTATTCAAGTTATTAACTATTTTCGATTCACCGATTCTCTCGCGTGCGAAATAGTTCCATGATTCATTTTTAGTGGAAAAATTTCGCTTTTTGCGTTCAAAAATTTTGCTGAAACCTTTTAGTTTTGGTTTCTAAGAGTCACATTAATTGATTTTAAGTCTTAAGTTTTAAGTAACAAGAAAAAAATATAAATTTCTATTTTCTTACCAATCTCAATAGTAAAAGTGATTTAAAATATGCAAAACAAAATTTCGCTAGCAATGAAGATAGCGATTTTAAACTTGGTAGCGTTGAAGAGTAGTAACGGGTTTGAATATAGCAGTTATTCCACATTAATGAGGCATCTACATAGTACTTCTTAAAGTCAATTTCACTCGATAACCACGTTGCTGCTTTGACATGTAACTGCTTCAACAGGAAAGCAGTAGCGAGCAGAGAAATGGCGAATCGAAGACAGCTATATAACATTAAATTTTGCTTCGAACTGAAACTCTACAGTTTTGATAAATTAGTAAGATAGCTGCTTAGTATCGACACTAAATTAAAACAAATAAATATATTTCTGTAAGCAAAATTAATAATATTTATAACTTACTTATACTTGTATAGCGAAAATTGCTACGAAAAGCCAAACAAGAAATATTTCAAAGTGTGACATAGAGACTGCAAGCAAAAAGTCAGCACGCCTAGAAGTATGCTCAATAACAAAGTACAGGCATAGTGAAACTTAAAACTATTATATAAGCTAATACAGTAGATTAATAAAACACTTTAAAGCAATTAAACACCATTTAAAATACTTTTTTTGCTTTACAGCATTTTATAGAAGCTTTTTTCTATATAATTTATTATGCAAAAGCTATAAAATGCTATAGGGTTCAAAGAAAATGGTGTTGCGTTGGGCGCGCACACTCACCGCAACGTCGAGTGTGCACACGCACACATACACATGCCGTACGGTTGCGGCAAAGGAAACATACATACAAACGCAGGTTTTTGGGTTTGTAATTCATTAACGTGACTACGCTGCTTGCCACGCTGAAAGGGGCCCAACATCAACATTACGATATTTTTCATTACATAAATTACATTTATAGTAGGCAGTGGACGTTTAACGACAACACACAAAAAATACACACACACAATAGCGAGCGACTTCTTTGTATTACATTTTACCACTGTTTCGATTCTCTTTTTTCTCTTTCGTTTTTTTTCTTTTTGCTCCGATATTTTTTTGTAGCTGTAAATAGCTGCATTTCATATTTTAATGCTTTATTTTTTTGTTTTTGTTGGGTACGATAATATATATATATTTATATCTAACAATAACAGCAATATAAAAACAAAAAAAAAATAATGATGGGAGTCAGATACATTAAAAAATTATAAGAAAAGATAAATTTCGCTTGAAATGAATGTAGAAAAGAACGGTTGTGAAAGAAATATGGACAGCACGGAATTAGGTGGCCAAAATTTTTGCGCTGCGCCTCAAAGTATGCTGCATAGAAGGAGGCAAATAGATGTTAGTTACATGGTCTTTCTGGAGGGGATCTGGTAAAGATAAGTTTCGTTTAAAAGCAATGCAAAAAATATCAGCTTTTGAGGAAACTATGGACAGCATAGAATTAGGAGGTAATAATTTGAGCACCGCGCCTCACAGTATGCTTCACAAGAGGCAAATAAATCTAAGTTAGACGGTGCCACATGAAAAGGTGCACTTTATATTGTACTTGACTTATGCAGCTACTTAGGGACCAAAAGGGTTCTCGAATATGGTATTGGATTACAATTTATGAGGTTTGCAGAATTGAATGAAGTTGATTTATTTTACAATTGTTTGAGAATAATGTGACTTTCCGTTTCTACGACAGTCGGGTCTACGTAACCGGTTAGGTTAGACTATAAATGTAGTCCTTTGTGAAGCCATTGAAATTAAGAACTCCTGTGAACGTAACCGGAACGGACCCAGATTTTTTATGCGGCCAAGGACTGTCAACGCGGTAGAATTCTATCGCTATTACAACAACAATAATGTGACTTTATTAGTACAGATCCGAAAGTATGTGAAATATATATGAATAGCATATTTATATATGTTAAAGTGAATAAATACGGTAGTACATCAAACTTCGAATGCATTTAATAGCCTACTTTTTGCCGGAAAGCGCAGTTAATTTTCACATGCGAATTATCTGTGCTGCCATTTCACATGGATACAAAATAAAAAGATAAAACTCACCAAATTTACATCATGAAATCATATTTGCATAGGAAACATAAATAAATAAATATAATTATTTAAATAATAAATGCAAAAATATTCACTAGTGACACAACAGTAAAAGACAAAACGAAGCAAACACAGTGTAACATAAAACACAAGCATACATTTAGGCGAAAACACAAAAAGTAGGCAAAAGGAATATTTTCGGCATAACCTTGCATACTTTCAGGCGTTTTCACTACTACTTAACACATAGTAAATACTGACGACTTGATTTCGTTTAAGCTGCTCTGAACACTTTCGTGTGATTGACTGACTGATTGATTGATTGAATGAATGAATGTTTCTTGTACTTGTAGTAGTGGTGGTTTTTGCTGTTGTTGCATTAACAAAACTTACCCATTCGGACATTTCGTGCGTATCAGCATTTCGATGATGATAATTTAATATTAAAATCGTTGACACAACGGATGAAGCTACCATAAACATTATGCAATTGAAATATGTACCTGTTGGTTGGTTGGGCGTGTGAGTTTCATATTTTTCATTTTTGTATATTTTTTTTTTTTGATTGTTTTATTTATTTTACATTTTTTTATTTTGTTTTTGGAAATGAAAGTTTCGTTATTTTTTATTGATAGTTTGTGAATAGTTGTTTTTGGGGGGAAATTGTTTGTGATTTTATTGGTGCAAAGGGGTTTTAATTCAATATTTAGCAAGTTTTTAATGAATCGTAAACCGTATGTGGAAAACAAGTGGAAACGTTAGCAATATTTAAAATTTTAAATTTCGCGCAGATAGTTTAACAGTTATTATTTGCAATGCATTAATTTTGCATTATAAAAATGTTGCATACATTTAGGCGTATAACGCATATATTTAGATATAATCAAGTATACGAAATTTCAATTATTATACAATTATCATACGGTAGTTTGTGTTATATTATTTGAATTATTCAACAGTGACGAATAGTGGCATTCAGTGGTCGTGGTTATGGTTATGGTAGTGGCAGTAGTTAGGGGTCACGAGTTATTTTAGTATTTAGCGAAGAAATGTAGTAGAAAAAAGAATAAAGAAAAAAGTATATACACAAGTTTTACATTAGTAGAGCAATTGACTGACTTGTTAAGTAGAAAATTTCAACTTTTACTCTTCAACAAATTTATATACTATGAAATTTAATTAATATAAAAGTCTGTAACCAAGTGATATGTGTGAGGTTATTATGGCTGTTCATAACGTTTTGTGTTCGGCCTATAACTAATTACATATTTTTCTATAATTTTTAGTTATTAGAACTTTAACGGAGTAAGTGATTTTAATAACTTGTTACAACGAGCAGAAAGGATTCTTACAAATGTATTGGAAAAAGTTAGGCTATTTGTATATAGAGTATAGCAACTTGAAGATTATATGGTATCAATTAATATTACATACATTTCAACGGTTCAAGCACAGCAAGTTTCAAAACTCGATTTAATTTTTTAATTATTTGTTGGTTTAAATTTTTTTATTTAAGACAACTAAATTTATTGCTTTTGTAGAATTTTTTTTATTTTTGGCACTTAAATTCGGCAGCATTGAATATTCATTAAACAGTTATGAGATAAATAGTTAAGACTGTCTAAATAAACAATATCAGAAGAATAGGAAGCCCTCCACTTCGTTGGAAAGACCAGCTGGAGAAGGATCTATTTAAACATGGAATCTTCAAATGGCGCCAAATAGGGAAAAAAGGACGAACGACGGTTATAACCGCGTAAGAAAAAATAAACAATATCGAAGAGATTTGTATGTTATTGTGAGAGATTAAAACTTGTCTAAGACTTCAACGAATGAAGCAAAAGCCATTAAAAATGCGGTTCTGCGGTTTCCTTAGATGGAACTTAAAATAACATAAATGAAATACCAGCTACCTGTGCTGACTATTAAAATTCAAAAGGATTAATATAAGAGCTCTAGTGGTAGTACTGAAAGGTCACTGCCAATTAGCAAAAAATGCCATCAGACTGGGAAAGCCATACAGTGACTATTCTAGAAGCTGTCAAGCGGCAAAAGAAGAAGAGACTGTAGAACACCTTCTCTGCAATTGCGAGGTTTTGCATAAGAAAATAATTGATAGTTGCGAGGGTGATGGTATCTCGGAGGTTCCATAGATAAAGCTTCTTGCATTGACGATTTTCATCAGGAGCACAAGGTGGTTCAAAGAGAAACTGATAGAGTGAGGAGATTTTAGTCTTAGTGGTTTCAGAGTGATCCTCTTAAAGGCCTAGGTATGTAGTCAGACATCTACTCTACGTAGCTACCTAGAGCCTTTATTCGTGGATGCTTTATAATCGGTTAATGCTCAAAGAAGCGGAAGGCCTCCCGAATAATAGAATTGTTTAGAAGGAAGACGAGGTAGACACATCTCCGCTTATTCTCTAAATATTTTGTTTTAAATATAACCAACCGGAAGAGCAGAAGTCGAAAACTGTCGCTTTAGCCATTTTGTAATGTGCTGATCTATTTTTGAAGGTTTGTAGCCACGCGTTTAATTTGTATTCCCATCAGCTCAAGTGAGCCCCAAATCTCGCAAACAATCAAGAAAGAAGTGTAGAGATGTTTCGTCCTCTTCTTCTTCCATATAGCTTTTGCAGCTGACGTCCGCTAAGATTCTACATTCTACAGTTTGACTGCCAAATAGACAATGACCTATTAGAAATTAGTTAACGGCAGTTCCTACGATATACCTTATGTAAAAAATATCTTGTGATGGGCATTACTTACAAAATGCGGCTTTACGGTCCACGTACGTGATAACCAAGCATAGCAATCTTGCTGAAGGATCAATACTTCATGGAATAAAACTGATTTTCCACTTCTGTTACAGATTCCTCTATTAGAATTCTCTCCACAATTCTTTTAAGATATTTCGGTTTTGAATCCACAAAGAAGTAATTTCTTAAATGAAGTTGGATCATTAAGCTTTTAAAGATCGCTGAGGTCATTCTTGAGTTACTCGTAATAATCTCTACTATTATTATTTTTTTTGGGTAGATCTTTAACTCATTTGTTCCCCATTTAATTTGTCCCTATTTATTGTCGTCGTTTGCCGAACTTAAGTGCCAGCAATATTAAAGCCAATGTAAATAATATTGTGCAATATTTTTTCAGCCTATTTCTATATTGAATTTAAACTTTTAAACATATTTTTAAGGTTATACTATAAGTATGTAAGTATATATATTTTAAATTGATATTAAAGTTTAAAAATACACATTGATAGTATATTTAAATGGAAATATTTATAAAAAACGTGCAAAGAATTCAAAATGTGCAGTTCTGCGACAAAATTGAATCGGATAGTTCAAAGCAAAAAACGGATGCAAGAGAAAAATGGGAATTTTTCTGTTATTTTCAAATAGTTTCGTAAATTTTGTAATCAAAGTGAAATTATAGAGAACTGATAAGTGTAAAGAGTTATAATTTTGTAGCCAGATTATTTCGCTATTATAAAGTTATGAGTTGAAATTAATTAAACTGCATGAATTAATTTTGCTATAAAGTTTTCCTACTTTTTCCTTTGTTTGAATTTAATTTTCGTTTTCATAAATGTTGGTGCATATTAATTAACTGCTATGAGTTTAAACAAAAAGCGCATATAATTGCAACTTATTATGCTGAATTCCAATAAATTATTTAGTTTAACAGCTGCATTGCATGGCGCGAGGCAAGCTCAGTGTGGCTCGCATAGAAAAAATTCGGTTTTTGTTCTTCTATGCGCACTAAGCTTGAAACGGCCATGCAAAGTAAAAATGTGTCAAAGCTGTTGCTTGTAGTTTTTTTATTGCCTTAGGCTTTTACTTTTTTAACGTGTCAAAGTTTTAATATTATAAAATCATCGATATTGGTTTTAAATATACATATATAGGTATATATAACTTTTTTTTTATTGAAATGCTTGATAAGGCATCAATATATGGTTATATTAGAGGCTGGACGCAGAAAGCTGCGCGCGGCTCAACTGGTTAACACAGCAAACACGAAAATGATACAACAACAAAACTACATCGAGAACGACAGTGAACGAGATAACAAATGTTGTTGTATATGAGTGTATTTGTATGTGTAGTTTACGCATGAGCATGAATTTTACGCTCAAGTGACCATGTTATCGCATGTGAACCATATTTGTGAGGTTAATGTTGAAAATGTATAAAATTTTTTTATGAAAGTTTATGAATTTTTTTAAAGACAATTTATGAAAATTTTTTAAATGAAAACTTATGAATTTTTTTAAAGAAAATTTATAAAATTTTTTAAATGAAAACTTATGATTTTTTTTAATGAAAATGTTAACATTTATTTGTTTGAGTTTGTGAAAATATTTTGCAGCTAAAAAACTACATGTAGTACATGTTTTTAGGTGTCTTTTAATGTGCTTCATGTACTAAGTATGCTCGTGTAGTAATTTATTCAGTTTATATTAGTTTCAACTGTTAGATTTAGGTACGTTTGTCAAAATAAAAATATTTATATATTTGTTAACATTTATATGACAATAAATCAACACAGAGGAACACTTAAAACGCACATCTATATTGGAATATAATTGTCGCTTACCTAACAGTGGCACGGCATCGGATGTGGCGGGCATTGTTTCAGCCACCATGTTGAGGAAGACGGTGAGCGACAGCAGAATAGTAACACCTGGAAGTAAAATTTAGTATACTAAATTAATAAAAATTTAAAAAAGTTTTTAGTACAAAAAATAGAAGTTTTATTAAGAAAATTTCAACATAACAGGGTCAAACAAAATTGAAAAAACTTGGAAAAATTAAATAAAATAAAATATTAAACAAAAATACACAAAAGTACTAGAGACTAGACTTTGCCAAAATCAAAAAAAAACAATAATAATTTAAAAATATTAATATAATAATAAGTTGAAAAGTAAAAACAATTATTACAAGAAGTTAAAAAAAACTTAAAAAGAAAATGTGGTTTTCATTGAACTCAAAAAAAAAAAAAAATATTTTAGAAAAATTCGAGAAAACAAAAAAATTTAAAAAGAAATGTTTAATACAAAAGAATTAAAAAAAAATATATATATTTTTAAACTAAAAACGAAATTGAATAAAAGTTTTGATGCAAAAACTAAATTTGTAAAAATAGAAAAACAAAAGTTTCGAAAAAAATTTAAGAATGAAAAAATAATAATAATAATAAAATAGTTGAAACAATCATTAAAGAAAAGTTAAAAAGCAAAAAATTTGTGAAAATAAAATGTATTTTTAATTGAAATTGAAAGTAGAAAATAAATTTCTTCAAATTTATTTTTACAAAAATAATAAGCAAGAAAATAAAATTGAAAAAAAAAATTAAAAAGTTTTGAAGAACATTTAAAACTGTTAAGAAAATAATAGTAAAATAGTTATAACAATTAAAAAGAAAACTTCAATATAAAGAAAAATTAATAATAATAATTCTCAAACTAAAAAATGTTTAAAAAAAATTTCCATTGAGAAAGATAAAAAATTTGATAAAAAAATTTTGTTAAAAAAATTATAGAACATAATATTTGAAAATAAATTAATGAAAAATATGTGATAACAAAAATTAAAAAACTTGAAAAAATTATAATTTAATAGTTAAAAACAATTATTAAAAAGTTTTAAAAAGAAAAAAAATAAAATGAAATAAAATTCGGTTTTAATTTATATTGAAAAGAAGTTTTTTTAAGAAAAAATTAAGAAAAGATCTTACTAATAGAAGAATTAAATTAAAAAACTAGATTGAAAAAACTTTGAAAAGAAAAATTTTGAAATTAAAAAATTAAAAAGGAAAATATTTTTAAATTGATATTGAGAAAAAGGTTTAATTAAAAAATAATCATATTTATTTATAGTTATAACAAAATCATATTTGAAAATAAATAATTGAAAAAATAAAGTTTTTGAAAAAAAAATTGAGAAATATTAAAAAAAATATTATTAAATTTTATTACAAAAATTTATAATATTTTTTTTTGTTTCTCAAATTGAGAAATATTAAAAAAATAATATTTAATTGTATTATAAGAAATTATTATATTTTTTTTTTATTTTTCAGTTGTTTTTCTTATATTTTGAAAATTTAGTTTTTTCTTAATATTTTTCTTTCAGAATTTTTTTATTAATTTTATTTTTTTTTGTTAAAACTATTATGAAGAAAATAGTTAAATCGATTATATTGTTTTGTTTTTTGAAATTGGAAAACAAAGTTTTTTTAAGAAAAATTTAAGAATAGAAAAATTTTGACACAAAAAATTAGTTGAAAACAGAATTCGAAAAAATTTTAAAAGAAATTTTTAATAAAAATTTTTAAACTAAAAAATTTAAAAAAAAGTTTGTCCAAAAATATTATAAAAAAAACTTATTTTTAAACTAAAGATTTTTTAAAACAAGAAAGTTAATACTGAAAAACGTTTGATAAAAAATGAGCTAGAAAATAAAAATAAATAAAAAGAATATTTAAAAATGAAATATTATACAAAATGTTTGAGAAACATTGAAAAATCTCTGAAAAAAAGCTTCATTATTTCACATTTTTTTATATATTTTCCAGCCTTTAAATTAGGCTGAAATTCAGCATACACTTACGCAAACCCACCTTGATTTTCCCAGAAATGCTAAAGCATACATTTGCCATGTTTAATTCACTGTTTAACTTTTCTTGTATTTACATTTCAAGCACTTGACAATGGCTCCAGCAAAAGTGGTTTGCACCCAAGGCCTGTGCCGGCATATATTTGCCAACGCTGTGATGGTGTGGTTGTGGCATAAGATATTTACACTTCATTTAAACATTTGTGGTCAGCAAAGCACACAACTACAGCTACACTAACACATATACAATTTATATGTGTGATATAGACACACACACCGACCTTTCTGAGTCACCGTGTTGGCCATTAGTTAAATGCGAATGTCTTTATCATTTCTTGCATTAAACATGTATGTATATGTGTGCTTAAAATGTACCGGTTACATCAACACAGAACACACACACACACTGAAACAATGCTTAGATATCCCTTGCCCACACAACTACAAGCACAGTGCATGCGGGCAATTCATCATTCGTCCTCGGAGTGTTGTAATTTTAAATGAGTGTCAATATTTGCACACCAACCACCACTAATACACTTTTGCTGATAACCAGCAACCGCACAAGCGAGTCTTAGCCAAACTCACCTACACACCTGTGCTTGCAATCAGCAGCTGATTTGTCGTCCCTTTCGCATACACACACAACTTACGCTCTATTTACATACACACACTCATTGGCAAGTGCCACACTTTTCACAGTTCACTTCCTCGGCTCGATGTAGGCGTACGACAGCGTGTATGTGTGAGTGTGGCACATTTTAATTCAATCATACTCGGTCAAAGGCTGTGGCAGAGCATTTGTTTTAACTGGCCCTTGGGACATTTTGTCTTCAATTCAACTTTGCTTTTCAGTCATTTTCGTTCCGTTGTGTTTCCTCCGTTATTTTATTTCACTTCGGCATTTGTGTCAAATTGGGAAAAGTAAAATTCGCCCAAAGAGCAAGAATCAGCATTGACAAGTACGGCCAACTCACAGGAAAGCCAGCACACAGTCCTCTCGGTGTTGATCTACATTCTGCACAAATCCAATGTGTACAATTCAATTCGGGTTTTTAGTGTTTTGGCAAAAGTTCCTCTGTGGCGTTCGACAATTTTTTAGCAGCAATGTCAGCAATTCCTTTTCCCTCATATATTTATTTCCTTTTTCTTTCTAATTTTAGCAAATTAAACTTTTTAATTCGGCCTGACCTGCATTGTATACTAATGTCGCGGCCACCTTCGTTAAGTTGCTTGTGCTTTTACTTTTGCTGCAAACGTGAGCAACGGAAGTATTCTCTCGCTCTTCGCTCGTCGCTTTTGTCTGCTGTCTTCCGCCGCCACATTAAGCTATTGTTATTTCATGTTGTTGTTGCATCACGGCAACAGAATTTATGTTGTATAATTTGCCCGGCATATTGTTGTTGTTTCTTAACTTCCGCTAAATTTCGTTACCGTGCACTACACAGTGGCTGTTGGCATGCTCGGCGCTCATTATGCCTGTGTGTGTTGCTCTAATTGCACATTGTTGGTTTTCTAATTAAAGCCAACAGTGTTCGCTTCGCTCGCTTCGTGTTTTTGTAAGCGGAAGAGGATTTTGGTGTCTGTACACTGCATTTTAGTTGAAGCAAATACAAGCTCGTTCCAATTCGTTTCTTTAGAAGAACTCTAAAAATCATTAAGTGAATTTGGATGGAAATATGTTGGATTAAAATAAGGTTTCAGGTATTTCAATTCTTTATTGTTTTTAATGCAGAGCTGTGTAGATTCCACTTCATCAGTATATTTGGAGAAGGCATACCACTGTGAAAATTTATTTTGAGCTGCTGCATCTTTCATGCTTTTATTCAGCTCAGCTGTCCAAATAGAAGCCGAAATTCCACCACAGCCGGTTCCGAAACGGAGAAGGAGGGATAGATAGGCACTCCGATAGTTCCTAGTAAGCGGCACGGAGTGTAGGAGGAAGTAGCTAAAAACCGAATCACCTTTAAAATGCAAAAAGCCAAAGACACCTTTAGCATTAATAATATACTTTGGTTCTACGGAAGGTTAATTCACCTACAGCTTCAAGCCTGCTCACAGGAGATCGAACAAGTTCGTCAACACCTAATAAGAAACGCTATCAAGATAGGAACCCAGACCAGAAAGTCTGATAAATGATCCGGGGCCTCCACAGTTACTGGTTTCTGTATTCAACCCTCATTATAGAAGGGTTCCCGCTGAAAATAAGGGACCTACGAAGTCAGGTCGACGACCCTGATCACTCGAATTGGCTAAATGATCAAATAGAGTAAAGCAATGCGATGATTACAAAGAAGGGTCTGAGTGGTACTGAGCCACCAATTTCAAAAACTGATAAGGAGAAAATCGATAGTGACCACGCAGAGAGGATAGAATGTTTTACTCGGAAGAGACCTGTCCTTTCAAATACACGAGAATCGACACTGGCATATCCAAAGGGCACATTTATGCGGAGCTACAGAACCTGTTTGAGGCAATGTTCAGCGCTGGTCCGACGTATTTATTCGTGTCGTCGTCCTCGAATAGTTCGGTGTTCAAAATTTACATGGCGAAAAGAAGAAAGAAGAAGAGTCTACTGGAAGGCAATAAACTCTTAGGAAGACTTTGTAACCATTTGCACCAGGATGGACAGTCCACCGGAGCTGTGATATAAGTTTAAGATCCACTTTTTCAAAACGAGGAGATCTCTAGACTACTAAAAACTTACGAACTCGTTAGAGGTGGGGTGTGTAAGTATACCAATACTCTTACTCATTTCTTCGATATCAGGGCTCACATCCTGATCTCCCCTGTCCAGTTTAGGATCTGTCACCACTAGGTCGCGACAAGAACTCCTTCGGAGGATTGCCTCCCCGACGTTGGAAACTTTGGAAAGACGAGTACGAGGAGATAGGTGGAACCGCCATCGGCCAAGACGTCTACCGGAGAGCACACGGGAGTCCTACGTCAAGTGCGCATATGAAGGAATGTGGGGAACAAAGAGCCCGTCGGAGAAGTAGTGAAAATTAATTGAGCATTTCTTACATCACTTACCATTTACATAAATTCGAAACAGATTTAAAGTCAAAAACGGCAATCACTTAATATCACAATAGTAATAATGTTTAATGTAATAATGTTTAAATCATAAATGGCACCCCTCAATGTCTATCTGCCCATTTCAATAGGTGTCTGACTGCCTTCACACCGGATGACGATGTGAATAACTTATAAGCAGGAGCATAAACGAGTGTATTTGCATTGCAAGCAATAAATTGTTGCACAATGGTTTAGTGGCTACAGGAAATCTGTCATATCAGTCTGCCTAAATCTCAAGCCAGTCATGCAACATAAGAAGGCAAGACATTACTCTGTTTTGCTTTATTCATTTGCGTAAAATTCGGTATGAAGATTTTGGGAACTTAGTAACGTTTAGAGTATGACACACGCACTGTCGCTATTGGGTTTGATGCTTAGATATTTTCGTGGCATTTAATAATTTATCACAGTTTAGATATTAAATGGTTTTGAATGGCAAATGGAAGCATATGAATGATTTTTTTTTTAATTTATTAAAAGTTTACAAAGAGAGAAAATTTAATTGTTTGCAAAACATAATTTTTCAGTTTTAGATGAATTTATTATATAAAATATTATTTTGCTAAATTAATTATTAATTGTGTTGAATCTGAAATCAAGGAATCTGGGTTGCTGTCTACGCTGTAAATTTGGCTGTGTTTAACTCTCCGGGTTTTTGTCCAGACTATACATTTGATTCTGTACATTCATAAAATAGCAATCACCTGATGAATTTTAATCTTTACAAACGCAAGTTGAAGTACACAAACGAGTCTAGCAGCTGATCGTTAATAAAGTAGCTGCCAACCGGCAGCCGGAAGGCAAAACTGGTTACTCAATTATAATCTTCATATACTATACTTATTTGGGTGTGCGAAAAGGCTGTTAGCTACAAACTTTCTTTAATCTTCCTCTCAAATCATTCTAACATTTTCTCATAAAATTCAAACGGTGTTTAGAAGCAAAGTAGTAATTACTTAAATATTTTTACATACGCAACTCCATATGTATGCCTCGAAGTCGTAACTACCCAAGTACCACTGCAGTTTTGGCCTACCTCTTAATGGCTGGCATCGTGGTTGGTTCGGTAATCTCTTCTTCGGAAGTGTAAAGTAAATGCGCACAGCTGAAGCACGACTTCAACAGCTGTCTTTCCTACTTAGTCAGGTCGTTATCGTCATAAACTTCGTTTGCTAGTTATTTTATCATTTTCAAGTGGTTACTTCATCATTCTTTGCATATGTGTTGGTGAAGTGCATGAAGACGTCGAGGAGTTGGCAAATGCTTTCTGTGAATAACTTTGATATTTTGTTGAAACAAAACTAACGGTGCTTCTGGAATTTCAAGCAAATATGCAGATGAGTAGCAGCTGGGAATGTGCAAGTGCCTGTAAACTGTAAACTTTGTACAACAACAATAAAAGTGTGGATAAAGGGTGTGTGCAGGAAAAGCTCTAAAATAATGTCAGCATTGAAATGCTTCGCTATGCTGCCAAAAACTGTTGGGATATTGAAATTTTCTGTATTTTCAGTTAAGAAAATTTGAAAAAACTTTAAAATTTATAACCTCAAATTTAGCGCTGTCACCATGTATGCTAATTTACTAAAGCACTATGACAAGGTTTTAGTAAAATATAACTCCACCAACTTCAAAACTGCCAGCAACAACCAGATGCTCGAATCGTTTATGTATGTTCATACATACATATGCAGAAATGTGTATGTGTATATGTGTACGTGTTTTTGTGTTCTTAGATATGTTTAAGCTAAAGTACTGCGCGGTATTTAGAAGTTTCTCTTTCGCAAATAGTTTACGTGGTTAATGTTGCACTCACGGAAGACGTTGCGGCGAGCTGAAGATGCATTTTTTGCTGGAATGTAGGAAAGGGAACTGAAAAACGTTTGTGTTAAGCAACATTCCGTAGTCAAGTGCTTAGCTGAGACTTAGCGTCTGCTGGTCGCGCAATGCACTGAAAAACATTTTAAATTTCAAGAATGGAGTTTCTTCTGAGGACAAAGGCGATATTTTGAAGAACAATAAGGAACATAAGGAACGCTAACCTGTCTTCTTATTTATTTTGTGCCAACGGAACTATGATAATAACTGAATCAAGAAGTAGACTGAGGAGCTCGATAGTATATTTTCAGTTATAAATTCTTTGGAATTATTTGGAAAACCCTACTTTAGCTTAATAACTTCCTGTGACTGGTAACGTAGATTAAGTCTAGATAGAGCTTATGTTTTAGTGAGCTCAGAGCTTTCTTTCAGTTAAGTACTGTACTGAAATTAGTCATGGCGCGAGGAGAGCAGCCTGGCTATCTATGTATATTGCTGCTTTATTTATCCTTTCGTAGTTATTATTATGCCCCTTATCCATTCTCGTCTAGAAGGTATCCTTACCTGAGTGTATATATTGAAATAAAGCATTGGGTACGAGTATGTATTCAACTGATTAAATTATGCCTGGCAGCCGGACCATGGTTGTATTATTTTGATAAAAATTCAAACTCGAATACGAAAGTTAATCATCTTAATTTTTCCCCTCTAATAAATACCCTATAAAGTTTCTCTCAAAATTTCTTTTCAGTGTACCCGCTGGTGTTTGGCCAAAGCTTAGTGTACTTCCTTAAACTATTTGAGCTGGGCGCCGGTGTTTTTTGAGCGGCTAAGGCATGTTGTTTCCCAAGTATTTGTGTTTCTGCTGCGCCCGAGTAAATTGAAATTAATGTAATTTAATTTAAGTTTGAAGCTCGCTAAAATACCAATGCTAGCCAAACACTGGCACATACATATATTATATTTATATATGTGTAAGCAGCAACAGTAAATTTATATACTTGTATATGTGTGTATATGCTCTATATATACGTGAGTCACACATATATATCGGTAGGGAAATGTAGCAGCAGCTGTATTTGCGGTTGCAAGCAGCGCAATGTTGCCACGACACAGCCAAAGTAAGATTATATATATGTATATGTATGTGTGCATACCAACACACGAGTATGTACTTCAGTTTTACATGACTTCTCAAGTGGCGTTGTAGCATAGTTTTCGACGGTTTAGCGTTCGGGTTGAAGAAATAATAAACTGCACTTTAGCGGAAATTCCGCACAACTGTAAACGCATAATTGCGGCAACATTCCACTTTACTTCGGCAAATGATTTCAACCATTGCGAACTCCTACGTTGCTGCGGCTAAGTATATGCAACTGCCTACACAGACATACATAATGCAAATATTGCAGCACAAAATTATTTCAACTGCAAAAAAGGAAAAAAATGTTTGCTAAAAATACTTTTTATTTCGTGATTTCTGCTCAGCATCGAAAGCCCTGTAATTGAAGTGCCTGCTTGGCGTTCACTTGTAGGCTTCATTTCTTTCTGCGCTTTGTACGCATTGTTGCATTGATGAGCGCAATGAAGCAGGCAAACAACATTGGTTTGCCTCAAAACGCTTTTACATTGAATTTGAGTGCATAATGAGCATTTAGCATTTGCAACACAATGCAGCTGAACTTTCCATGTGCCACTTAACTCCGTGCCGCAGCCATATGCGCAAAGGTAATGCGTTGAGCACGAGTTGTTGTAAAAATAAAGTAAGAAATAGTAAAAAAATAAAACATAAAATTAAGGCAAGTGGCTGCATTAAAATTTTCAAGGATTAGTTAGTTAATCATAATTCATTAAGGTCCCTACGCCTAAAAGTAGGCAGCAAATGCAAATGCGCTATTAATAAGCCACATATACATATGCAGATATTTTTCTTATACATTATATTTGTGTGTATGTTTTTCTGTAATTTAATAAATTTTTATTTTCACTGCAGTGCACTTGTACTTTACTGGTGAGCTCATTTCATGTATGTATGCGTTTTCCTTACATTTGCTGCATGTAAAGAAAAGCAAGCGCTTCTAAGTTGCTAAGTTACGCTGAGTTCAATCTCGTCCAAACCATTGTGAAAATTCAATTACAGCAAAGAAAATTTTCTTTTTGAAATTTCTTTTAAAGCTTGAACACCTTAAATTGGTTCGAAAATTATTGATCAGTTAAAGGAGATCTCTGCCTGTCATCAAATTACATATTCTAGGTTGGGTTTGGTTAGATGGCTGATATCTCCATGTGACAGGGGGATAATAGCAGTATATGTGTCTAAGTGTTATACCCCTGCGATATGGAGAGATCAGCCATCTAATCGAACCCAACCTGTGCAGTCCTTTGTGAAACCAGACAAACAAACTCCAGTAGTAGGAACTTTGCCATAAGCAAATCGCCCTAAGCCTCCATAAATCTGCTTAATTGCTTTATTTCTATTTTCGCTTCTTCACTCGGATGCCTAAACGCATGAGTTCGAAGGTATTTTTGCCTTCATTTGGCAAAGGTATTTGGCAAAGGTGGGACATTTGAGGCGAAAGTTTTGCAAATTATTCCATTTCATCTTCTTCCAAACAGTTGATGCAACTGGCATCTAGTAAAATGTTCTATCTCATTGCATGAGTCACGAGAGAATTCGATTAAAATTCTCCCAACCATATAAATTAGAACTTTACTGAGAGCGACCTGAGTTCACTAGACCTCCAAAAACTACTTTGAGCTAGAAGAACCTTGTGACTGCGCAGGTGCTACTAATTAACCAACATTGCTAGTCTGAAGCCCAACAGTGCAATAGTGAACTATAAGTAGCTAACGGAGATTTTACCGGTACCCAAGCCGCAATTATTGAGTCTAAAGTACCTGTCCCAGTAAGCCCATCAGCCTTGCAGTTTTCTGCAATACCGCTGTAGCCAAACAGCCAAAAATATGTAATCGAGTAGTAACTTGATGCTAAAGATAAGGAGTCTAGACATCGCGCCACTAGTTTTGAGCGTACAGTCAATGAGCTCACTGCTAATGCCGCTGCTCTATTATCGGAGTGGTTAGTCTCCATTCTGAAGGAGGCTACACTCTGGATCAGTAGATCTACTGCTTTCTATACTCTTCCACATACCCTCCTCGCAAGCCTTGATCTATCCGTTAGAAGCTCACCGTTCATCTCCTCAAGCGAGTCTTTCCCTGCTGTAGCTTCCTAGATGGTGTGTGAGCAGAGTTCACAAAGCACACCTATTTACCCCGGGCCATAAAGACCTTGTGACTGCTCATCTTACCAATGCTTGCTGAGCTGGTCTGAGGCCCAACAGTCCGGTAGTGAATCAGAAGCCACCAACAAAGAACCTCCCGTTCCTATTCCGAAATTACTGCGCCTGTAGTACCGGTCCTAGCAAGTTTATTGGCCTAGCAGTTTTCTGCAATAACCTTGAGACCAAGCAAACGTACCAATCTAACCATCATATAGCTCGATGCTAGAGATAAGGAGTCTACACATCCTTTCATTGACCTTGAGTTACAGTCAGCGAGCTCAGGGTTAATTAAAGTAGCGAACCCACTTCTACTTGGAAGACGTTGCAGTAATCAGGAAGCTTAATGTTGGAGGTGATAGATAGTTTCCGACAATATACTCTTCCACAAATGCTTCCCGCAAGTCTTGAATCGTCTGCAAAATACCTAACCGCTCTGTTCTATTGCTAGTTCTTTTCTTTCATGTCTTCTTGGATGGTAGAGCAGTCACGGTCAAGTTCGACGCCGTGATAAAACACATTCTTTGGAGGAATCAAAGTTTAGGAGGTTTCCAGAGAACCCAAGCTCACAGTTATCTAATAACAAAGATTACCTTAATTAACACAGGAATGAAGTGTAAGAATATTTGTCAAAGGAAGTTAATCTTGAAAATATATTTACTGAAAAAAGTTGTCAATATACTCAGACCTCAGTCGCGGGTTTTAAGTTTTTCACAAAGCCGTCTTTTAATGAGCTCTATATATGCAAATATATTTCCGAGATATCGGTCTGAAAATCTGCATACGTTCTTTTCCCACCAAAAAGCGACTAATTTGTCAGAAAGATGTGAAGAAAGTTTCTCACATTTTTAATGATTTGTCACTTTATCTCACATTTTTACAGACATTTTGCTGTATATCGTTCTTCAAGGTGACTCAAAAGTTGTAAAATATTTATTGAGTTTAAGCACGATTAAAACTACTTAGTTTGACCAATCATTTCCTCTTAAGTAACTCAACATTATTATATACGATAGGCTTTCAATATGATCTCATTTTAGCTTTATAAAATTAAGTTACTTACACACTCGTTTGATCTAACTTACCCAGCGATAGTTTTTCTCCCGAATCCGGTGGCAGTGTGAAGCCCAGCAGCGCCATCGATGCGATCAGCACGCACGGTATGATCAAATTAAAAAAATAGTACAACGTGCGACGACGAATGATGATCGCGAAGGTGATGTCGATGTATGGTTCGGGACAGCAGTTGTAGTAGATCTCGTTACGCTTGCCAGGAACACCTGCGATGGGCGGAATGGAAGATAAATTAGCAAGAAAAACAACATGAAATAACACAATAGAAAATACACCATTTCACTAAACGAAGATGGAATATAAATACAGTTATTTACATATATGATAGTAGTAAAGCGTGAACTCTTTATGAAAAGCAGGGAGAAAGAAGATGAACAAAATTTAAGCAGCTTAACTATTAGAGCGACTAACACAAACGTAAGCACTGGTGAAAGAGTTTAGCATGAAATTTATGAAATTAGTTTATGTACAGTTAACTTTAGTACGAAAATTCGAAAATCGTTTAGGTGAAAAGCAGTCAATGAAACAGTAATGAATGCGTAAGTGAAATAGAATTAGGCGAAGTAGGGCAAAAGCGAAGTGAATGGGTGTGTGTGAATGCGAACGAGTATGCGTGTATGTGTGTGGCTGTAGTGTAGAGCATAGTTGTGTTGGTGAGTTTCTATGTAGGCCAATAATGGTCTTATGAGTAGTGATTTGTGGTTGTTTAAAGCATGCATGACTGGTCAATAAATTCTGTTTTGGCGATAATAAAAAATTTTCTGTAAGATTATAAGCTACTTGTAGGAAATTACATAAAATATGGTTGCTAATATATTGTATGTGTGTGTGCGTGTTAATTATGCTATTTGTTCAAGGAAATGCTTGAATGCTTGTGTGGTATTTTGTGGGTTTGTTGAGCAATGTGTGCATAATCTAGCATGTAAATATTTTAGTTGGAAATTAACAGAAAATCATAAATTCCTAAAATGTCACTTTGTTTAGAATTTAAAAGCCTACATTACATGGCAAAAGCGCACAGGCATTCACACGATTCACTATGAATTTTTAACTTAAATTATTTACACATTAAAATGGAAAAGTTGAGCAATCAATTCAAGCGAAAACTAGTTTAATAATGAATTTAATTTGAAATGTTTTGCAAATAATCTCTATAAAATAAATGAAAAATATTAAAATTATATATTTTTAAAAACTATTAATTCCATTTGACATAAACTGCAAACAACACTTTATTTTTGCTTAAAAAATCACATTGCTTGTAATAATTTTTAGCGTCCAGCTTCACTCAAATAACATAACCTCACTTTGCTACAGCTCTGCCTATTTAAATCTAATAGCTCTGCAGCATGGCGCTAATTATTTTTTCCAAATCCAATGAATGTATTTCAAAATGCTCTGTGAGCGCAATATTTATTGCTTGCTTTCGAGCAAAAGCACAAAACAAAGCATACTTTTGTGCGCTAATACCATTGTTTGCTTTACACTTTGCTTACAACTCCCCAGTACGAGTTTGTGTTGTGTGTGCAGCTACGGCTGGTCAAATTAATTTCTATTTTGCAGCGCATGCAGCTGGCGGGCATTCATTTATTGCCGTCGGGATTAAGAGCTGCACACAAATTGTGGAGAAAGAGTAATTGCTGCGCCTGACCATTTATTTCGGGCATGGCAGCATTGCAGTTGCTAGGTAGGTGGGTGTGTGTGTGTTCAAATGCAGGTGATTGATGTGGGTCGTTGAAATAGTAAATGGAATAATATTTCCTCCTTTTTTGTTCTGCAGGCAAAACTGTGCAAATCGCTGTCGAAATGCAGACCTTTTAGCTTAATAGCTGGCAAAGTTCAGCTTTGGCGCCCACAATTCTGCAAATCTGTTAATGCAAATGCAAAAATTTCAGGCTATGCCTGAATGCAAGTATGTGTGAGTTTGTAGGTTTTATTGGCTTTTTATTAGTTTCTTTATTCGCAAGCTGATTATCAACCCGATCTGATTGATTTGTGTTTGCCAAAGTTTATTATTCTTCGCTTTCTTTAATTTTGTTTTATAACAACTTCTTTGTTTCAACTTTGCTTTCGACAATTTTTGCTTCGAGCTTCCCTTTCTATTTTGACGCATTGAAGCATTTGCATGCAACAATTCTTGCAGGGAAACTTTTATGTTGCTTTGCCAAGGAATTTGCATGCGAAATAAGTTTGACTGATGCAGTTCCCCTTTATTGGCGTTGCATTGATTTACAAAACTGAGATAAAACTCTCGTTAAGCAGAAGAGAAGTCATATGCAAATGCAGAAATACCTAATATAATCTGTGGTGTTTATTTTTCTGAGCCAAAATACTTTAATAAGATATACGATTGTATTACTTTTCTAATGTTTTGGATCAATCCAACCAGATAGATAAGCGTGTCTGGTGGAGGGTGCTAGGAAAAACTACACAGGTAGGTAGTTGGAGCGTGGTGCTTAAAGAGCAACTTTACTTGCTGCTTCCCGCTCTGCTCACACGTCTTCGAGAGTTTTTTTGGCGGGGCAAAACAGGTCCATTGAGCTTTTTCATGGATCGAAGTTAATAGTGAGGCTATTGAAGTGGAGTTTTCTGTTGGAAGCTCTTCATCAACTCTACTTTCAGGCTCTCAGCACACTGTAGCGTGTTTCAAGCGGAGCTATCAAGATAACGGTATATATTCTATTCCGAAGTTCAAAGTCATTCAGAGAGGTGTGCATTCATTCAAATAAGCTCATTTATTGGGATGAAAACAAAAGTTGAAGGGTTGATGAATTTAAGACGATCCACGTCCAAAAAGCGCATCAACACCAGAAATCATCACCAAAATATAGGATATGGTTTTGGAAGATCGTCGATTGACTGGGAGAGATTTAGTAGAGGCTCTACACATCTCATTAGGAATTGTGAGCACATGTTTAAGTGAAATTTTGGGTTTTAGAGAGCTGTGTGCATAATGGGTGCCGCATTCGCTAACAATGGAACAAAAACACGTTCGAATGCGACTTTATCAGCAACATTTGGAGCGTTTTAAAAAGGATAAAGTGGATTTTGTGCGTCGATTCATCACTATGGCTGAGACTTGGGACTATTACTATGATCCTGAATCAAAACAAGAGGCTAAAGAGTAGTGTGAACCTGGTTGTTCAGCTTCGAAACGAGTTCGTGTCCCGAAATCGGCCAAGAATGTTATGGCATCAGTTTTTTGGGCTGCGAGAAGAATTTTGTTTGTAGATTACTTGCAAACCGGTAAACAAATAATTCAGAATTGTTCAACCTTTTGGTCCAGTTGAAGGAAAAAAAATCATGAAAAAAGACCCGGTTTGCAGAAAAAAAATATCCTTTTTTCATCAGGATAATGCACCTTGACACAAGAGCATTTTGGCGATGCCTAAAATTCCATTTGTTTCCAGAACTCAAAAAATATATGCGTGTCAAGCACTTTTAATAAATGAAGAGGTCATAACAGCTGTTGAAGCGCATTTGGCAGATCTTCCGGATTCTAACTTCAGGGATGGGATCCACAGATTGGAGGATCGTTGGAGCAAATATATTACTGTATATTTTGAATCATAAAATTGTGTTTCTCATATCAAACGACAAAAACAACCTAGTATGACATTCAGAACGTTGAATTTTTATCCAAATATTGATAAATTTGATCAACGAAAAACTTAATCTTTTTAGTAGACTTCATTTCCATATGCATATCATCTTTCTATCCTTCAGATTTAGGATTCAACTTACAAGTATTATAGCCGTAGAATGTATGAAATGCTTCTAATTGTAATATAATATCATAATCTCAATAGACCCTTCTTGGATTACTGTGGATTTTGAATAAAAGATAAATATCTACTCCTTTACTCCACTTTCTGAAACACAATTTCATGACAGAGATGAATTCTAATGCTTAGCATATTTTGCGTTCGTCCATTCATAACTGTAAACTAAAATATTTCAAAACAGCCAAAACTGGGTCACGCACAATGTGCAGAGGTTTGTATCTCCATATATACAATATATATACATATATTTTGTTCGTACGCTCTCCCCACTATTGGCTGTTTACTTGCAAAACTAATATTGCTGTAGTATATCATAAAGTTCTATTCCACTCCATCTTCCTCCGCCAATACGGCACAGTTCACTGCGAAATTCTTTGCAAAGACAAGTCAATTTATTTTCGTTGATACGCTAAAGCATAAACAGGCGGCCATTAATTTATTTCCATAGAACAAAGCGGTTACGCGATGTCAAATGTGAGCGAAGCTAAACCCATTGCGCTGGGCAACAACAAAGGCATACAATAAAAGAAAGCACTCACTGCGCTGAAGAAATACGGAGAGCGCACTTACAATGACAACTTTATGCTGGTTGGCTTCTAAGGCTTGACATTGTTATTGTTGTTGTGTGGTTGCTTGCTCAGCGCTGTGGTCCGCTAAAGTTTAAGTGGCTCACACAGCCATACACACTGAGGCGAGTGCTCAAGCAATATGCGCTGCCACCGCACCATTGTTCACGAGCTACGGCCAACGTACCGCAAACGGGTGGAGCGGCGCACTGTACGTGACTGTGTGTGTGTGTGTGTGAAAAATAACGAAAATTGTCATTTGCATAAACTTGTAAAGAATTCACCACAAAAGCTGTTGGATTTGCGAAAAATTTTACAATAAAATTCTACCCGTTGGCGCGTGCTCGCCGCGGCACAGGAGAGACGGGCCATATTTTGCAAATGCAAAAAATGAAAACTGGAAAACAAAATGCAGGAAAAATGAAAAACATCTCCACTAAATAAATAAAATAGCGGCGAACACTCGCTAGCTGGTGCGCTCGACTGCGAAGCAATGAAGTAGCATTAGTTATGGCCGAATTACTTGAAGAGCGCACGGGGTGTTGTGCGGTGCGGCGCTTGACGGCGCGCAGTATCGGGGGGAGGGCAGCGTGCGCCAAATGATCGGTTTGCAGTGCAGTCGCGCACGAAAATAAACAAGAAGTTACGTAAAGTTATTGCCCTGCCGAGGTAGAGTGCTGTTGGCTGTTGGCTATTGTTGTTATTGTTTTTGTTATTGCTGTTATTTTTGTTATCGCTGTGTTTTTCTATTTGTTGCACGCAGACTTTACATTGAAGCCAGGCGCACTTCGGTGTACCTGCCACAACGTACCCTCGCCGCCAAGCACCGCTTTGCCTATGCACCTACGCACGCCCCTCTTGACGTGTGTGTGTGTGTGTTGCGGTGTTTGCAAGCCAACCGAAGACTTTAGTGGTATTTTAGCAGAGTTGTTTATTTTATTGTTGTTGTTTTTTCCAACTTTTAGTTTTTTGCTTCTAATTTTTGTGCTTTATTTTGCGCAAAACTTTCAGCCAGCTGGTGTTGTCGCCCGCCCCCGCCCGTGCTCGTGTTTGGCCGCCGTGCGCCCCTCACTTTTGCTGTAAATGCTGGTGTTTATTTTTGCGAAATAGTTTATTGTTGCATACAAACAGGCGCCGTGTGTGTGCACAGCAATCTGTGTATTAGGCGGCAGCGGCGGCGCTCTAAGCCGCTGCTTCCTTTCTTACTGATAGCAAATGGCACAAGGTCTGCTTCACAATGCACGCACGCATCTGACGGACGGACGGGTGGATTGAACGCTAAGTTCAGTTTATAAACTTGAAAACGGAGTACTTGAGTTGGTCCACTAACTGTCACTTAAGCAAAAGAGCGCTATTAAATAAAGGATGCATTAAAGTGAAATAATATCCAGTAGTGGCCACGCAGATAAAGCTTGACAATTTTATAAAGCATGACAAACTATTTTGAGTTTGTGAAAGTCTAAGCACTTTCGTACCTTGCCTATATTTAAGGATAAATTTTTCTTCAGAAGAAGCGCTGGCAGCTTTGGAAACTATTAGCGAATTTAGTGCTAAGTTTAAGGCACACTTGTGGCTTTATTAATAGCTTTTTTTTACAAAGAAAACTTATGTTTGTTATTCTTCCATTTTGCTTTACTTTGTACTCTTATAAAGAATTTATTGAAATAGCAGAAAAACTTCTGAGGAACGCACAGTGGCATTTCGGCGGAAAAAATAGGATTTTTCCACTTTCCAATTTCACAACTTTAATGATTTTGTTTTGTAGAGAAATATTTGGATAAGAAAAATTCAACAAGGTTTTTTATAAAAAGTGAAATTTTATAGTTAAAAAAAACTAACAGAAGTCGACGGAAAGTTATTCAATAAAATCAGATTAAAATTATTGTCCAAATAAAGATTTTTTTTGTGTGTAAGTTTATAGCTATGGCTTTTCTTTTATTTTTTAGTAAAAATATAGCACCTACTTGTTTATAAAAAAAAAATTTATTGAAATTGGCAAAGTAGGCTAATTTTTATAATTTTTCAAAATTTTCATTTTTTGATGGAAAAAAACTTTATCTGCTTTGCCTTGCTTAGCCCTCTTACTATAAAAAAATGAAAGTTCCGAGTTTGTACTTTCAATAAAAAAAAACTGCCAAATACCGTCCCTTTTAGTAACATCGAGTTTAATTTCCACAAATACTGATGTCTTCAACAGACTTCTTATAACTTCGGATCCTTACATAAGTAGCTTATGGCGTCATTCGAACAAAATTTCCTTAGGACTAGATACCATTGTTAAAGATATGGTGCTTGCATAATATTACAAATAAAAACTAACACAATTTTTCGCCTGTTACATATTCAATTAAAACATTGCATATTATATTGGATTTTTATCAAGGTAAAGGTATAAATAACGTCACTTTGCGTTTAAGTTTAATTTTTTTTCATCAGGAGAACTCAATTAAGAAATGTCCCGAATTTCAAGTCCCTAGGTCCAAAAATAAAAATTTTGGCAATTGCAGTTATATGGGAGGTGGGTGTGGCAGTGGGCGGTTTTTCAAGATTTTTTCAAAATTTCTTAATTTAGTCCAGAGAAGTATTTCTGCAAAGTTTCATTGTTGTACGACCACTCCTTCTATTTTTTTCCAAGAAATGTATGGAGCGGTGCCACTGTGGAACGTTAGTATACAGGTGGCAACTAAATTTCTTGAGAAAAAGTATGGTTTGATATGGAATTTTAAACCAATAATGTCACAATAAAGCTGCTCTTGCAAATCCCTCAACTTTCTTTAGTTTCTGCGCGCTAATATTCAACTGTGCGCCGTTGCGTATACGTAACCCGCCTGCAAAGTAATGTCTCATACACTTTTTTATATAATATGTATTTGCGTATATGACTCAAACATATGCACTTTTTATCTTTTTGCTGAATTGAGTTAGTGTTTTTAATATTCTAATATGTATGTCAAGGCAAACGCCCGAATCCAAACTTGTTTCACTCTTTCAAACATGCAAACAAATAAATATTGTATTAAAAGTAAGAACTTTATTTGTTCCTGAGCAAAGTTTTCTATGCAAATTAATGCCTACACGGCAGCCTCCGCAGCTGCGCATTATTGGTAGTTGAAATTCAGTTTCTAGCAATTTTCGGCTCACATGACTGCTGTCGCCTTTACCGGTGCAAAGCAAGCTGCACATTAGGCTCGTTCAACCAGAAAGTGTTGTTTGTGCATGTGCCTACAAAGGCTTATACATAACAACACAGTTGCAGCAATGTACATATCCATTTCGTAGCAAATTATTCAAGGTAGTTTTGCTTTGTTTAAAAAACGTTTGTTTTCAACTAAAATCCAAACTTTTCTTTTGCAATGTTTGCAGTTATGTGCAAAGCATAATGCAATTGCAACTGTTTGATTCACTTTGTTCTTGAAAATATTCGCTCGAGTCGCACAGGCTGGGGAGAAATTAGTAAAATGCATTTGTGCTGCGTAGCGGTATTGTACATATTCGAAATTCCTTTTGAAAAAATTGTTTCTGAAAAAATTGAAAATGCCTTAAATTGCATATGAGAAACTTCCTACAAAAATTCGTATTTTTTTATAACAATGTAAATATGTCAAGGGCATTTAATAATGTTGTTTTTACTGAAAATTGTTAAATTCAGACAAAGTAAAAGCTTTATGATTTTCTTTGAAGGATTGCTATCGAACCAGTTACTAAAATAGGCGTTTGTGTTTGTTATATATATTCTATATATTTTGGTTAATTATTACTCAAACTTATATATTTTGCAGAGGAGACGAATTCCGTCTAAGTTTTTCATGCACGAAGCACTTTTATGCCTATGCCTGTTTGTTTGGTTTTTGCTTTCAACTAGGTATGTCGCAGCCATGCCAATAGAACAGCTCAGAACAACAAATTATGAGTGATAGACAACCATTTCTTTGCAAGTTTTCTTTCCAGAAATCAGAAAAACCATTCAGTGAAGATGAAATACAATCAACCACCAGTATTTGTTTACGAGTTAAAAACTGAAAACTTTTGCCGTAAAGTGGCATGTTCTCAGTGCTAGTTCATAACACATTGACTGCATCGGTTATAAAAAACAGATGAAAGCGTTTCAAAATGAAAATAAGAAAATATTTGGAAATCACTCAGAGTAGACAAAATAATTATTTTCGATCTTTAATTAATTACATCGGGTCGATGGCTACATTTGCTTGTACTCCATTTTTACTAATTCGTTGAAAGTGTTTATAATAACATATCATTACCTAAAATGCAAAACAATGTATCATAAAAAAATCGAAATTGAGTTTTTTATTGCTTATGATTCACTAAATCATATTATATATATGTAGCATAAAATTTTCAGTTTCCGCTCTCAGATATAACCAATACATAACCAATTTATTACCGTTTTATAACCACTTTATAACCAAAACTTAATTTTTTTTCTTTTATGGTTTTTCCTTCGCTTGTAAACTTATGGAAAGTGATTTTACATTATTTTGCATTTTAGGTGACGGTATATACAACAATAATAATATTTATTTACTTCAAAACGAAAGAAATTCTTATTACAATTAATATAAAATTATTATACAAATTAAAATTATTTTTTAAAACCATAGCAAAATTTCATGCAAAATGCTATGTAGAGACACTAGTATGCAGATAAAACTGTGCAGCTTCTAACTTTCATTTTACAATTTTTCTATAAATGAAATTTAGTTAAGATCTTTCTAATTGATAATAATATTTGCTGCATATAATCTGGAATATATGTATGTGATATTATTTGCAAAACATTTCGAAGCTGTAAAATTTAAAATTCAATTAAAATTGAGATTCGCTTATATCATATCTATATATTTTTTTCTATTAAATGTAAAAAAATTGTCTTTCGAACTCATTCTCTCACTTTCATAGGCGCGCATGCTATAAATTCGCATACATAATGGTCTATTAACTATTTGATTGTATTTACAGTAATGAGTATTAGATAGAAATGTGATGAATTGGTGTTTAGGAAAAGCTTACCTCGAATTTAATTATGTTTAGTTTAGTTTTTAGTTTTTTTTTTGATTATTTTGTTTTTGAAAATGGAAAATGCGCGAATGCGTATTCTTTGCCAAATTGAAAAGTGCAAATTTCTATTGCTGTGTTGCCAGATTTCGTATACATTTCATTGACATAGAATACACATCAGCCTATTTTCGTTGCAATACATTCATTTATTGCCAAAATCAAAATTTTACAAAGGCGAAACATTTACGCGGCTATTTCGGACTTGAATAGTTAAAGCGCCCTTTAAAGTATTTTTTTTTTTTTAATTTTTTTATTGGTGAGTGGGTAAAGTGGGTGAGTTTTGTATATTATTTTTCATTTAACTACAGTTTAGAGTAAAGAACAATTTGCTTTTGAACGTAGTGAGCTGACAGTTTGGATGAATTCGATGAAACAGTTTGGAAATGAAGTTTTTTTGGGCGAGAAATGTAATGACTTGGCTGTTGTAGGGTATTGGTTTTGATTGTTGTGTCTACAAACAACTTCGGTATTTATATTGCTGCATTGAGTTTGTTTTTGGGGTGACAATATCATGTTCGCTAAGAGTCTAAGAGTCGGGATAACTGTATTCTTTACACATTCAATGAATCGGCACGGCTTTTGGCAGTAGTTTTGTAGCTGCAGAGAGTTTAATTTAAGAATTATGTGGCGAAAAATAATAGTTTTTAGTAGATGAAGTGTTCATATTACTATCTTTACCTTTTCTACTTTTCTAGCTTTTTGTATATATTTCATACTTTTTGTAAAAATTCCAGCAACTTACCACAGTATCATAAATTCAATTAAAGTGGCAAAAAGCGTGCATGCATTCACCGTTAAATTACGTAAATGCCAATAAAATCTGCAAACCCAATGCTCCATAAATTCCTTTGAATGGCGGCGGCAGCGATTTTTGCCGGCTTGGGTTTGCAGCTGCCACCAGCGGCATAAAGCAGCGGCTGTGGTGGTTTGGTTAGGTTACATTTATATACACTACTTGCTGTACCTCGACAAGCGGCTAGCTGGCACTAAATTTAACATTGGCTTATGTGAGTTTTTGTATTTATTTTTTGAAAATATATATTTACTGCTGCTTGCTGGTGAATTGCCGCAATTTGGTAGCAGTAAAGGCTAAAGAAATATTTTGGCCCTAAAAGCAATTGAAAAATGTTGCTACAAATAAATTTTGCAAGCGGTTTTACTGCTACTTAAAGGGAGTGTACACAAATTCAAAGAGGTAGTTGGACTGATTTCACTTGCTGGATACGGAGAATGTGGGCAAGGAATTAAGTTTTTTGTTAAAATAAAAAAAAAATGATTATTGTTGTTTTTTTTTGTTGTATTAGTTAAGTTTAAATATAAATAAAGAAAAAGAAATAACTTTAAGGCAGAAAATTGAAACTAATGAGTTGTAGTTGATACCTGCTTATAGTGTTTGAACTCAGGTTGCTCATACGCCATGGCGAATTATTTGTTTAAGCTTAGTATAAACGCTATTGTGTGGGATTTTTCGTAGGTTTTGGTACATTTTCGATTTAATTATTGTTTACTCTTATTTTTAGTGTCGTGTATTAGCCAAAAGTTATTTATTCTTGAAATTATTACTTCTAGAAAAATAAGGGAGTTCTTTGAAATGTAGTTTTGAGTCCAAAAATGTCGCCGATTCATTGAAGTTGTATAAAAATGCACTAAATTTGTATGGCAAAAGATTAAAAAAGAAATTTTCCTACTTTCGAGGCACATTTAACCTACTGCTGCTATTTGTATAGAAATTTGGACCTCACGATTTGCGTGGAAGGATCAGTCCTAAGTTAATAATTTCAAACTTTTGTCACATGAGTTATGAGTTACAGAGTTGTGGCGACATATAATAGAGATATAGTAAATGTGGTAAGGAGGTGTAGCTTTTGAAAGTAACTGTGAACATAGATTTGAGCTTAGAATAGTAGAGGATAGCATGTATGCGATTAGAGATGGCTTCTGAGCAATAATGTGATTGTTGTTGTTAGTAGATAGTTTAAAAGGTAAGCACTTTTATTTTATTAGTTTAGGAAAGCACAAAGCTTGAAGCATTTTATTTAATGAATTTCTTATTGAATTTTTGTTTTAGTATGATTTTAATAGCTTTAAAGCTAGTTAAGCTTCAGCTGTATTCTGTTAGAGAGCGTGTGTGCGTGTGTACACATATGGAATACACATACATATATGGATGTGGTACGCTTGGAGCCAACATGGCAGCAACATTTATTGTGCTTGCGTCACCTAGTTACGCACAAACACAATGACAACAACAACTACACGAATTTTCTAGCACATCGTCGCTACTCACCCAATAGTTCCCACTCGCCGTTGAGCACGTAACTGCTGATATCACCGCCAGTTTCATCTTGTAATTGCAAGTCCAGCTGTGAAAGTGCGGAGCAAGATTAATAAATATACGTTTCAAACTGATAATCTTAAATGAAAACTCGTAGAACAACAAAAAAAAACGAAAAACAAAGCATCAAACTCTTATATAGTTAAGGTGGATAATCGCTGAAAACCAAGCGCCGGCATCGTCCATCAGCTCTGCAACTTTTTTAATTGGCCGCATTTTCACCGAGTTGAGTTCTTCCACGCCACTGCATGGTCTTACCGCGCTGTAGGTACAGTTATATGTGTGTGTGTGCTTGTGGTCACATAATATCGTTTCGCCTTCGAGCAGCATCGGTGTATGCGCCAATCGGATTGTACACTTCATTTATCATTACAATTCGCTGCTACATAATGTCATATGTTTACAGTTAAACGTGTCAATGTGTATGTGTTGCATGCTTGTAAGTATGTGTGTGTGTGTGCTAGTGTGTTTAATTGTGTGACAACTGATTCAAACCTGAAATCCATCGTATGTCCAACTGCCGAATTTCATTTCGCAGCGTTGATCATCGAACGGAAACCACGTGATGTCGATTTTGCATGTGGACTTGAATATGCCCGGCGGCACATACAAGCACGAACCGTTATTGCGCACCACCACATTCGTTTGATATGTGCCATCGAAACCCTCGTCAGCGCTGTTGTACATCAGCACATCCGGTTTCCATATCCGATGCGGCGGTATGCGTAAATCTTTAACGCCGCCATAATCGGATGTATTCCAACGGAGATTCATGTCATTCCACTCCTGTGCGCGCGGGGGAATAGCAAGTAAAAGCATCAAAAATAATTATTATGCATGAATGATGGTGGATAACTGTAAAGTGAATGAACTGGGACAAATGAATTGTGAATTAAATAATTAATGATGTAATAAGAATTGAAGAAAAAAGTTTTCAATAAAAGTGGTGGAGACAAAATAAGGTTTATAATACGTATAAATAGCACACTTTATAATATGGATAATTAAATATACTCTCAGGGAATGGTTTTAATTTTAGTTGAGAGAAGTATTAAAAAATAAAGTAATTGTGGGGTTAATAAAATGATTTTTTTTTTTTTTGTATATTTCTTGGTTTCAGAAGTTGCTTTTGCGGTGACAAATAACTCAAAAATCGGTATGAATAACAAATAAGAGCCTCAAGGCAAACAAAGCCGACTTGTTGAAACTTAAACAAACTATTGCATCAAATCCTTTTAAACTTCAAGTGTACATATTTATATCTATAAATGTTTTAGGAACACACAAAAAATGTTCAATGCAAAATTGCCGTACTTGTTTCCAATACCGCAGAGATTCCGGCATTCTCCGTGGATGAAACATAAAACCATAATCTCACTTAAAGAAATTGTCCTATAATGAAAAACAAATTAAACACAAGAAAAGTTCGGCTGCACAGAAGCTACATAAATTTCTGGCTTTTGATTGGACAGTTCGAATGACAGACTTATAGTGGTCTGATCTGAACAATGTCTATAAAGACAAGTAAAAAATGAAGAACGTTCATACAAGGATTTCATCGGTCGTTATATGGATGATCCATTTCGAGGTTCCCAACATTTTTAAAGAATAAACATAGAAAATTCAAATATATTCTGAAATATTTCTTATAATCCGAAAGAACATTCTTTGGCATTTATTGTTTGTAGATTATCTCTTTCAAATGTTTGTCGCGGTTAAGTCTCAGATAATCGATCCGTTGAGGAAATTTTTCGATTACTCGTTCGAGCATTACGACTGGTAATTGGCGAATTAAATACGTGATGTCTTGCTTCAACGCCTGAAATAAAACGAAATTGTCCCCACAGACTTTAGACTTTACATATTCCCGCAGAAAGAATTCTAATTATGTGATATTTCATGATTTTGGTGACCAATCTATCGACCCAAAACATGAAATTATCTGTTAACTGAAATGTTTTCTCAATATGTGTGGAAAGTGGCGCCGTCTTGTTGAAACCGAATGTCGCCGTGATCACCAGTTTCAATTTCAGGTATCAAATAGTCAGATATCAATCTCCATTGGCGGTTACGTTCTCCCCAGTATCATTTTTAAAGAAATATTGGCCGATGATTCCACCGGGCGACAAACCACACCAAATCATTGTTTTTTAAGTTGCTCTTCGTCTCAAATGCAGCAAATCTGCTTGATTGCATACCCATTGAGCCAAAAATGAAACTCATCGCTGAAGAAAATTTGGCCCGGCAACGTCGAAACAACTTGGAACTTTTCAAGAGCCTATAGAGCGAAGCAATGTTGCTTGGGAAGATCGAGCGGCTTTACTTCAAGAACAAGCAGTATTTTGTACGCTTTGAGTTTAAGATCTCGACTTAAAATGCGCCAAATCGTCATATAGTACATCATTCCGAGTTGCTGCGAACAGCGCCGAATCGACTCCAAACGGTCTTCGTGTACACCCTCAGATGCGGCTATTATGTTTTCTTCACTGCGTGTTGTAAATAGTACGCTCAGTAGGCCGATTAAGTTGACCATAAGTTGAGCGAAGTGCGCGATACACATTCTTTACAGAACATAATTTTCGTAATGAAGTAGATTGATTTGTAAATGTTGTTCAGGCGTAAGTATTTTTATGACGCAATGCCAAAAAATACTGAACGAAAATAACATGACAACTGGGCACTACATACGCGTGATCTGTCAAAAAAAAAACTATTGAAGTACCTCTACTTGGATCAGTCGTCTATACTAATCTGATCTTTCTTTGGACATTAAAGCAGTGACGTGGATGATAATCAACGCCAAATTTCGAGAAGATACCTTTAGAGAAAAGAATTGGGTTTCATCAGTTAGCTACATGGGCATGTATGCTATAATTCTTCGATAGCTGCAGTTCCAAAAAATAACTAGCTTCTTGGCGAGAAAAAAACGGGTACAAAAATTTCAGGTTTGACACAAGCGAATTTGAAGAATGTAGTTTGAGGAAAAAGGAGTCTAACGAAAAACCCACCGAGCTGATTGAACTGAGGGCTACATTTTAGAGGGCTGTGACTCACCAAATATTTGAAATATTCATTTAAAAACGTAACTTGGTATCTGTTACAGCGTTCGTCTCGCCGATTAACCGTTTTGGATAACTGTTTGACGGAACTTATTGAACGTCCCGTATGGCTGTTGAGTCGCAGTGTAGAATCGAAAGAACTGAATACAATCCCTGTTTGTTAGTTCGTGGTATTGGATGTCATTATCTGTAGTGGTGACAACTTGTGTGGTGTGGTTGTTGCTTTACTGTTATCAAATCACCTACTTTTATAAACACACGTTTAAGACAGATTGGTGTAAGAACATATCAACAGTGAATGAAGCAATGCATTATTTGCAGACAGGTATGTATTCAAAGAACTGTTTATGGATGCTGTTCGTGGATTGGGAGTTTCGTGGTTCACAGAAAACCTGAATGCCATTAGAATGAGGCAGGTGCTGTGGTTATTATGTTAAAAAGTTTTATAAAAAAGGGCTTATTAAAAAGCTTTAGGGAAAAGATAATCACGATTGGATAATGCAGAAAGGCAATGATGAGAAACATAGGGGCGAATATACAGCAGACTGCTGTACTTAGTGGAAACAAGAAAATCTTATTGCTACTTCTGGTTGGCTATCACAGACATCAATTCAACAGAGAATATTTGGGCTTTACAGAACTTCAAATATAAAGTTAACAATGTGGCGATTTGACCAAATACTTGCTCCAATGTTTAAATACGTACCCTCTATCGAAATGAGTAATAAAACAAAAATATATTTTTTTTTTAATTTAACACCAAATATGTCCTTAATAACCTTTCTAGTATCCTTAAAGCCTATTTGAAGGCAGAGATTTATTCCGATTCAGTCATTAGTATAAAGTAATTCCGATAAAACAGCGGTTGCAGACTTCTGGCATAAAATTAACTGGTTTTATGGTTCTTTGAATCTAAGAAATCTTAAGAAGTCTTTAAAAATACTGTCATGTAAGCAAGTTCTCACATTCAGATTAAATTTCAATAAATTATCTACAATTTTCTCACTAACTTTGTTAAAGGGAAGAAAAAAATAGTTTATCTCTTTCAGTGCAAAATCGAAATCCAATCACTGACGGGGTCAGAAAGCAGCTATGACCAAATAGGAATTAATATTTTGCTTTCATTCCCAAATATTTACCGAAAATTCACAAAATTATTCTGCAAGAGATCCTTTGAAGACTCCTGTAAGCATAACTTAAAAACTTCTCAAACGTGCAACAAAATATTTGCGCTGCTAATAGCACATGCCACACACTTACATACATAGTAAAATGGGTAAGCAAATATTCCTTAATTGATTCCGATTGAAAAGCTACAATACACTCCATTTAAGCACTTTTCTTTCATTTAAGAAAGCAACTCCATGTGTATGTATACGTGTGTGCGTGTGCGACTGCATGCATAAGAAAATATTGCTTTTACACATTTTTCAATTATCGAAACATAAAACTAATTTACTTAATGTCGACAAAGGAAGAAGCTAAGTTCATAGAGCAGAAATTTTGCCAATTGAATGGCCATGGCCAATAGAAGTAACAGCAGTTCAATGAGTGTGTGCGTGTGTGTGTTGCAAGCATGATATGCTGCCATGTAGAAGCAAAATATCCATAACCGAACTCTGGCCGGAAGCTGAAGTTAGTCACACACAAGGGTATAAAGAGTTCATGAGCAAATGCAATAAGTGGCTTGCGGTGAGCTGGCGGATGTGGTTAACTGCATCAAATATATTTTTCTGAAACAAAATTGTGAAATGTGGCAAAAGCAAAAACAAAGCGGCAAATATTTCTACGAAGTAATGTGAGTGAGCACACAGAAGCATGAGTGAGAGTGTGTATGTACTCCGAAAAATCGCTCTTGTTGTATTTGTTGGTGCATAGTTACTTGCATATACATACATATGTATGTACAATATGTGTGTATGCACAGGTCGGTGATTGCCTCCCAGGCATGGCGTGACATGTGATGCGAGTTTTCCATTATCACGAAAATGCAAACAAGATAAGTTTAATGCAGTACCGTTAACCACAAAGTGCAACAATAAAATCAACAGCGCAACAAAATGGAGCAAAATGCAAAAGCAACAACAAAAACCACTGAAAACAATTTGTTGTAAAACACTGTTAAATGTATTTGTGCTTATAAGCAGCTGCCTGTCACACAAATACACACTCACATAGACAAGCGGCCATATGCCAACGTAATCCAGGATATTGTCAGTTGGTTAGAAAATTCGTTTGCATTTTCCTCTTCCCCAAAAAAGAAGCTTATTTACTTTTTGTCTGGCATTCTCTCTGTACACCTCCACGTGTGTATGCATGCGTGTGTCTGTGTGTGTGTGTTTTGCTTTCGAAATGTCAGTTAATTTGCTCTGGAATCAATTGCTGTTTTTCTGCCAAATAAACGCATTACAACCAGGATAGAGCCGGTTGCCTGTAAAAATATGTACCTTTGACGCTGCGCATACACACCAACTCTGCGAAACGTACACACTCGCACTGCCGCATTTTAGCAAATTGTAGGTGGCGCAATAAAATATTAAATTGGCCACACTTTTCGTGTGGGATTTGGAGTGGAAATGAGTGTAATTTAAAGTGAATGAGGTTGGTATTTGAAAATTACTTAGCAGCGCTTAGAGGCGGCCGGGAATTAGGTCAGCAGCCAATTTGGTAAGTTGTTTGCATAAGAACGAAAAGAACTATAAACTAGGGAGCTTTTAGGCATTTAAATGGAAGGCAAGTGCGATACACGACTAAAATTTTAAATTAAATCAAAATGTTCTTTATCTTAAATAGTTTTTGAGTTAAAGTCATCTTAAAGGAAGCCGTTTGGTTTAATCTGCTTTATCAACTTATCTTTAAGGAGTTACATGGGTTTTCTTGGGTGAAAATAGCCTTTTTTCTACAATTTTTCTCATATATGTAACTAACGAAATATTTTATTAAAAATATTTATATTTACAAGCACATACTATTAACAAAGAAATTCTCAAATTTACGGAGAAAGTTGTGACGTCATTTCTTACTTTTACAAAGGAAAAAAAACTAAAAATTTAATTTTTGGTAGACGTTTTTACAAAAAATTAAAAATTCAGTAAAAATTTCACCACAATTTGTTTTTAAAATAGTTGTAATCGAAAAGAATATTCTCCGTCCAAGTCATTAAAAATTATATCTCAAAGAACAATGTAAAATTTCATGAAAATCGGTTGAGTAGTTCTCAAGAAATCTAGGCAACCGACTTCAAAAACATAGTTTCGAAAAAATTGCACACACACTTAGCCCAGCTAGCCTCGAACGCACAAGTTCTCAAGGCTGTATCTCCGAAACTATTACTCTGATCAACTTGAAAATTTAGGACAATATTCTGGAGTTATTGTAAAACTTAATAAGATGATAAAAATTTCGATTTGTTTAAACCCGTAAACTCATGTAGCCCCTTAAACGTGATATTCGGCAAACAACATTTTTCGAACTCGCTGAAATAATTAATTAAAGTCAAAAGGTCCCACAATTATCATTTTTTTAAATGATCTACATGATTTACTACATGATTTTTGATCTGAACGTACTCGTAAGCCAAACACGATCAAAATTCTGGTTAAGGCTTTGTATTTGTTTTGAACTGCAGGTCATTGTACGGACAATATCTGTTAGTCGAGAATTTTTTTTAGACTTTCATTTCAGACCATTCACCAATATCTAACCTTAAATGAGCGTTAAAATGAATTCTAGACTATCGCCATACATATGTATCTCTCAACAAACATACGGGCTGGGAGTACTTTAAAGATATGTTTGACAAAAATATTGCTTTTACAGGCAAATAACGCAGCCAACAATTTTGGAAGATGAAATTTTAAATTTATTAGAATTATTCAAGAACTACCTTGGTTAACCACGGTTATAAAAAGAATTTTTATTAAGTACTCTCTTTAGAAAGCTGTTAAAATTATTAGAAAAACAATTTCGTCAAATCTTCTTCTCAGAAAGCCCAACTGATACTAGGCATAAAGCTATGAGAAAAAAGCAGAATGTTTTTTTCAGTTAAATCAGCTAAAATATTTAGTTCAGTCGCGTTGAATGGCACTTTATCGCAGCTGAAGCCTAGGCAATAGTAAAAATCAATAAAATCAACAAAAAACAAATAAAGAAGTTATATGCTCAACTTCTTTAAAGCTAAACTATAGCCTAAAAAGGCTCTTGGCTTCGACCTGATAACTGCTGACGTAGGAAAAACTCTAACGCACAAAGCACTAACAAAGCTGGCATTGCTAATAAACACTTGCTTAAACCTTTTACATGAGAAAAGTTCAAGTGCGCTTTTCAGAGGTTCTTGTATCATAACTAATAATCCAGTAATATCAATCAACTTTTAATAGCCTATTTTGTTTAAAATAAAGACTTGGAAACTTAGTTGAAAAAAGCGTTCAATCCCAACTGAGGACACAATAGACCCTAAGTCCCGGTGCAATCTTCCCTTACTTATCCAGATCGATCAACAATCAATCAGTACATAACATAACAAGCATGATAGGAGATGCGATAGGAAATACGAACATTTGCACATATGCTTTTATAGGCGTATCCCAGGCGTTCGATAGAGTGAACCATGGATTCTTACATAAATTAAGATTCCTCCTTCTACAGAATTTAACTGAACAAAAAAACCTAAGGCGATGTCCGGAATCATTGCTGAGGTTTAAAACTTTTTTTCTACCATACAAAATGTTTAATTTTTTTCTTCAAAATTTTAATGTGTGCTCTCAAAATATCTGTTAATATAATTTTAAAATTTTCAAACAATGAAGTAGAGGGTTCTTTAGTATAAAGTAAAAGTCAAATGAACAAATAAAATAAATTGAAAAATCTAGTATTTGTGGACTAAATTTTCATTGCAACTTACCAATTTCAGCCAAACATTCGTGACGAGCAACTGATTCTTCTCATCCTGAAAGTAAAAAAATAATTCATGTTACTTGTATTATAAAAAATATTATTTTCCATATAGTTTAGTGTAATAACAAGCAATGAATTAAATTGCCTCAAATTAACAGCAGCAATCTGCTTACTTAAAATCTTAAGTCCCGCTAATTTCCAGTGATCCAGAACCAAAAATATTAAAAAAATAATACCGAAAATCAAGCTGAAAAAAATAATTTTAAAACCGAGCATATTTTAAGCGGCACCATAAAAAACTATGAATTGATGAAAATAACACACACATAGAAAGCCACGAAAGCCCCCTGCCTTAACCAATCGCCGTAGCAAACGAGCCATTAAGCTTAACTGCCGGGAATCTCTTTGCGCACGCCACACTTGCCACTTCGCTACCCCAGCGCTGCTAGTAGTAATGCTTCTCTGGCGGTAGTCAATCAAATTGAGACAGCAACGGTGCTGATTGCGATGCGCTTCATTAATCGAATTACAGAATTATAGACGTCCAGCGCGGCTTTAGCGGCATTCATGAAGTGCGTTAAAATTCACAATACATTCCGAGAGATGGAGAGGGTGGAGAAGAAAGAGAGGGGAAGTGAAAAACGCAGTGAGTGAACGAATGTGCGATACCAAGTATGCTCTTCAATGTTCAAGACTACGGTCATAACATTGTGGTGGAAAAAAACAACAAATACGCTTGGAAAGCATTTTCAAGTGAATATTTCGTCCACTTTTCTGGTATTTTTTTCGTTAACTTTCATGTACATGTTGCTTGTTGCTGCTACGTATTGGTATGCGTGGTCGGCTGACCAATTTGCATCGCTAACCCAATTTCCGGCGGAGCCCAACATGTATACACACAACACGAACAACCAACACATACATGCACATGTGAAAGTTGTTTGCAGAAAAAAACAATGAAACGAATATTGCGCTTATTGGAGTGGAAAACTCTCGGTTTGCACGCGGCTGTGCGCGGCTGCTAAGAGTACAAGTATATTTCCAGGCTTTCAAAATTTCCTACCAAAGCTGGATGTGTGTCAATTAGTCTGTGCAAAGTGAAGGTAAAATCGCGCGCAGAGAGTGGAGATTTTTTCTGGCGTTTAGACAATTTTGAGTGAAGAAAATTCTAAAAATGGTTAACATTAAAAATTAAGTTTATTATTTCACTGTTACTCGTATTACTAAATTATATCAGGTACATATATGAGGTTAAAAAGTAGTTCATTATTTTTCTTATAGTTGACTTTAATGTTCTCTTCTTCATGTTGTGTAAATGCCATCGGATTAGAAAGCTAAGACTTTGTACTAAAATATATCTTTAAATATATTTGTGATTGCTTTGCAAAGTATAGTTAGAACATACTTCAAAAGAAAATATATCATCTTTTATAGTTTTTGTTCGATAAAGGGGAAAACACAACCCATTCGGTCAACGGTTTTAGTTGTTATGATACTCTAACAGCCAATAACGGGAAATGTTGGTTTCATCGGTTCCGGTAATTTTGATGTCAAGGAGGCACTCAAAAACAAATTTTCGAATATATAGAGCAAAGGCAAAAAATGGAACGAATATCCACCAACAAGTCACTGCTGAATCGCAACTCAAGTAATCTATTTTTGAAGCGGATGTTTATAGGCAATGGAAAGTGGGTCACTTACGACAAAATCAAGCAAAACAAAACAGTCATGGTTGAATCAAGGTGAGCTGGCTCAGAGAGTGATCATGCTATTATAGTTAACAATCAGCAAAAGTTTGTCTTACAAAAACTTTTAATTCGGTTTTCTATTGCAGCAATACGACCATGTGAAGTAAGAAATAACCCATAAACGGCCACGCTTAGCCAATAGGAGACGAACTATATTCTTTTGTTTCCTTCTTACAGTTCGGTCCTGGCATCAAGTGATTGCTATCTGTTCTGTCTTCTACTCGTGAAAATTTCGCTTCAAGAGAAGCTTGTGAAAATCGAATGTTCCTGTTTTACCTATGGGGGCAAGGATTTTTATGAAAGTGTCATTATGAAATTGCCCTGGAAATGACAACAATATATGGAATAAACCGGTGTATATTTGACCCAAATAGGATAGTTCTATCTATGCTAAAATAAACCTTCAATTTGAATCAAAATTAATCTTTTTATTTATACGAAACTTTATATAATTATTTATGTCTAGGGAATATATTTTTTAGACGATTATATTTTTCACTCCCATCTCACCACTGTCACAACTGTACACATGCTTGTAGGCCTTTTAAAGACCCAACAATTGTCACAGCAGTGACCATACATTTATGTTGTTGTGGCTCTTGTTTATATTGCTTTTATGACTATAGTCACTGCCAGCTACCAATTCGGCTGCGGCTAACCAAAAATTGGCCTGCTAATTGCTTACATGCTGTGTTCAAAGTACCACAACGATGCATACGCCAAACAAACGAGCAACGACTTCACTTAAATGTCTTGCTTACACATGCGCAGTCCAAACAATGTTGCATAAATGACAGCAAAAGTAATAACACATTGATGGCAATGCATTGTAACCAGTTCTTATCTCAGGGAAATCAATGTAAGCATATTTTTGTACGCATTGGCATTTAAAATGTCTGTTAGTTGAAACTTTGTCGGTTTACATTTTGTGCGTCAACTTTTAAGACCACCAATGAACGAAGGAATCATTTAATAGCTTTGCTTCAGTCAGTTAAAAAATCTCGTATTTCTTGAGTATACTATAAAAAACAGTTAAATCGTTTAATGGTTGACAAATTAGATTGAAAGACATTGATTGCTTTTAGTGAATTTGTTTGGTTGTAACAACAACCTATTAAGCTGTATTCAGTATCTTCCTTTGATGAGCTAGCCGATGAAAATGTCAAAATTGGACGTGGATTGCATGTGGTTTTATAGATACAGAAACTTTTTTTATCATAGCTTAAGATTGTACTATTTTTGCTTCTCAGAATAGCGACAGCTTTTCTTCTTCTTCTCACATTATTACCACTTAACTTACTCACAGCTTTCTAAAGATAATTTACATAGTGAACTTCTATATATTATTACTATGTTACTATTAACATGATTTACCAATATTTGAATGCTGTATTTTTGGAAATTTTAAGAAATAGAAAAATGTCAGTCTTAGCTAAGTCTACATGGTTGTCCTCTACGCATATAAGAAGATGCTAGGTTCTACCTGATGTTAATCAGCTGGACTCATGCATTAGTGCAACACAGCGGTAGTCATGTCAACTTTCCTATACCTCTTTTGATGAGGTGAACTACCATACGTAAAATCTTGTACAGAAAAATCTTATAGCATAGCTTGATACACCAGAGCTCGAAATGAAACGAAAGGTATCAATACCTAGGTGGCAATCAAGGTACAAAAGTTCCATCGTATTTCATCAGAGAATGTTCTTCGAAGCTGGAAGGTAGTAGATACAGTGGTGGCTGTAGAAAAACTGTAAACATAGCTATACATTTACTGGCTTTCTGTCCATAAGGGAATTCCGTGAAATGAAATAGTAAATAAGAATGCGAAAAATGCCAGGCAGTACCGAACGAGTACAGGAAATATGTCTCAATTAAATTTCCGAAATGGCCTGACAGAGAGATCAGGGTGAGTTACAATGAATTACAAACAAGCAAGATCATGTTCGAGGTTTCTATGATCTCAAGATGGTTGTTGGTCTAGATAGAGGCCACAACTTATAAGCATCACATGCTAGGCTTTGTCAGGGATGCAGGAAAGCATATATGTATGTAGATATAGATATAGATACAGATATAGATATAGATATAGACATAGATATAGATATAGATATAGATATAGATATAGATATAGATATAGATATAGATATAGATATAGATATAGATATAGATATAGATATAGATATAGATATAGATATAGATATAGATATAGATATAGATATAGATATAGATATAGATATAGATATAGATATAGATATAGATATAGATATAGATATAGATATAGATATAGATATAGATATAGATATAGATATAGATATAGATATAGATATAGATATAGATATAGATATAGATATAGATATAGATATAGATATAGATATAGATATAGATATAGATATAGATATAGATATAGATATAAATTTCTACAAATTATCAATGTAATCTCAAAAAGCTTCAATTCAATTTCATTCAGATATCTCAAAAACTTACTAAGAAATAATCCCGAAATACTAAATTTCACCTCAAAAATCAATGAATCGAAACCGGACCGATGCCGACCAATATTCTCTTAATCAAAGTTGTACAGAATGATCCGTAGAATATTTCGAGCATTACCGATTTCTCTGTTTTTGGCTCTTTGTAAATCAGCCCGATCTCATAGATATAGATGTTAGTTATGAAGTGTCTCTTAAACTTCGCAAAAACCCTTAATATCTTTTGTAACGATAACTTTAGCTCAAATTAAACTGAACTTCCAGCTTTCATTACAAAGAACCAGCTGGTCTGTGTATTGCCTTACAGCCAGCTAATATAACTTAACCTGAGTTTGATTCAAAAAACTTAGAGCTTTTTTGAGCTGAGTCTGATCCGCTTCTTTCTAGCAAAGTTTCACACCCACACTACGCCTAAAAGCATACTTACATACTCACTTATCACCTTGTTATATGTTGTTTCGCAGTGTTTGCCGTTATTTACCTTTAACCCACGTATTATAATCTCCCAGTGTATTACGCTATAAAAACTTAACTTTGCACTGAAGAAAAATCCCATATTTTGCAAATTTGCCTTTAAGTATGGAACAGTTATGAGTCTTGCTGCTTACATTGCCCCGCCTGCAGTCGACAAGTGAATTTATAATTTACATTTGTAGTTTTCTCATTAAAGTTTTAATTTTCTGTTTACGCTGTGCTCCTGCCATTCGTCACCGTGCTTGCTGCAGCTTATTTACTTAACTCTTTTTAGCATTTCTCACAGTTTGCTTACTCCATTTTGTTGAATTTTTCTTAGATAGCTATTTACATTGCATTCAAAGGCAATGCTCAGAGGTGGGCTTCTGCTTTTCCACGCTTTTTGGTTAGCATTTTTCTACATTTTTCTTAGCGCTCGTGTCTTTAATGCGAATGAAATTATTCTTGCAGAAAATAGTGCAAATTATATAATTAATGAGTGCCGTCAAGGGACTGGCAAGTGACAAATGCGAAGACGAGAAGATGCTAGGTGGCTTGGGATATATGAGTATGAAGGAACGAAGGAGTTATCGTCAAAGCCGGCGGCGGTTGCAGTAGTTTTTATGTTTCTTTTCTTTTTTATGCTTTTTTTTCAATTAACATTATTTTTGTGTTTTGCGCTTGCAGCTCAATTAAGTTTCTAACTTTTCTGCATTACAACGTTTCGGTTTGCTCGCCTGGCAAACCGCAAACGCTATGATTTTCGTTTCACTTTTTCGGTTCTCCGCCTCTCTTCCATGCACTTTTCATACTAATTATGCATTGCCTGAGAATTTGTAATTTTAATTAAAGCACTTCAGCTCCAATGCTTTGACAATTTTTTCGCATACACATACATACATACATATGTATATACATGTATATTTGCACTTGCGTTTTGAGTTCATATTCAGACTATATTCTGATTGGCGTGTGAGAGTCTGTATTTGCTAACACTCAGTTTTTCACTCTTAACCTTAGCGCGGCACAAACGCCGATGCCACCGCCAACATATGCCGACTCAGCCCTCCACTTACTGACTGGCGTATGTGCACATATGTGCGTGTGTTTCTTTTTAGGCGTGTGTTAAGTTAATCTGCTTCGCCGACTTGGATTTGCTTTGCGCTCACAGCTGCGGTTGTGGTCAGAGCTTACGTGCCGACTTGCAACTTCACTTTGTAAGTGTGTGTGTGTATCACAGCATGCACTTGTTTTTTTTCAGCGTCGCGTTCTGCCTGACTTCACGTAGTTTTATTCGTGCGTTGGCATCGTGCCGCAGTACTTGCAGTTAAATCCAAACAAAGCTAATACAGCGTATAAGCGCCTTTGAGTATGCTACGAGTTTAGTTGCAAAAAGTACGGGAAAGAAATGCACGAGGTTTGTGCTTTGACACACCTGCTGGCAGCAGCTGCTTCATGGTTTGGTACTCCACAGCTGCGGTTAGTGTGGCAACTTCCAAGCCATCTGGCGACTTCTCACATAGTCTCGAGTTCAATGTGCTGCGCTCGTGCAGCCATATGCAGGCAGTTCATTGACATGCGTGTTCTGATGTGTGAAAAGGTGGCAATTGCCATTAGAGCAGTGTGCAATTAAAGCGAACGAACACATAATTTGGTTTGGTTTTCTTCTAATAAATCTGTTTTTTGTACGTTAAGGTGAAGATGGCGACCTGTTATGCGGCCGTAGCGTGTTAGCTTCACATTTGTTTAACATAATTTTGTTTGTTGTAAATTACTGGTGAATGTAAGGTTATTACTTTCTGTTAGATTTTTCGATTCTGTGTTATATTGCTCAATAAGAGTGGCTAACAGGGGCTTGCTTAATTTAAATATATTTCTAAAGATCTTAGATGGCATAGTGACTGCCAAGATCCAATGTATATTGTTTCAGGGAAATATCAAATTTTTATCAAAGGCAAGAAAAACGAAAACCTCGGCTGAACGAAGCCCTAACATGAGAATTTCATAGAGTAACTGCATGAGTAATTATATCTTAAAAAGTAACCGGGAACGCTTTTTGCCGGAAAATAATATGAAACTTAAAAGAAAATATTTGTTTTAAAGATATTGATTTTTATAGACAGATTACCTGAAATTATGTCATGAACTTTTTTCTATACGACTCGGATTTTGCCGGGAATCAAGATAAACTGTTTCTCGCCTCTAAAACTGCAACCGCACCCCTCCCCTTTCTTCTCCCGATAGCTACCGTGTAATCAACGAAGGACGGCTGCTGTGAATTTTATATTATCGGGTCTTTTCCAGAACTAAAAACAGTGCGAATATTTATTCAAAGGTGACACGACCAGGTTTAAGGACGCACTGATAAGGGCGAATAAGTTTATTTGTCAAGAGGCTTTCTTTTTCACACAATTAATTTGAGAGAAGCTTACGCGACAATAATTTGCGTCAGTTACATTTCCATAAGATAGGACATATTTTTCTGAAGCTCTAGCCATATATTTCAGAATCAACAGATGAGGTAATGCACTGTTTCTATCAACACATCTCCGTCGACCGTGAACAGTTACGCAAAGATATCGTCGGCGTCTGTCATTGTACTTGAAACGCTGTATATGCCACAAAGAAGGTTAGAAAAGTATTGCATCCATATTATCAGTAGCCTATGTATTTGTTACCAGTTCGTTGTATTCATTCCTACAGGTCTATGCTCCGAGTATAAAGCTCTGAATTAGACGCTTGAACTTCTGATAGCATTGGGAGTAACTCATTTAGTATATAAATGGGATGTTTGAACTATTTATTTAAATAAATTTTGAGGTTTTGTGAAAGAGATGTTGATACAAAAGTTGTAGATGATTTCATTACCTAGAATTTCGCCATATTTTTAACTTATTCCTATAGGATTCGAAATTTTTCGGGAAATTGCGATAAACTGTTTTAAACCCTTAAAAGTTAAGCCACACTCTTCTTTTTTTTTCTCACGACTACAGATCGCTCCTAATTTATGTATTTATTCTTTTACTTTTGATATTTTAACTTTCTCTTCCATTGGATTTCATCTTACAATGATTTTTTTCTTGCTTCTAATATACATCTAACCCTGCCTAAAACTTTTCCATTTAAAAAAATTGTTCCCATATACTCGAAAAATATTTGCTTTGGCACTCTATTCGAGAATTTTTAATTCTAGATAAATTTTGCCGTCATATTTTCCCACAATCTCATCAATATACATATGTAAAATTTAAATCACAAATACATATAAATGTTTTTAGACAGGCCAAAGCAGCAACAACCAATCAGCGATTATTGCCAGGCAGATGTCATTAATTCGGACATATTTCGTTTGCGGTCATGGCTGTCAGACTTCGCGAAGTCACCGACAGCTGCGGCGGCGGTGCTGTGAGAGACAGGCAATTTATGACAACTCGTTTGATGCACACTTTTTGTCGCGTGCACTCGTGTTGTTTACCTTGTGGCCTCACTCAATTCGGGCTAAATTGTTGTTGGCTGGCAGCACAACTATAATAAATTCGTTTCGTGACATCGACAAAAAGACACAAACACAAATTTATGGTTGCAAATACAGGCGTGCAGGCGCAACAGCTAAAAGCAAATATGCATTCGCAAAGTTTGGTGTATTGGTTTTCCGGCCTACACGCCACAAACACACGCACACACACACACTTACGGCGGGCATATGGTCACTGTGGCGGCTTATAAATTTGCATTTGCGTACAAATTTTCGGCAGCGACATGTTGCATGTGTCACTAACCTCGCACAACACAAACATTCTTACGGCGCATACACATCTGCTGCACACACCGCTTGCCTTCATAGACAACTCAGGCACGTTGTGGGGCAGGCAGGCGCATATCCTTGTGTACACTAATTAAAAACTTGTCAACACACATGTACCTTGGCCGCAGCAAAAACATTTGCGACAAGCCGCAGCAGCAGCAGCAAAACATTCACCGGCTGGCAGCAGCTGTTGGCCGAAAATATTTGCCAGCTCACTCTGGCGCGAATTTCACTTAGCTGTGGCCGTAGTTGTTTTTGTGCTGTAGGTGTAGGCGGTGGGTGGTAGTAGAGGGTGGACACATGTGTGGAAGGCGCATTAGCATTTGGGCTTAGTGCCACTTACCGCTGCAGACATATAGTTGTGCATAGTTTTAGGCGTTTGCCAAATATTTTTGCGCAGCTAATCCAACTTTCGGGCGCATTTGCGGTTGTATGCTTATAAGTATACAGCACGACGTCGTCCGTGAGTTTTGTTGCACAACTTATAAGCGAATTTCATATGTTTATAAATTTTGTAATGAATTTTGATTTTGCTTAAAATTTGTTTTCTGACAGTTCGTTAATATTTGTTTTTTATCAGTAATGGCGGTAGAAGTGAAAACATTAAGCAATAAATATAGTATAGAGTTAAATAGTGGAAGAAGTAATTGGTAGTAGTCTTCTTAGTTTTTTTTAAACCAAAAATTTTGCGAAGTACTTTTCTCTCGAACTTTAAGTGCCAGTTCCTCACTTCGGACGACGCCGTCCATGCACACATAGAATAAAAAAGTAATTATTTTGTCTGTCAAGAGGTAAACCAATTCTTCATTGCATGCAAGATGGATTTCCAGATCGAAATCCTTGACTCTTCGAAAATATCTTGTCTTCTCTATTTTCCTGCTGATAGTCAGAACATTTTTCATCTAGCTCTCTTTAACCCATAGATCCATTTTTGTGGCACATTCTCCCTCAATAGCCACAAAAGCTTCAGAGACATCATACCCAGTTGTGTATATGTCGTCAACATAAGAGTAGCTGGATGCAATATTGACATGTAGTGTAAACTCCAAATGTTCATCAGCATTCTCTGCGAAAAATAACCTCCTGTACGAAGTTGACGATATCACACGATAAGAATATCTTTGCTGAAACCTCACCTGGTTGATTTTGCAAGTATACAAGCTGTGAATTACGGCATATACATGCATTATCTTTTAAGGGCATATCGAAGGCTGCCGTGTAATCGATGAAAAGTTGACTGTTGTCAACTTTATATTCTGGGGTCTTTTTAGGACTTTCGGCAGTGTGAATATTTGATCAATGGTAAAACAATCAGGCAGTGAGAATATTTGATCAATGGTGGAACAATCAGGTTTTAGAAATGCACTGATACCATCGAATTAGTTATATTTGAGAGAACCTTAAACGAAATGTGCATCAAACTGAACCCACGGTAACCGAGGCAGATTATAAATTTACTTTTCTATAAGACAGTATTCTTAGTCCTTGGATATACTTTTGATGTACATTTTTTCTACATCAACAAATCTTCGCCGACCGTGAACAGTTCCGCAGAGAGACCGTCGATGTCTGCCTGTTTATTGTACTTAAATCGCTGTATAGCGATGCGGACTTCATCATAACTGGATATCGATACATCCATAGTATCGTTATCGATTCTCAACTCTAGGTACACTTTTCCACAGTATTTTCAGTAACTTATGAGTTTGTTACCCGAACGCTGCATTTGTTACTACAGGCCGATGCTCCGAGTATAAAGCCATAAATAAGAAGCTTACCCTTCTGATAGAAATTGGATCAATTCCTGTGTCTTAGTATATGTTAACTTTGAAGAGAGAGAGAGATATTTTTGTCATACATGCAATTAAAAGTGGAATCAATATCCTTAACATCCAAATTAAAGTACTGTGAACACATTAACTATGCAATAAAGCCTTAGATAGATATATATTTATATATATTACTTATTTTTAATATTTTTTCAATAAAATGGAGCAGCATCAGTTTACTTTAATTGATATTATTTCAACACCATATTCTCTTCATCCACATTAGTCTTGCGTTAGCCGATATGTTACGCTGTTGAGTTGTCGCAAGTATTTTTTTTTTTACTAAAGCGATTTCTTCGCAAGCGTTTTCCAATACCATTTCATTAACGTTTTTGTTTCTCTTACTTACTGCAGATGTTTTTCTTCTTCTTCGGATATAATTGATTGCATTTTCAGCTATTTTCTCAACCTACTTTCTGCGAGAAGTGCTTGCTGGCGCAGAAGAAAATATAACGGAAAATACGAAGGCGTAGAAGCAGACAAGTACGGGAGAAGCGCAATTGTGAGAAATGCTGCGCATAATTAATTTCAATTACTTGCCAATAGCCGGCAATTTAAAGTGGTAATTAATATGCGGTCAGCCATGGCGTTATTGGCTGATCAAAGTGATACTTCAGTATTTTTATTCGGAATACCTCGCAGGCTGCAGCAAGGAAATTAGCACGAAAGTTACAGTTAATGCTAATCTCTCCCATGCATAAGTAATTTTTGTACTTTGAGCAGGGTATGTAAAGTTTGTCGCGAAGTTTGTTACACCCAGAACAAAACGTCGGAGACCGAATAAATATGCGATCCTATATACCCAAGTTGGTCTATTTAATCTAGAGTTATCAACTTAAAATTTTGTACACATACTTTTCTCTTAAAAAAGCTCCTCATTTGTCGTACTCGCCCATATCGGACCACTATACCATATAGCTGCCATACAAACTGAACGATCGGAATCAAGTGCTTGTATGGAAAACTTTTTCATTTGATGAGGTATCTTTACAAAATTTGGTACAGATTATTGTCTAAAGCAAATGAGTAATCTCCGGAGAAATTATTTTGATCCGATCACTATAGCGCATAGCTGTCATATGAAGCGACCGATGGAACTGAAGTACTTGTTTGGAATACTATTTTATTTGACGAAATATCTTTTTGAAATTTGGCACATATTATTATTTAATGCATCGCTTCAATGTGCGAAGAAATTATTTAGATCGAATCATTATAGCATATAGCTGCCTTACAAACTGATTGATCGAAATCAAGTTAAAGATGTTTTAAAAACTTTCTTATGTTTTAAAATTTTATACTTTTTATGTGCGTAGGGTATTATAGCTTCGGTGCAGCAAAAGTTAAGGTTTTTTTTTAATTTTTCACTTTTCTTCAAATTCGCGAATTTCCAAGCGCAACAGCTAGCAGCATCCCTTCATGTTAGCCTCTTACCGCCGGCTTACAGTTCGCAGCGCATTTATCTATTGAATTTGCATACAAAAGTTTTGTTTGGCAGTGTTCAAATTTCATTTGTTTTACACACCCCTTTACCCACCCACCGTTAGTTAACATAAATGCCATTGAGTGTTTACTTTAGTGAAAGAAAATGTCAAAAGCTGCACAAATTTGCGTATGAATTTCATAAATTTTTCAATTTGTCATAAAACGCCCAGGACCGATGCCGAAGCTGTTCACCTTGTCAAGGATCAACAGATATACGAAGGTACTATACACATTTATGGCGCGAGGGTATGGCATGTTGGCTGAAAATTCGTATCAAGGGCGTCGATAAGCAGTCGGTTGGGCGAGGAAGAAAGGAGCTAGTGAATTTCTGTGTTCAATCGAAGCGTTGGCGATATGCAAATGTTTCAAAGCTCAATGCGCATTATGCACTTTTCACACTTCACAAGCACACATGCTGCTCTCTCCCGCTCTGCATAGCTGTAGATATGGAAAATGATGAGGTATGTGTAAATATAATACCGAGAGACACAAATTGACATTTCGGATTTTACACAGCTCCCGTCAAGCCCTTTCGCATACCCTTCTTACATGAGCACCTGTTCTATCCACTTGAGGTTCACTTGCCGCTGCACACCCCGCTTCATTCCGCCTCTTGTGAACGACCACTTTAATTTATCACATTTTCTTCATAGCGCCACTGAAGCTTCGTTTTTATTTTAGTTTTTGTTGTTTTTTTATTGAAAGCGCAGATTATTGCATACTTTCTTGCTATTATGCGATTCTGGCATGTCATTACACCCGCTCACACGCTTATGCCTGCTTGCGCTGTAATACTTTACAGCCAGCTTGTGGAGGGTGCTGCTAGTGTGGGGTGGGTGGTAAGGTTAAGCAGCATATTTGCATACATTTCGGCTGCGTTTAAAATTTTCATTTTTCATCTACGCCCGTCGCTTGGCGCCCCACGCATGCACAACCTTTTGCTTATCTGCACGCGTCTACAACAAACTTCTGCTTCAACAGTTAGGGCTGGCTCCGGTTCAAAATCTTTCACTTGCTGTCATTTCGTTTCCAACGTATGCTCTGTGTACTGAACTTTATTTATTGTTGCAAAATGCTTCGAGTTTTAAGACGTGTATGGGGGCAATTGCTTGTTGAGTGTTTTACTTTGTTTCCACGCTGCGTTTTCTTAAACTTTCTTTTTGGGTTTTCGGCGTTGTCGTCCGCGTTGCCCGCATTTACCGCCTGTCTGTATGTCATTCTGTTTGGTTCTGGAAAATTTTGGCATATTTTACTAGCAATTTCCTTTTGCGCAAACTTTTTGAGATTTCAAGTTGGTTGTGTTGGAAAATTTTGAAATATAATTAAAGTTTGCTGTATACTGTTAGGCGCGCATGTGTGGATACCGCACCTATGCTGCAAAAGTAGGTCGTGCTGCCATTGCTTTCCATTTGGATTTTGGGTGCAATATTTCCGGTATTTTTGAAAATTTCTACTGACGTTTTAATTTAAGTTTCTAGGCAAAATACGGCCAGAACTTTCGATTTCAAATAAGAATGTTTAACTTCCAAAATAAAAAGCCGGTATAAAAATAAATTTTTAAGTGATATACTATATTAATGATATCTTAAAAGCAATTGCATTCGAAAAAATACAAGAAACAAATGATGAAACTTAATTTTGTTTAAAAAAATTGTTCCTTATTTGGAAGAGCTATATATATATTGGTTAGTCGAAAAAGTATTTTCATATTTTGTCAATAAATGTCGTTGCAGTCATATATCTCCAGTGCTACGAATCGCATTGGGTCATACCATATAAAAAAATAAATTAAATAAAATTTGATTAGAAATACGAAAAGACTTTTTCGACTACCCTATATATGTACGTATCGAATGTGTTTGTTTATTAAGTCATGATGTATTTATATAACGCGTACGGCAAGCATACATATAGGCGCCAGCGGCTGCGGTATCAAATATGTTTCGCCGAATCGCGCTGATAAAACATTATTTATTTGCGCCTCGCGCAATATTTAGCTGTGTTGTTAGTCACTTAATCCCTTTACCAAATCAAGCCGTTTGCAAAACAAAGCAAATACAGCGAAATAGAGCTGTAAAGCATAGTTTTAGGCACACAATCATACCATTTGATTGAATTGAGTTGTGGCGCGCATTCCGCTCAACTAACTGACTAAATAACGTTTGTAAAGCAACGTGCTGTTGTTGCGCAAATCCTAACTATTCAAATTCTATTTACTTAAATTATGCGCAAAAGGCGTTTTAGGCGCTCCAGCTGCAGCCTAGTTGCTGCAGATTGTGTAAGCGTTATTAGTGTAGGCAAATCCGTCTAAAACTGATTCAAGCGTGTTTTTTTTTTTGGTTGGCGGATTTGGCTGTTGCGCCATTTGTTGCTATTGTTTTTGTCGAAAAGCAATTAATTGCGATTATTGTGTTGTTGCTGTGAGCAAAACGTATATAAACTTAATAAATTTACACAGGCAGCTCAATCTGCCTACATTTGCAACGCCGTTTTTATACGCCTGATAAATGAAAAACTATTTCGCTATGTTTGCATGCCATGGAACTATGTCTCTCTGCCTCTTGTTTAATTGTTTTTACAGGACTCACAAAGCGATTTGCTCATTCAAATATTTGGCTGCCAATCATTCGCCGCTTTGCCATTTATTTTGCTTTGACTGTGCGCCGGAAATATCAATTAAACAGAAACACGTTTGGAAGGCAATTAAAGTCCTGCTGTTTCGGATTAGAGTATGTATGGTATGTAGTGTGAGGATCCTTAAATAATATTCCCACTAAAATAATTATTTAAATCTGTCACTTATTGGGTACTTTTGTATGCCTCGAAATACTGTTTCATTATAAACTAACAAATTGTACAAATATTTAAAGAAAAAACCGGCCAGAAAATCAGACTACTCATCCAGTTAACTGCACATAATAAAAAATCCTGACACACATGGAATACCACTGTCCACACAACCACAGTCATGTTGGGCTTAAGAGATGTTTTAACAGTCCTCGTAAACAATAAAATATATAATTTTAAATTACTTGAGAATTGGTTGTTGTTGTACCGGTTACCTAGTGCCCGTTAAGATCGTAAGGATTAGATAAGTTGTCATCGAGGTCATCCAACGATTACAGAGGTGGTTAGTGTCATGTAGGGAGTCTTTGTACCTGGACATATGTTTGATATGTCAGTAGCCAGAACCAAGCTGCGCAAGGATCACTCTAGATTATCGTGGCAACTCGAGCTCTTTGTCTGCAATGTGTGATGGTTTAACTCCAAGTGCGCCATTCAGTGAGAGGGAGTCGGTAAGGTTGTTAATGGTTCCTCTGTGAATAGCGGTCAGTCATGCACGTCTGAATTTTGTTGCGTCCGAAATCTGGTCAGCGTATTGTTTTATGTCGGCGACGTAGTTGAGGAAAGACCTCTTGATGCACCTAGGAGCCGGTTCCGCTAAAGCAGGTGACTGCAGGGGTGATTTCTGCGAACACAATGTTTTGATATGTCTACAGCTTCGTCGACTGTGTTTCATTGTATCCAGGCGACCATATTGGTGCGGGGTAGTTAAAAATCGTCCGGCCAATTGCCTTACATATTGTCAACAACGTTTCCTTGTCTTTTCACCATGTGCTATCTGCTAGCGACTTGAGGATTTTGTTTAGGCTCTGTACTTTGGCAATAACCGCGGTCGTGTGAGGAATGCAGGCTGTAGAATGTCACACCAAAAATCATATGGTTATTGACAGTTGGAATTTCAACGCCATCGACTGCAATATTAAGGTCAAGTCTGTACTCCTTCGTGCAGTTAGTAAATATGGTAGCCCCATGTTTATTCTTCTCAATTGGATGACTGTCGACCGCTCAGGTAGTTTATGGTCGGTAAGTTGAACATTTTTCGTACTGTCTGTTTAATTTATAATAGTACGTCTGAAATACTTCCTAAATTTTGAATTTAATTTTAGATTTTATTCCAGAACAATGGCAAATATAGTCGAATTTCTAACTTTTAGGCATTAGCAAACTTGTATTTAAGTATATAGAGAGATTTATATCGATATTTGATACAAAAAAGCGACTACTAGAGCAATCTTCGGAATCAGCATCATTAGGATCTTTACGGCTAAAGGTCTGTTGAACGCTATGACACCGGGTTGGAGTGAACCTGGAGTGGCTAAATTATATGTTTTTACTGTTGTTCAATTCAGTAGTACTTTTAAATCATTATATCTCTTAGATCCACGTTTCCAAATAGGGACCGCATCGCCCCAATAGTACCTAGCTGTATATAGGAATTTATCAATTTGCTGGGGCTAGGTGACGCGTTGTGACTTAAGAGAGGACAGAATAGACCTTAGGTCGCGGTGCAACCCTCATTTATATATCTAGGGCCCTTATTTCTATGTAACACTTACATTTTATCATTTCCAATTTCGCGGGTTCGGAGAGTTTAATTGTCATATGCCCTTGAAGTGCGATAACCATTTTGATCTGCATTCATTGCTTACTTTGACTCTAGCAATAATACATTAGTTTTTTAAAAAACGAAAAATCCTGTTATTTCTTTAACACAACTCGTATGTAACTCAAGATATATGTATATATATGACTGTATTATATATTTACATGATATAAGCAATCACTCCTTCTGAAACTCTCTATTTCCGCTCAAACATACTTATCTGGTTGTCAGCTTACAAGTACTTTCTGGCAGTGTAGCAATATCCGCAACGCAGAAGCCGTGCTTGTAAGTTTAATATATTTTCGAATTTTCCCGCTCCACTCCTAGTCTAAAAAGTCACAAAATCATATAGAATTTAGTTAATATTAGTGATTGACAGTAAAGAGTGTAACACTATAAAACGTTAGCATGCCATGGCAGTCATTGAGCTGCCAGGCAAAGAGGCGGCAGCAACGAAAAGTACTTCTATATGAAAGCAATATACATATTTCTGGCGTTAATAAAATAGTAAATTGTGTGTGAAACGTTTCTAGTGTTACTGTCTTTCATTTGGCGCATGCCTTCATTCCAAGACTTCTCTCTTCAGCTTTGCTCTCTTCCTCGACATTTTTATTTGCTGCCTTACGTTGCATGCCGCCTTCAATTTTGAATTTTTATTGTTTTACAGTTACTTTACCACTGCTTGCTAAAATTCATTTTCGTTTGAGTGCTGACATTCTGAGCCTTTTTGTGCTTTTTAATAATATACAATAAAATTTGATTTGGAATGAAATTCCTTGCTCGTGTTGCATGTCGCTTTCTCTATAGTTCTGACTTATGGCACATTTCTTTCAGAGGTTCCATGTGGTAGTTTTTTACAGCCGATTTGTTGTCTTTGAAATTTTGTAGCAATGTTGAAGTAAATGTTAAAAGTATGTGGGTATACTCTTTGCTAATGATTACTGTCGTTTACTTAGTCAAGCATTTAGTTTTGAGAGGGCAGAAACTTGTTAGGATAATTATTGAGCTATTTAAATGTAAAGGATAAATTATGCACTGTATATAGTGTCAGCAGATAATGAATCCCATACAATCGCTGTATCTTTCAATCTTTTTTCATATTCTTAATAATAATTTTATTCCAAAATTTTGTATACCATGGAGCTACAAATGGTAAAAGAAATCTAGACTGGTTAGCACATTCCACTAATTTTCTTTAATCCTTTTATTGAGCACAACTTTATACGAAAGGTTGATCCACACTCCCTAACCCCAAATACAAAAAGAGCTCTTGAGCATAAAGCATGTGATCTGGTCATCTTCCCAGACATAAATGGAACATTCAACAAAGTATCCGATAACGCAAATGTTAATACTCTGAAAGCTCTACTGATCTACAGGGGTATTAATGCGGATAGGAATGGAGCCACATTGCTCACAACAGCGCAAACAGAAACTCCTCATGGGGGTTCATTATCACCACTCCTATAGATACTTGTAGCTATGAGCTTCTGGAAAAATTTGAAAGGAAAGTATTCAAGCTAACAGCCTATGCAGACAACAAAGATGTACAAAATCCTAACGTTGAATCCTCTGAGGCTTAACGTTGAGTTAACAGTTAAGCAGCATACTAAGTAATTGGGTGTAATTTTGGATAGTAAACTGATGCGGCCACTGGAACGTGGAAAAGATAGTGAAAAGGGCCAATGGTGCTCTATATACAAGTAAGATGATGCCAGATTCAACATGGGGCTTTCACCAGACCTCATGCTTTGTTGTTACATCGTAGTAGGTGGGTAGGTAGGTAAGTAAGACTGCAGCCCTGTTGTCTTTCGGGCTTTTTTTGTTGTTTTAGTTCAACCATTTTGTGGTTTCAATGAAGCTACTAATGTCCGATATGCATGTTCTGTGTCGGATCTGATTGTGAATATAGATGTCTATGGGTAGTTTGTGTAGGATCACATTAAGCGATGTAAGTCAATTTTGCTTTACGGGGATTTTGTGTGGTAGACCGTTATCAAAAAATCCGTATAGAAACTTTTGGAGTGAATACAGCGACCGCTGTTCGGAAGCGCTAAAAATGCCTCCAACGGTTGGTCTAGAAAGAATACTCAACTTTCCACCAATTGACATTGCGTTGAAAAACTCTGCAGCAAAATCAGCTACAAGATTGGCGGCTTTGGATGGATTCTCCAGAAATACCTTCGGGCATAGCTCAATATGTATAGGGTTGGTTGATAAAATAGTTCATGGAAGGAGGTTTCAAGTCAAATTAAAAGAGGGTGGCTGGTGCTGGAGCACGTGATTCGCCAGCATACGTCAGAGAATGTCCTTAGCAGCGGGGAGGCAGGGGATGGAGTAGCTGCCAGAAAGTGACTGCTTATACACTGGGTCCCAGGCCACAAAGAAGTTTCAGGAAACGAGTTAGCTGATAAGATTGCCGTCCATCTGGCTACGGAACCAGCACCGGAAATACAGAAGTCATTAAACCGGTATGAAATGAAATTTTATAAAAGGCTTACAGATAGATCAGGCCGAGCTAAAACACCTGAAGGACATGCACGATCTCCAATATCATGTGCAAGAGGATCGAAGAAAAACACTCATGTTTTTTACCCACAGTTTCTCAAAAAGACTACAGGAGCGATGTTTGACCTAATAACAGGTTACAAGCTTACTGGTGCTTGGATGTCCAGCATTATCTAGAACTCGCCTTGCATAGATGTTTACTTTTTAGCAACGAGCAAGCAGATATAGTAGAGCTTGGGAACGGCTTGACCTCTCTTCCAATAATAGCTGAATATGTCAATATTAAAGTGATAAAATTTATTCCTAATAAATATTTAATAATACCCTCGCCACTAACATTACAACGACCCTTACCATCATCGGTGGATTACTATCCTTAATCTGGAATTAAAATTAATTGACTGCAAAGTCGCAATTTAATATACTTAATGGTTGCGCCACCGAAAGGAGATAAACTCTTTTGTCACGCCTTTCAATATTCCACGTCCGCAAAACTAGCGCACTTGCTTGTGTCACTTAGTTGAATTTGTTTTTGTAACAAAATGCCACAACCTGTTTGTCTCGTCTATCGCTATCGGGCAATCTCTTTACACTCAAGCGACTACACGATTCATCGACTGCCGGACTGTCAACAACTTTGCCGATAATGATTTTGTAATGAACTGCTCCATGGCTACACCCATACACATGCACACACACACACATAAGCTGTGTAAGCATATATGAGCGTTCGTTTATCAACGGCAAATTTACGAGCACTTCATCACCACCGCCACCGTTTTCTCTCACTTACTCCACGTTCATAAGGCGTAACCGCGTCAATGGCTTTGGCTGATGATGCCTTTACGAGCGACGCTATCGCCGGTACTGTTGCCGTTATTGCCGGTGACAGCAATGGTGTGTACAGCATGCGACATTGCGGTTGTTTACTACAATAATAATTATTTGTCAGTTATCCAGTGTCGCCTATGATTAGGTTTTACTGCAGCCATTTAAGGCGTTGATTAAATGCAGTTGGCCATTTCTTTAATTTGTTTGCTTGGCCATCACTCTGGCTTGACGTGGCTGGTGACAGGCACATGTGCATATTGCCATCTTGTACAGTTATAATCATATTTCTTATGCAACTGTTGCTAATTATAGGCAAGTGTTGGTGTGACAGTTTGCTGCGATGGTTATCACTTTTAATGTGTTTATATTATATGTTGTCAGTTAATTAAATCGATATTAAGTGACGCATTATTTGTAAGTAAGGAGCACTTGCGTAATATTGTTGTAATAGACTCAGAAAAGTGAGTTGAAATTTCATAAATATTTATTAAATAATTAAGCTTTATTTAGCCCAACCCATCTTGCATTGAAATGCATTAAAAACTCAGCAAATTTGATGTGTGCCACAGGATAGTGCAATTAACTAATAATAAAGGAGACATTAAGATCAATACTAAAGTAAGATTAAAGGAATATAAGAGTTTATTTTCGAACAATATTGAAACCGAGCTAGAGAATATTGAAGCTCAGAGAATTTCTTTTCATATTTCTACCTTCTAACCAAAAATTTAAAAAAGGAATATATCTTAGTGCATACCATTACCACAGCCAACTCCGAGACCTAGAACAGCTTTTTGTCTTAGACTTTGTTGCTTACTAAAATTTTTTATTACTTCTAATGCTTAATGGCGTGTATTGCCAAGGTTAATATCTGAGTTATGTGAAGAAGAAACTTTAAATTGTGGAAGGTTGAGCCAGTGATAGAGTGAGCATGGAAAAACTTTGGCCATGTGCAAAATTAAGCTTCAAAGGCTATAAGCTAACATGGTCCTAACTGACCAGTTTTGTTCGGAGATTGTACGTTGCTTTGGACAATACTTCATATTCTGGCGAATATACAACTACTACTATCAGCAATAAATAGTAAGGCTTTGCTCATGTTTTTAAAATTCTAATATATTGTACAAAATCTATGTCGTTTCAAGTAATCCCCTGGGCCACAATACACTTATTTTATCGGTTTTTACAATCCTCGAAACATTCATTCAACTCGTCAGTAAAGTCAATTTTTCCAACTTCCTTCATCCGCGTAGCCATTCTGGTTGAATGTTTTCAATTGGCTCAAAATGGTATCCCCGAGCGGTCATTTGAGTTTGCCACAAGTCACATGGAATTAATCAGGCGAATACAGTAGTATACCGCAAGTGCAGAAACCACGAGTTTTCAGTTCATAATTTCTCCTTTTACGAATAGCTTCACATGAACGACGCATAAAAGTCAAACAGTATTCCTTGTTGACAGTTTGATTTCGACCTGCTTTGAGGTGGTTTTTTCGCTTCGGCTTACTTTGTCACGGTAATCGGTCGGTTGCTGATCTGTTACCGGGTCGCAAGCATAGATCTAAGACTCATTGTGGAGTTGAATTTGGTGGAATACCAATACCGAAAGATATTGAGCTGATTCATAGAAGACAAAGTAATTTCTATATCTGTTTAATGCTGATTATTTTTCATTATTTTTTTAAAGGCATCTTTGAAAATGTTACAGTTTTGAGGAGAATACTTTAGCGCGAACGCAAGTATTTGAGTGGCACAAAACTGTCAGAGTAAGTCGTAAAGTTATCGAAGACTTGCCTCATGTGAGCCCAGCCACCTCTGTTCATGACGATAACATTAAGGAAGTTAATTAAGACGGTGCTTGAAAATCGTTGTATTAGTTTAAGAGAGATGGCAGAAATCTCAACATCTCTTATGGCTCGACTCAACAGATATTGTTAACAGAGTTCACTAAACAGTTAATTGACGAATTAGCTGAACACTCTGCATTCATCAAGGGCGTCATTACTGGTGATGAGTTGAGGATTTATGGATATAACATCGAAAATGTTCAGCATTAAATTTGTGAAATGTTTATATTACTGAAGCAGTCCTACAAGTATGCAAACGGAGGATCAAAGGAAGACATCACAAACTGTTTAAAGAACATGGTCTGGAGCTCTTGGATCAATACGGGGCGTATCAAAATAGAAATATTCAATTCAAATGTTAAGTCTACACTCATATACGGCTGTCAAATATGGAAAGACGTAGCTTTTGATATCAGTAAGGTGCCCTTTTCACCAATATTTAATGCATTTTCTGTCTCGTCGCTATCTCTAATACGTACCTACATATGGTCGCGCAAAAATCATACACCCCTATGGGCTGAAATACTCAAAAGAAAATTGGGCTGGCTCGAACATGTTCTCAGACAAGTTCTTGACTCAATCCCTCGATGTGCCATAGACTGGAATCCACAAAGCAGACGATGGAAGGTAGAACTAACTTTGGCATCAAAATATTCAAGGTCCAAAAAGTTGTATTAAAATCAAGAGACTGGCATAAAATTGAATAGAATTGAATGGAAAAGTCTAATGAGCGCGTGGTATTTGGCATTTTTTAAGTTCGGGTAAATTTTTGATCAGATGTTGTGTTGTCACTATCCCTTCTATTCATAAGTATTCCTGTCTTGGGATAAGATAAAGCAGCCGTAGTTGCTTTGATCAGAGTAGCCGAGTTTGGAAGCAACGAGTGTGCTCAAAAATCTCTCTACTCGTTTGAAAATATGTTTTCTATTCTTTATATGAAAAAAGACAGCAAAAAGGTTTTGTCAGACCACACAAAATACTTTGCAACTCATTTGCATAAGAATAGTTCTAACTGTAACTGCGGATGCAAGGATACAAGTGCTTTTATTGTGGTCGGCGTCAATCACATGTCAACATGCCAACTCACTGACCAACTGAATGGGCCAACAGAAGTGGAAGTAATGGCAAGAAAGAGTGTCCGAGAGTAAAATTAATGAACACTTCGGAATATCAACTATCCAAATATGTATATGTGTGTAAGTGAGTGGACGACAAGCAAAAGCTACAAAGTCATTAATTTTAAAGTCAGTTTACTGCAGTACTCGCAAATTCTGCATGTGTATGTGCTAGAGCAAGTGAGGGGGGCGCCGTAAAACCAAGTTGACATTTACAAGAATAAATGTGCGAATGAATGCAAAATTATAGCAGACAAAGTGCGGAGCGTGAGTTGAGATAAAAGTTAACCAACAACAGCAAGAACAACAACAACAACAATAGCAATGTGTGTAAATTACAAAGAGTCAACCTGTTCATTGTTACAGTGACACATTCGCTGGCACGTCCCTACACGCCCATAAAGCATACACACATACACGCTCACATACTAATGCACTTGCATGCAACTACACGCCACATAAATTTCAAATGTACAGTTAAGCAGCACAAAATGTACATTTTTCTTCATTCATAAGTACGTCACATACAACATAACTGCTTGACTGTGTGTATGTGCCATAGAAACGCGTGTGTGTGTGTGACGTAAGAATCTGCGCTTCCCCAGCTTTCTATGTATTTGTGCGCGCGTAAATGCTGTTGTATGTTGGCGCAAGTGCTGGCTGCCTGACACCGTTAAGGTGGCGCTGAAGTGGCTGCCAACTACAGTTACCTCCGTGGCAGCGGCAGCGTTGAATGAGTATGCGAGTGCCATAAATTGTGGTACTCCTTTATTCAAATACAATTTTCAGCTGTCATTTTGGCAGGACATGCGCTGCCTCTTTTATTTTCTTACTCACATGTGTGCGTGAATGCATGTGTGCGTGTGTTATGCTCGCCTCATTCGCAGCTACACTTACATGCTGCGCTTTTGTCATTGTCCTGCCGCGTTGGTGGCAGTTTACCGTTGTTTTTCCTTTCGCGCACTCGTTTATTATGTCGAGTGTCCTTATGTAAGCATGCATGCGCTCGCATTTCGTATATAAACGTATGCTTTTGTTTGTGCTTCAGCGCTTGTCTGTGGTTTTTCTTCACCTTAACGCATATGTCCTTTTCCAGTTGACCTCTCTAAGAGTGAAATTTGTTCGCATTTGGCTTTGTATTTCGCCTTGGGTGTCTGGTTTGTTTTTGACGTTGATCCTGATTCATGGACATGTTCCAAGTTTTTTTTCGTCAAGAGTGGCCGTTATATTCTCAAGATCCGTTTTTTTTACTGAATAACTGAAATGTGATACTTTGCTGCAACTGACGCTAGATAGATAGGTAAGTGGATGTCCCAGTGAAACCATCGGATGAGTGGATGTCCCAGTGAAACCATCGGAACTATGATCCCAGCACTCCATTATGTCCTCTCTGAACTTTTCTATGTTTCTGACGACGTTCATTAATACAAAGGGATTTATCTGTGAACCCTCCAAAACATTCGACCGAAAGTTGCGTTTCTTTTCCTATTCAAAACTTTGCAAATTGCTGCGATGCTGTGGTCTGGTAGGTGGAAGGAAATTCTGGTATCTACTTTTGTTGATAAGACATCTCCACACACTCAATTATCTCGTTAGGAACCATCCGTTTCCATTATCGGCACCATACCAGTCTATTATATATCATAATATATAGCCTAACAACTGCTGTATAGATCCAATGAGTTACCTGAGCCGTTAGTCTCTATTTGGACTCCACAATCATTTTACATGTGTAAAGAGTTATAGCTGATTTGTTTACCCTAGCGTCTAAGTGTCGCTTCCATGAAAGCTTTCTGCCTAGCCCTTCTTTAATAGATTTAACAACATATGAGTATGAGCGCTTTTTTGATCAGAAATTCTGCTTACGTCCATTTTTCGTCAAGTGGCTGCACATTTGTCGAAACCGCCGATATCAGACTACTGTAAGATATAGCTGTCTTACAAACTGACTGCTCTAAATTAACACAAATATCTTTTTAAATCCTTCATGTCATAAAATATAGACCCGTGAAGGGCTTTTTAGTTCACGTTTAGCCAAAGTTAACGGCTTTTCTTGTTTCAAATAAAATTTGTATAAATCACCTACACCAATGCGATAGCTTTGAGGGCGCCCGGGTGTTGTCACAACAACCTGTTCCGCTGCAAAAGCCGGCGACTAAAAAGCGAAAGCAAAGCGTACAAAATGCTCCTCCGGAGACAATGTAGTAATGTACCTGATATGCAGCATTCTTTATTATTTTTGTAATTTAAAATGCTGCCACCTTTCGCTTTCACTACAGCTGCTGTCCCTACTGGCTTTTGTTGCGCTGCAGCTTCCGTTCATAACGAAATTAATGTTTACTTCTTTGTCCGTCTTCTTTGCACCCTCACATATCTAACTGCAGCGTGAGTAAATTTTAGTTCGACTGAAGTGGAGCAACAGCTCAACTGCAAATGTGCTACATATGGCGGGCATAACGCCACCTGCCGGGGCATGCATCAATATGACAGCAAAGTAACACGTCAAAGTGTCGAAGAGTGTCAACGATTCACTTGGGTTAGTATGTCAAAAGCAGTTTCGAGCACAGTCGCTTTAAGATTCCACACTATTCTTTGTTGCTACACTTTTTCTTTTAGAAAATTTTTTGGGCTGGATGGAGTTGGAAAGCTTTAAGACTTTGCTTCAGCAGCTGATAATTAATAAATTCTTTCCTTAAATGTGAAAAAGGGGATATAATTGTGTTGGAGTTACGATATACCTAAGTAGAATAAATCCTTCCTCTGCTTTTTGAAGTCATGTAGAAAAGTTCATCAGGAAAACTTTCGAGTAATGTGAACAGAATCTGTAATCTACAATTCTTCAAAATAGACTTTGGTGCTAAAAAACCAGTGCAATCTTAGATTAGCCTTGGTGCATATAAATGAAGGCCCATTGATACTGGAAAAAGGTTAGGTTAGGTAAGATCGCTGATCAGAGATGGGAAAAGGGAACTGTAAGATATTATATTCATTTATGAATTTGAAAAAACGATTTTATTTTGTATATTTATGGAATATACATATATTTATTTGAGTTAATTCACCGAAAATTTCAAAAATTTTTTAATATAGTAGTGCAATCTGTACCCAAAACTCAAACGCATTCCCTAGAACTCTGTTCTCAGAGCCGGTGAGAAAAATTCTCTGAAACGGTCATGGAGTTTTCATCTTTTTAGATATATTTGTTAAGTAAGAATCAAAGAAATATCATTTCTGGCCTTATTTTCGATTTTTAAGCTACTCTGAAATATAAATTTGTTTCACAAGTTTGCGTTTTTGCAGCCATAATTTTGTCAAAAAACAAAATTTTGCCTAGTCCTTTGATATCCGTCAGCATTGGTCGCCCATCTCCTGTTGTACAGGTCTGAGAAAACACTCATAAATACCTCGCCAAGCCAAGATGTCGAAGGCACCAGTGTAGATGGCTGAGTGCCCATATATTTAATAGCTGTTCGCGAAAGCTCCCCTGCGATGCCCAGAACAGGTCGGAGGTATACTATATAATGCCTTCTCTGCGCATATCCGCTCTGCGGACGAGTGACCACCCCTTTCCGGCTGCCTCGTGGGAACAAAATGAACACAACAAATAAAAAAATTAAAAAAATCCAAAACTATTTTCAATTTGAAGACCAAAGCTTTGAGAAAGATTAAGACTTTGAAAATAGAGTAGATACCCTCTGCGCTTCTAACGTAGAGTCGAATAAGAACTCTCGGATGTACCAACCTTAGGATGGAGTTATGTGAGAAAAGTTCTCTGATTGCCATTGGGAGTGGCCAGAAACCGTTCTTTTACATATGGCTCAAGCAGCTCATGACTTCCGGCCTTAGACTAAGTATATTTGCGTAGTTAAAAAACATCCGTTCGAAAGCGAGCTAAAGTAACAAAGCGAACCATACCTCCCCAAGGTTGTGCGCTGGGTTTGGGACCCACAACGGGGACGTTCCAATGAAAAGGATAACTGGGCTGTAATCGCATAAGCGGTGTCTACGCCAGTAAAAAAGAAAAAGAGTTTTTTAGAAAAGAAATTTATTATTTCAAAAATAGTAATAAATTCAAACATTTCGAAATTTTTGTTTTAATTAGTAAAAATTTTGAAACCGTATACCTATCCCATTAAATAATTCTACAACTAACGCTCGCCACTGCGTTGTCGCTGGAAAAGGTGAAACGTGAAATAACTGTCAGTGTGCCATTTACAAGTCAAACAGGCATCACAGGTGCTATATTTATGTATGTGAACGCAGTTTCTAATTCAGGACAAACCGTTATTCAGAAATTCACTTTCAACATATTGGAACGGGATCGTACATAATATACATATCCACAGGTATAACTCAACAACAGCTCAACTGTCAATGGTGGCAAAGTATGTGGTTGTGCGCTTATTGAGTGTCATGTAAAGAAAATATTTACATATGTGTTAGTATGGAGTCAACATTATACATTCCTATATATGGGAGTTATTCAAACCGAGTCCAAAGGTATTCAATTGCACTACTCCATAGAAGTTGGCAAACAGTTGTTGAAAGCCTAAATGCATGCTTCATTTGCTGCATGCGGTAGGATGTACATATACAATATATAGGTACAAAAGTATATAACTCAATATGTATGTAAATGTGGAAATTTGATATGCAGGCAGAGTTGCATTTGTAAGTGAACAAATACAAATTATGTAAGTGAGCATGGCAGCTCTATATGGGTCAAATAATTGCATACATATGTACATGTGTGTATAAATGTTTTGATGATTTTTTCACTGCATACTTTCACAACAATTTGATGTGAATGAAATTGTAAACAAATTTCGCCAGAGTTTAACAGAAAATTGTCAACACATCCTTTAGAAAAACATTGAAATTTATATCACTTTTCATTTTCACTCCCACTTCGAAAAAATACACGCACTGCATATAGAAGTATGTACATGTATGTGAGCGTGTTTGAGAATTACGCTGCGAAGCGTGAAAAAGTGTTTGTAATCTGTGCATGTAGTGGACATGGGAGAATATTCCTGAAGGATCCATTGAAATAAGCAAACCACAGCGAAACACACACTCACATGCTTGCAAACTCATACAAATGCTTTAGTGAAGCGCATCTAAAGCAGATAAATCAAACTAAAAATTCTGAATGAGTTACCTTTGCACACACATACACGCATACATGCACAGCCCACAGACATAGCAGGAAGCTCAACTTGGCGAGTGTGAAGTGCCGTTGGTGTAAAGCCGCGCTGAATAAAGTAAAAGTGCAACGGGATGCCGCTACTCCAGCTTGTTTTTTGTTGTAAGTAACGTGTGAAAGCATGAAAGTGAAAACTTTTGATATTTAGGGCAGTGTTCTACTACCAGAGGATATACATATTCAATAAAATAAAGCCAGTTTCTCCATATGTGTCAAACAAATAAGGAACTTACGTACTCACGTGTGGTTTTCTATTTTTTTTTCTGTTTATAATAGATAAGAGAAATCACTGATGGCGGCGGCGATGCGAGACCGCGCTGTTCACCAATGAGTTGGCAACTTGAACCTGTTCCGTTGCGTCCGCTGGCTCACTAACACTCGAAAACTGAAACTATGCCTGTTTTATGATTTGATATTGTAGTTATTTCCGAAGCATTTTATATTTGAACCAACGCTGGAGCACCTATTATCCGTATGGAGTCAAAATAAACGGGCTCGTTAAGGTTTCTAACATCTTTGTTGAATGTTATTGACACTTTGTCTCCGGGCCTTGATAACAGAGCCCTTAAAGCAGAAGAAACGAAAGAATTTTGCCTTGTGGTGAACTAGTATAAAGTAACTGGAGGCTACATATAGGTATAAAGTCCTTGCATCTCGAGAACTAGTGCACTGAACATTGTTGGCAGCTATACATTTGAAAAAGTGAAGGTAGAAAATATTCTGTCCCCTCGAAACTAGCTTAAATAACACCAACAATCTAAGTCTGAATAGCAAGCGCAGAATAAAAGCGCGTTCGAGATGGCAAGCACGACAGCAGTGTTGCAAATTTGCCAAACTGAATATGATCTACGGCGACATGGATATAGCTGTAGTTACGCGCAAAAAATTCAACGAATACGTTAGTTGGGCCATGTCGTACCCATGAAATCCAGCGAAGGGTTCCTTTGTTCCTAAATAACTTCAAGAGTGGAGAACGGTGGGCGCTTTATATTAAATGAAAGGACGAAGTACATAGAGCACCTGTCCGTACTTGAGTTGTACAACTAGCGTGTCCTCATTAAGGATAGCGGCAACTGGCGAGATTTTGTGTTCTCGGCCAAGATCGACCCAAAGTTGTAATGCCAGTGAAAAATTTGTTTCTTATTTGTTTTGAGTGATCTAAATGTCTATGAGTGTATATTATATAATAAGTTGCTTATTCGTATACCTTTCTTTTCTCACCAATGCCAAAGTAATAAAATCTTAAACAAACATTTAATTCGATAGTAAATTTAATAAATTTCGGAGAATTTTCATTACAAATCAGTAAGGATGTTAGATTCAATACTTTTCTTTGTGAAAATCTTAGCTTTATCCACTGCGCGGGTGTCGACTGGGCAATGGGTGTCGCTGCTTACAATTGCATGATCTCAAGCTGGCTCTTGCCAAAGTCATTACATTGCAGGCAGGCAACTGTCAGCCCAGGCTGACGCATAGTCTCAGAAGTAGGTTAATGGGTAATACAACGGTCATTGCTAATGAGCTACCTGGCAGTAGGTATAAAAAACTAGGAACAGTAGCAATAACTCGAAAAAGGCAGGCAACTGTCAGCCCAGGCTGACGCATTTTCCCAATTATTCTCTTACGTTAGACGGCTGTAGTCTCAGAAGTAGGCTAATGGGTAATACAACGGTCATTGCTAATGAGCTACCTGGCAGTAGGTATAAAAAGCTAGGAACAGTAGCAATAACTCGAAATGGGTGACAATATAGGAACGAAGCGGACTGGGATATCGGTCCGAACATTGGTGGGAAATATCGGCGGGTACACCCGGATTTTATGGGGAGATTACCCGTGCTTTCTGCTTAATCTTGATTGAATCGATAATAGTAAGGAGTATCTTGGTCAGATTTTTCGTATTTTTAACATATTACCTATATAGAGCTGTTGAGTTTAGAGAGTATCCACCTTCCGCCCGCAGTACTACTCGTTCCAACTTTGCACGTTAATATGTCTGCATTTCTGCTATTTTATTTGGCACCTAAAAAGTACCGTCTTCACGTGCTCATTAACGTGTGAACAAACAAAATCCGCTCGCATATTTGCTTGTCTGATTTTTATTTCCATTTAATATTAACATATGTGCATGTGTGGGTGCTGTAGCTTTGAATAAGCAAGCTCCTGCTGGTGTTCACTTATTCATCTGTTTATTTGCTAAAATCACTCGGTTTCGTCTCTTACTTCATTTATTATGTGATTTGGTGCTGCAACGCTTGTTTCCGTAACGTTTTATGAGCACATGAGCGCATAAAAGCGAAATAAAAAACATTTATTATGAATTGAGGTTGGGCTGCTACACACACGCCGTCACACGTTGACAGAGTCAGTGTACCAGATTCTAACACCTAGACAACGTTGAGTGAATACAATATTTATTTTCCGGCATATAAGCACGCTTTTGTCAGGTAACTACGTCATTCCAACGCCAGGCAGCTGTGTCGCCTGCGCTCGATTCGTTTGCGCCCAATACAATTTCCTTCCAGCTACTTCTGGATTTTTGCCCTCTCTCGCGCGCTAATACCGTTTCCATTGCTTAAATCTGTGACCTAGCTACATACTCCTTCACCATGCTCGCTGCCTGCCAACTGCCACCTACTGCAGCTCCTCATTTGTTGCCCATTCAACTCTATTTTATTTCCTCTGATGTTGCCAATACTCTCACCCACCCATACATACAGACAATCGCACACTCGTATGCCGTAACTTTATTCCCTTTTGTCCCACTATTTGTAGCGCGCTCCTTGGGGCTTGGCTTATTAGTTGGTCCAGGTGAAGACGACAACGTGACTGCCTGTCACTTGTCGCCCATTCAGTGCTTTCATTCATGCTTCTTTTGCCAATTGTGCGCAACGGTTGTTTTTGCTGTGGCACATGGCAGCGCATACAAATTTCGCTTGACAGCAAGCAAAAGTGTGAAAGCACATATACGGTCCATAATATTTTGCACGGCAGGCGAATGTGTATATGTGCCACATGTATGCATGTTTGGGTAAGTGTGTGCTATATGTTCATTCAGCAAAGTGTCTGTGAAAATAATTAAACGGAATTTCACTTTCACTTTTCAACTTCATTTGCTCAGTCATAGCAGATAAGTGAAAGCGGTATGTAAACCTGCAAGCATACTTTTATGCGCATAAACATATGTACACACTAAATGTCTCAGCACTTATCCCTGTCGTTCCCTTGTTTTGCGCGCTTCGCAGCTGTGTTGCTGTTTTGTTCCTTCTTTTATGCTGTTTATCTTGCTGCTGCTTTTTAGTGGGTCACGTCAGCGCAATTAAACTTGTAGTTGACTAGGTGTTCGTTTTAATTCTTTTCATTTCCTGCTAAGCCTATTTTTAGGCGCACAAACAATTTGCTGCTGAATATTCAATTGCTCAACGGGCTTAGCACTCACTAACTTTGCAGTATATATTTGTATATAAAGTCGTGATATTATGAGAGTGTTGATGGTGAAGCGTGTCTTCTACTCTAATTAAAATATTTTTGGTTTGTGTGTAAATATATTAAAGTAAGCAAGGGAGAAATATGTTTTCAATGACTTATTTTTTTTTTAGTTCTAATTTATTTTAAGATTTTTGTGAAAATTAATAATTTAAGAAATTTTTTGCAGCGAGCAATTCAAAAGGCAAATAGATTGATTAACCAGCACTTAGAAAATAACTTCTACAAACTTAAAATCCAAATACAACTTTTTTCTCTTTAGACTATATCAATACGTTTGCCAACAAATATTTTAATACTAAACTGTTGCCTACATTTAGGATACCACAGTGTTTTAAACTCTTATAGAAAGGAGCAAACTATTGAACATTTGGAAAATACTTTCTACAAACTATATGTCCAGACACACCATTTTTATTTTCAGATTACATTAATACAATACCAAAAATGCTTTTCTCTGAATTGTTGCCTAAGTTTGGAACGCCCCACATTTTTTTTAAATATTTTTCATAAGTAGCTAGTGCTCATGATCTGGATCATTTTATAGCGTTATTCATATAACAACTAATAATAGAGTGAAAATGACATATAATGTTTATTTTATTTTATAAATTTGTTGCCTTAAAAAATCACTGTGTACTTACCACATCGATTATTTGCATTAAAGTTAAACCAAAGCTTAATTGTAATGGATCCGACTCGTTTAAAACCGGACGCTCTAGAGTATTATAAGGATCTAATAGATCATGTAGCAGTCTCTTTTCATGATATCCTGCTAGACCAACTGCAAAGAGAAAACAAATAAGAAACAATTATAAGATTTGAAATTATTAAAATACTAAATATGTGGAATTTATTGTTGTTGTTTATATATTTATGCCCTAAACAAGATATGAAGGTTTTTCAAGATACCTTTAGAAAATGAAAGGAACCCGAAGGCTCCCTCACATTTTAAGATATCGCTCTGAAAAGTTGCATATATACTTTTCTATACACACAGCTGTCATACAATCCGAACAGTTAAAACTATGCCCTTGTAGGAAAACCTTTCCTTTTTGAGAAGACATCATCATGAAATTTGGCCCAGATTAGTACTTAAGGCAGCGGAATGTTTTCAGAAAAGAATGTGCAGATCGAACTACTATAACATATAGCTGTCATACAAACCGGCCGATCAAAATCATATTCTTATAAAGAAACCTTTTCTATTTCTCAAGATATTATCATGAAATTTTGTACAGATTGTTATTTAGGGCAGTGAAATATTCTCTTAAGAAATTAGAAATTCCGATCGGACTACTTTAAGATATAACTGCCATACAAACTGAACTATCAAAATCATGTCCTTGTAATAAAACGTTTCCTGTTTGACGAGATATCATCACGAAATTTGGTGCAGATTATTTTTTAAAGCAACGGTAAAATCTTTGAAGAAAATTTTCAGATCGGACTACTATAGCATATAGCTGTCATACGATCGATAGTTTCAATATTTCCCATATGTTCTGTAATTGTTTTAAGAAAATCGAGCTTCAAACTATAAAAATTCTTCCATCAAGAACTAGTTCTATTCGCAATAAACTCACACTCCTTTTCAAACCTTCAAACGTGGTATACGTATTATTGTATACGTCTGTCTAACCCATAATGACGTCTTAAATCATAACAAAGTGTTATAATTAACTCCACGGCATCTCGGCGCAACGCAAGCGAAATAAATCCGCAAATATGAATGTTCCACCAAATTATGTGATTAACCTTCTGTATTGGGTTTCCACAAATGTTGTTAGACGCTTGCCGCGCACGAAATAAAATATGTGAACAATCAATAAATATTGTGTGCAAAAGGCACAAAAATGCCACACTAACAACAACTACACATATAGTTAACAAAAATCGGTTTTCTCTTAACTCCTACAAAGTTGCGTACTGCCGAGAGTGGAGGGAAAGGTTGCCCGAAATATGCGCCTGATTGCGCACACAGATGTGATTGAGCTGTCACAACTATTTACACACACAAACTACGCATACACAAGCACGCAGTTGTGTAAATCTTCGGCGCCCCACTCTTCTTCTTTTTCTGTGTAATACTTATATAGAAAACCCCTTCAAGTGGCGCGCTTTCAGCTCGATGTGTGCAAACGATTTAAGACCCAATTTACTGTGGACTTTTGCGGTGCTGTATGCCTGTATGCCTTCATGTTTTCACTTTGCCCAACCATATGATGTCATAAATCAAAATTCAATCAGCTGATTTTGACAATGCAAACGGCATATACAGAACTCAGCGTACACAGGCTGAAAGGAAAATCGGAAAGAGTGCTGCTGCTGCCCACGTAAAAGGGAAAAGACACTCGATTGCCATATTTAACGGCAAAGGGCAAGTGATAAGGCTGTTTATGCGCCCCTGAAAGTATGCTTTTGTGCGCGACGTGTGTGGTTTGTGGCTTGTTACAACTAACGACCAACACTTAAGCGTTTTTGCTTTGAGTTTGCGTTGCGTTGCGTGAACGGGAATGACACAGATGTGAAAATAAATAATAATAATCCACTTGACGTTTGTATTATAGTCTAAGCAAGAAATAATGAGTGCCTAATTTACGATATTACCAAATCATATAAGCAGCGATGAGCACATAAATAAGTTGATAACTGTTTATGTATATGCCGTTAACTGCGTATATAAGCACGCACATCTTGAGTGTATATAAATAAGCTCGAAGAAAGAAAAAAATAAGCTCAGAGAAGAAATAACAACAAGCACTAAGCCACATTAGTGGCATAAGACCGCATCGCAAGCAACGTAAGCGGCTAACCGTCTTAAGCATGAGTTACACAGCAGTCGAAGAACGTTCTCTATGAGTTGCTGCTCATATATCACTGCAGCCTGCTGCCCACCGTGCCGCACTTTATTTCGTGGCTAGTTTTTGTATTGCTCCATTTCCTATTTTTCAGTTGAATTTAAAGCCTTAAATTTATACACAAGCACCCTTTTCAATGTTTTCGCAGGCCGCGTGCCTTCTTATGTATGGCAGTAGCCGGCAAATGTATTGGTTGCCACTCATAAATTGTCAAATGTGCGCATAAATTTTCAAACTTGACTGCGGCAAAGTGTAGTGGAAAATTATTTGAGAGGCGAATAAATTTTATTTGAAGGCACGCACGAACCGATAATACTTAAGCTTAAAGCATTTGTGGCATAAACCCGGCTGACTAGCTGGAGGTTGGGGTGAAGTATATAGATTTTCTTAGGCAAAAGGCATTTCGAGTCAAAAAAAAGTTATAGCGAATTGAATGGCGAAAAGGAAAAGGCAGAATTTTGTTAATGCATTCCTTTAAATATATTAAATGGGTTATCTACTGATAGCAGAAGGAAAGAAGTTATTGCTTTATCGAAATATTTAAGTAAAAATTATATGCTTTGATATTATAAAGAGTAGTTCGTATTAGAAATTGATCGTTGATGATTTCCAGAGCTTCCATTACAGAGCTGTTGAAATTTGAAAAAGGATCATTAATGATCTCGAAGGATTAAGCAATGATTTTACTATAAAAATAATAATAATAAGTTGGGGTGGTATCGACCCGATTTCATTCTCGTATTTTTGGCTACAAAACATATGAACAACTTGCCATAATCTAAAAAATATTTCATTAAAGCACCTCACATATGTAGAATCACCCATCATATCGAGTAAAGTCAACCGGATGTTTGAAAATCCTGATATTAGTTATATGTATGGTGCTAGATCCAATTTTCGCCCCATTTTTATCTAATTTTGACACAATTCATTTTCATTGAGATAACTCACCTATTGTCCGGTATGCTACTATGAGCAAAAAATAGTAAGACTTTGTTCTTAATTTTAAAATTCTTAATTTATTCTTCGAAAGCTATATCGTCCCACTCATAGTAATCCGCCTTGTCCTTAATATACTTGTTCTAACGTTTTTTCCAATCCTCGAGCAGTTATTAAGGTCATTTTCCGGAATAGCGTTCAATGCGCGTGGCGATTCACTTTCAATGATATTCGGCCGACTGATCGTCGGTTTCCAGGACAAAAGCATAGATCCACGACTCATCGTCATAAATAATATGTTTTGCGACATCTTGGTAGTCGGGAAGCATTGTTTCATAAACGTTAACGCGTTTATGGCTTTATTTTCTTTGGTTTTCTCCGTTTCTTCCGTTATTTCAGCGAAGCCAGTGGATATTTCAATGTTAATCGTTGATTCTCAAGCACAAGCTCTTTTATTTCTTTGTTTTATTGACGTGTTGATCATCAGTTGATGCTGATGCCCGTTCTGGACGTGGTTCATCGTCAACTCGTTTTCAACCCTTTTTGAATAATTTGTACCAATCAAAAACACTTGCACGCGATAAACAATTATCTCCGAACTCTTTTTCCATTCTGAACGTTACCGAACGAACTAGATATTTTATTCCGCACACAAAATTTAATGGAACTTCTTTGGAAGGCTTCATCAAGATATCTTAGTTTTTGCTCAAGTGCTGCTTGCACTGAGCAAACAGTAATCCGCACTCCAACTCATTATTTATATATTTTTAAAATTTTTAAACTACACCCTGTAATATTAACTCAGCTTGAATTTATTCTCCCTTTTTCTACCTAATACTTATTTTTTGATGATTTTTAAAATGTTTGATAATTATGAAAGATCGCCTTATCTAGTTTTCTACTAATTACCTTTCTGATCATACATTCCGATTGATTTGATTACCCTTTTGCTTAATTTGTCTGTTTATTACGCTGATCAAATTGAAAGGTGAATTTTATCCATTTCATCTCCTTCGAAGTAATCCTCCTCCAACGAATTTTCCAGTCATTATAGCGCTTGAAAAAATCCTCGTCGTGATGGCCATCAGAGCCTTCTTCGATTCTCCGATCTTTCATATCCTCAATTGAGTCAAGGATTCTTTCAGTTTGCTGAATGTACAACTGGCCTACTAAATCAAGATTATGTACGAGAAATTTTTTGTTTAACAAGTTATCTTCAATAAATTTTGCGCAGAAGAGTGACATAATGCCGACAAAAATGTATTGAAAATATAGCTGCTTTACAAACTGAACGATCAAATACTTGCTTTTGTAAGGAAAACTTTTTTACTCGACGTGATATCTTAAAGAAATTTTACATGTGTTTTGTTTAAAGTAATCATAATATCCGAAGGAATTATTGAGATCAAAGCATTATGGCATATAGCTGTCATGCAAACTCAAAAATCATAATAAAGTTCTTGTAAAGAAAACTTTTTTATTTGATATGATATCTTGATGAAATTGGCAGAATTATTCACAGCATCTTAAAAATATCTTCTCGAAATTTTTGGTGGATTATTGCATAAGCAATTTTACATGCTTCAAATGAAGTTCAAAGTTCAGATTACATATGCTATAGTTAGCTTCAAGCCGATCGATAAAATTGAAGATAGAGACTTTCTATAAAAGAACAATAAATAATTATTCCGCTGAGAAGAAGTTAATATTTTTTTATATTCACTTAAAAACAATTTTCGTTTCAAATACATCCAATAATATAATTTTATACCTTTCCCCTTCATATTAACACGCTGGCTAGCCAATTACTGTTTCAAAAAAAAGTTTCTAACTAAGCAATAACTTAGCTAATTATACCTTTAACCGCACTATTTTTCTCGATGCCAGAAAAAATCTTCAAAAATCTGCAAACATTATTCACTTACTTAGAGAAGGAAAGGTGGAAAGGAGAAGTCGTTAATATTGCATGTCAAATGCAGCAGCGGCAAAATACCACAACCTGATCAGCTGCTACTTTTCTTGCTGAGCTGCAATATATAACCGCTGCGTTGTTTTGCCACTGCTACATAAATAATTCATTGAATTAGTGTACCGCTTGGCCAGCAAAATAATCCGGAGTTTAAAATGTACAAGAACAATGTTGCAACATTTCGCTTTAGCGCTGGAAGATACATTAGGCAAGCAGAATTTATTTTGCGGCGAGCACAAACAACGAGAGATAAATGCAAAAACACTCATCACACACACACATTTACAGTTAAAGAAATGCAAGTGATAAGAAAGTGGCTGCACAAAAGTAGTTGCAATTGCAGCAAGGACGCAAGGACGTAAGTGCAGGATGCCTGCGAGTGGCAGAGCGACTACTTCACCAACAACTGCCCGCCTAACTTCACTCGCTGCTACAGCAACAACGACAACAGCAACACTACTGAAAGCGTCAAGTGAAGTGGATAAATGCGCCACTTTTTGTCGTTTTGCTTAAGCTCGTGCGGAACTAAGTGAATTTTTGTGCAAAAACAAAAAGAAAATAGCAAAAAAAACAGCACCAAGTTGGCTCGAGCTGTCATAGCAGCTTAAAGGGAAACTAAGACTGCAGAAAAAATGCTGTAAAGCAAACAATGAATGCGGTGTGTAAGACGCTGCCAAACAAACAAGCTGAAATATGTTTCATTCACGCTCCCACCGAGACTCTTGCAGTTAAAATGCAGAAAAAGCAGACAAAAACTACATCGACATCGAATTTTGCTGCCACCCATCCACAACAGATGCGTATGCAATGAAATTCTGACAGTTAGAAACGCGAAGAGGGCAGCAAAAAGAAATGTGGAAACGTAAGCACTGCACGCTGCTGCAGCTGACACAGGCAAAGGTATTTGCAAGTGGAAAAGCATACTTTCTAAATCTCCGCGCTCCCCTTAACTGACGGTGCATAATTTCGATAGAAGCTTCTGTGGTGGTGGCGGCGGAAATGTTGCAAGGTTGACGGCGCGGAGTGCGAAGTGCGAAATGCAAAATTGAAACTTGAATGGTTCGCAAGTGAAATGCACTTTGTCGGTACTTTTGACAGACATGCTGGTGTGTAATTAAATTTCGCTGACACGGCGCACTCACCCGGTGGCGTTCAAGGCAAACAGAAACTCCTAATGCAGCAACAAATGTGTCAATTAAAATTTTGAATATATGCTATGAGTTTGAAGTGATTTGAGGGGTGGTTAGTAAAAATAAAAGGTAAGGGCTCGGCAATCAGGGAGTGAAGTTAAAGACAAAGTATTCTACAAGGTGCTTCTAAAGTTGATTCGAGCTTTGAATTGCGTTTCCAGGTAAAGAGATGCTGGTTAATTGATAAATATTGGGTAGTCGAAAAAGTCTTTTCGTATTTCTATTCAAACTGCAACCTATTTTTTTTATATTTGGTCGACCACTTTTGGCCATTTTTCCGCCAGAGATATTATTCCATCATTGTAAAGCTTTCATCAGTGTAAATCGATAAATTTCGAAATTTCCAGAACGGAAGCGAGTGAACCATTTTTGTGCGAGACGAACAAAAATTTTAAAATATAGCGAATTTCTTCAATATTTTCACTCATATTTGAACAGCTGAAACTTTTTTCAACTTCTTCAAATTTAATTTTTGGTTAAATAAAGCTTGAAGTCTCACCTATGTGGCATGACACAATGTGATTGGGTAGCACTGGCAATATACGACTGCTACGACATCTATTGACAAAATACGAAAAGACTTTTTCGACCACCCAATGTACTTGTACAAAATATATAAATTTTAGACACTTCCGCCTTTTGAACTCCAGCTCCATCTCTTTGCGCTATTGAAAACCTTAATTTTTATATTTGAGACCACAAAGCTTTCCATTTCACCTTTTCAAGCAAAGCGCATTTTCAGTCCATTTTATTAGGCCAACAAATGTCACCTTGAAGCCATTAAAATGTCAGCATATTGAATAGCGAAACGTAGGCGTACTTTACCCTTTGAGCAAGTGTTGAGCATAAAACTCTGCGCACGTGTTAAACCTAAAGTCAGTGAAGCATTAGAGCTCGCTTGACCTTTTTCTAGCAAAATAATTTGCGAAAACGGCTCATCACTCTTAAACGGAAATAAACTGTAAAATTTGCTTTTGTTTTTACTTCGGTATCTTTGAGAATAAATGACACAGCATTCTCGGAAGAAGCATTGCCCTCGGATGACTCCTCATTACTGAGCATAGATGACAGATGCTTCGGGACTACTCGTTGACGCTAAGAAAGTGCTTACCATTTGCTTTTATTATGCGGTATTCGTTTTTAACTTTCGTTACAGTTACCAAGCAAAGATACTTGGAAGCAGTTAGCATAAGTGGTTGAAGTGCCGACACCTTGGTCTGTAGCTTTCTTGGAATTTGTACCAAGACTAACAGCGTTCACTCAGTAATAAATATTTACTTGGTAAATTGGTTACTAAATGTAATATAAAGGTATATTTAATAATACTATTGTATACGATTTACTACTTTATCCTCTTCTTGTATGCAAAATCAATGAGCAGAGCTGCCACTTGTACAGCTCATAACACCGCCTTTTGACGGTACCAAGAACTCCTTTATCATAAAGACTTCATAAATCGACAAGGCGCTTTGAGACGATCGCAAATTTGTTGAGAGGTTTAATGTCAGCTTCAGCTATGTCTCCTTTTTCAACGAAGTTATGACTTCCGAGATATATTAGTCTCAAATTAGTGCCTTACCGTCTACTCTAGATCAGAAGAATATCGCAGTTACAAAAGAACTGTTCGTAGACCACAGCCTGATATAAAGTCCTGTGCTGGAACGAACAATCTAACTCATTCCCATTCCGTTATGATTGCTTCATTTGCGAACTCATCGGCTTTGCCTTTTCTAGCGAATCCGTTATGACTAGGTACTAAATGGGTCTTCTGCTGAAGTAGATCGATACGATTTCTTCTGAGAAAAGACTACTCATTGTCTAACTTTGAGCGCGCACGTTATGAGATTAACGATAATATCGCCACCCGACAATCGGAGTGAATGCTCGTCGCCCTGAAATAGGCTGCACTTCAGAGCAGATCGTCTTCTGTTACCTTAATAGCAACCACTTCTGGCTGAAAAAATTTACTGTAGTCTGGTAGTTTAGAAATTAACTTAAGTGGGAGCTCCTTATAAAAGACTATCTTTCAATCGTCCCTCCATGCTTGACCTATTCCAAAGTTTATATTGCCTCTTTTTCTAGCGCTTTCTCCACGCCCACATATCCTTTCTCGGTATGATCAGTAAATAAATATTGGCAATGTTTAAAAAATAGAATAATAATCTACTTGTACTAAATCATTTCCCACTAATCAATGGCTGCTCAAATTAAATTTGCACACATCCCAAAAAGTCAGCCTAACAATCATTAACTCTATATTACTAATTGTTCAAAAGTGTTAAATCGTCAAGTGCAACAAATTACATAACTCTGCCATAACATTTGCTCTCCTACCAAAAGCAAAGCAAATCAGAAATGTTTAAAAATTTTTCACACTCTTTGCCTTGTGTGGCAGTTAGCAAAAAAATATTATCATATTCAATAACATACTTTTACTATTTCATGCAAAAAGTTCTCGTTTTTCGTCGAATTTGCTGAGAATTAAAAGTTTTCCTCATACGCCAGCGCGCGCTCATAATAAACGCAGTTCATTTACATGCACACACATACACATACATACGCACAGATTTGCAAAAACTTGCATAACTACTATGACTTCATAAGCTTGCATGTAGTGAGCGAGTTGAAGTTGGTTGGAAAATTAATTTTGCCATTGGCGCATTCTTCCTTCCTCGCGCTGCACCACCGACTGGCGGCGAGTGCATTGTTCCTCGGTGTCCCAATTTCAGTCATCCTCGCAATTTTCGCCGCTCAGCGCTTTTCAACTCTCACTCAAACGCACACATATACATACACACACTTACGCAGGCAAAGCGCTTGTTGCCTCACATGGCAATGACGGCTTTTCGGCCGCTTTGGTCGCCCGCACCGCAGCAGCCGCCAAACCGTCTAACCAACACGAACGTTATTTAATCCGCTTAAAATTGTCAAAGTTGTCAAAACTATTAGCAAAAATTGTTAATGACATTTTATATTGTTGACGCTGCGACTACCGCTGCCGCTTCTGATGCTGGTGCTGATGCTGCTGGTGCTGAGCACAAAAAACGAGTGTTTGTCATCATTGTATGTATAGTCATATTCTATAGAAACGATCTGCTTTTTACTACATTTGAATATTATCAGCAATATCGTTTTCTGTCCTAACAATATACTTATCTCATAGGATTATTATAACTTGGTTCATCTAATTGTTGGTTGTGTCACCTAAAATTAATCGAGACAGATAAAGAGTATATAGTTCAAAAATATACAAGAGATGAAACATTGATCTCGCGATATCTGCCAGTCCATCTGTGTATAACTTTGCTCAGTGTAAATCGAAATTTCGAAATTTCCAGAACAGAAGCAAGTTCAAACTGATGCAGCATCGTCTCTGTATACTTCACAAATTTGATTGGGGACTTACGTGGCATTCTTCACTTTTTTATACAAAAATTTCAAAATACAGAGAATTTCTTCATTATTTTCTCTAATTTTTGAACACCTGTAACTTTGTTTCAACTTCCTCGAATTTATTTTTTTTTCGGTTAAATGAAGCTTAAAATCTCACCTTTCTAACACAATATTGTAAATATTAATATAAATGACATTTTCTTCTACTTTTCCGAAAGAAAAAGTTTTCTCATCGGAAAAAGTTTCTGCAAGCTCCCTTTATACTTTTCAAATACACCTTTCAGCGCAATATAGAAAATGGAAATTCTCAAGCTAAAGACTTATACTTACAGCCATGGATACATAGCATTAGCACACATAGTAGCAATATCCTCAGTCTTTCTAAAGGTGATCTTCCACCCTCAAGGTGTGAGAGTGTCGGATGGCACAATGGGCTTTATAAGCACATTAAATGTGCCGATGAGCGATCGACTGCCCAATATAAGGAGGAAGTCTCTCGACTGGGGGGTGTGGAAGTGAGCCAGATAGGTGGCTGTAGACAAAGCAGACTTTCCTTTCTTCAAATAAAAATTGGCTATTTATTATTTTTATATACATTATATACCCTTATGTTACAAAAAGCAAAAAACAATAAATGTTGTATTACCAGTACAAAAGAAACGAAAGCATCAAAATCATACTTGAGACACATAAACAGCACTATCTGAAATAGTTTCCAAAAACGAACAAAAAAATATTCAAATGAATAAAAAGCAGCATAAGGTTGCTCATTTGGTTAGTATTTTGTGTCATGGCCACCCTTTCTAATCACCCCTGCAATTCTTCGGGGCATACTTTCCACCAAGCTTTGACATTGTTTGTTGGGGATTGAATATACGTGCCAAGAACCCACTCTGGTCTGGAATTAGACCATAAATATCTCATCAATACACAAAATTGTGTAAATTTATCCTTGCAATATTGTCCATAGATAGGGTTTTATACAGATCTGGTTTCAGATAGCTCAATCCTATATTAATTTTTCCCTTGTATAATCAATCTTCTGCTGCCTTTGAGGTAGGTTTTGGATCACTATATTCCACAAATATTTAATTTATGTAAATGGATTCAAATACAAATGCTCCATTCCTTAAGTATATTCAAATACTGATAACGGTCCATTTCACCATTTATATGGGCAATTGGTCCGAAGTCAAACCACGAAAATGTGCCACAGACAATAGATACCCGCACCACCGAGGTATGTTTAGTATACTTAGGGTTAAGAGCTTGACCGTCTGGACGACGTAAATTTGGACTTATCATATTTATTTTGCTTTCCTCGCGCAAAGTCGAGTTGTATTCAAAATTGTGCTGGTTTGTCTTTTTGGATCTTTGCTACTCGTATTCGAGTTTTGATGTGCCGTTTCGACCTCATTATATAGTATGTCAAAAAGCGTGAGCTTCTATAAACTTTCTACATACATTCACACCATATTTTTTATTAATTTGGAAATAATTGCTCTGGTTAACTTAAAAACATCACCTTTGCTTTGACTTTGTCAACTCTTACATTGGTTTAACGGAGTATTAGGGTATAAGAAATTATCCACGAATGTATAACATATAATTTTTTAAAATATTAAATCCGTAACTCCGATTCTTTATCTCAAAGTTCAAATTTTGTGATTATAGATTAATATTTTTTCCATGAACTTAAAGACCTTAAGGAAGAGTGCCTCATTTGCACATTCAAGGAAAAAAAGCACTTGAAAGAAATTATTATTATGCATATATATGTGTGTACGTATATATCAACGTAACTGTGATCCAATGTGGAAACTCGCAAAAATAACTTATGAATTTTAAAATCCGTATTGACTTCGCGTAAGAGCCTCACGGCATGTGTGTAGACAACTGCCAGAGCAGCCACGATAAAGCCCAAGTTTTTGCAATGAGGCGCGTCTGCCGCCGCAGCTTTTATCTCCGCGCACTTGCTTAAAAAGCCAATTTCAGTTATGCTTTATGTGTTTTAAGTTGTGATTTCGTAAATTGCTGAAGGCAGCTGTTAAATGCGTGTCAGACCTGCCGCGGCTGTTGCTTATTGTTCGGCGAAACACGGGGCGTATACGCAACTTTTCGACAGGCGTGGAGAAGAAACGCGACACAAACAATATAAAACTCGCGCAAATTTAAGCAGCAAGTGGCAAAGATAAAGGCGGCGTCGGCCGACGGCGCGTATGTGCAAAGCCGATAAACAATAGCGTTCAAATATGGCAGTATCAACAAAAACAAAAAAAGCTGCGAAAGTCGAGTGTGTCTGCCGCAACGGAACAAGGAAACCAAAATGGCACAGTAAACTTCGCTGGTACAACACGCCACACGTATGTGTATGTGTGTGTGTGATAAAAGTTTAACGGCAAAGTGTGGCGCTACATATTGTTGCATGCACGCACATGTTAGCAAATTAATGCATGCATGTGTGTGTTTATGGCCGTATTTACGTATTCTTCCAAACAAATGTTGACGCTGCATGCAGCAAACAAGCAGGCAACCAACAAAGCTCATTGTGCAACGCTTGTACATATATGTTGGTATATGTATGTGTGTGTGTCTGCTTCTGGCAGGCATGTTGCTGCAAATATAACAGGAACTTGCAGTAATATGCAGCAGCTGCCACATGTACCACATGCGTCAATGTGTAGCGACAATGTGGTTGCCAATCACCAGCGGAAGCGTTCCCCCCTCCTCCCAACTCTCTGCCGTAATTTTTTGCACTTGCCTTTTATTGACTTTATGACACCTGCGCTGGTTATTTCGTTGCTTTGGTTGGTGTTTTATTATTTCGCACACAATCACGCACAAACAATAAAACACTCGCTCACACACACACACACACAGATATGAAGAAATTTGCACGCACGAATAAAACAAGCAAACTTTATTGTGCTTCCATTCAAAGGGAAACAAGCTGCCAGTAAATCCATTATTTACCTCAGCCCCTTTCCGACTGTGAAAAGTTACCTGGCGAGTTGCAACCTCACGAAGTCTACGCCTGAAAGTCTTGCGGAAACCATAATTAAAGTTTCAAACGCGAAATGTGGAAGAATTTCTGTAAAAGGCGTAATAAAATTTAAATATTATAATTAAAAAATCTTAATATGCTAAAATTTGAATATAAGGGTACTCCTGATGAAAACACTAAAGTTGTCATGTACTGTAATAGCACGGAACAAGTAGTTTATTAGAAAGTTTAAGCAGCTTTCTGACATCTTGAGGACATAGATATTTCTCTAATTCAACGACTAAAGTAACCTTTTCTAGGTTGATCAAAATGGTACATATTTGTTTATTTATTTATTAGAGTAAATATAAAAAAAATATATATCCGTTTAAGTTTGATTGGAAATACCAAAAGACCTTTTCGACTACCCAGTAAATAGTAAATACATATTTTTTAATTTCGCATGTCATAATATTTTCTAAGCCACATTTTACCATAACTTGCGTGAATTACTTTCTGTTTACCCTTCCACAGCCTTATAATTGAGCGATGCAAATTCAAAGATGCTGTAGAAAATCACAGCAACAATTCGCCAGTGTTATCTTGCTTTGTTTAAGCTTCACACCACATTAGGTCATTCAACTGTGCGCTTCATTTCGTGCGCTTAAATAAATTAGCAATTTCTTGTGCAAGCATTTGCTGGTATTTTCTTGAAATTTTCGCATTTCGCACACAATTACATTGCAGACTGCAATGCGACTCTGTGCCTTGCCTGCGGTTGCAGCCTTACTGAGGCAACACTTATTGCTGACACGAGTATTTGCCCGCGCGTACTTGTCGGCAGACCAGAGACTAACAGCAACAACAGTCGCAGTCTCGAACGGCCACTTAAACGCCACAAAAGCAACGGAGCAGCAAACACAACTAGTCGGCAAAGCGAATAGTGAAAACTAAAATGCAAGCAAGCCATTTAGAATATGCAAATAACAGTTAACCAAGCAAAGAGAAAGAGCGTGAGACCACAAAACAAGGAACAAAGCAAAAAAAAAACTTACAAAAACAACCGGGTACCGGGTACAGGGTACAAGCTAAAGACAGAGCAATACAAAGGGCAAGTATTTACAAGGGCAAGATGGATGGAAAAGCAGCAAACCAAGTTTCATTAAAATAAATATAGAGCATGACTGGAAGGAGGGGGAAGTAGAGCGGCGCACGTATATGTAAGCAAATTAATGAATGCTGCTTTGTAAAATACGCCAACAAGGCAATGCACTGTGCGTGCGCATGTTGCATATTGTGCTTTATTATGCGATAAGGCGCCTAAATGCAGGCTATGTTTTAATTTCTTTTAATATTTTATTTTAATTTTCAGCGTTTTCAACTACAAGCTGTGGGTTACTCGTAAAAGGTGGACAGCAGTAAGCCAGATATGCACATAACTCTGTATATATAAGTCTATATGCATTTTTATATGCAGTAATACATATATACACACATATACGTATGTATGCAACTTCATGATAAATGCAATTACAGCGTTGGCCATTTTTATTGTGTTTTTGAGAAGTTTATTTTACCCTTTTTCATTGCAGACTTTTGCGGTCACAATACAAGGCTTATGCCCTTTCAGTTGCGCTGCCGCCATTGTTTTCCGCTTTTTCGCTTCTCTCAGCTTTTGCTACATTTTATTTGATTGTTATGGCGTCGCGGCGTTCTCACTTTGCGCGCTTGCAAATTATTTTATTTGAAACTCTGATTCTTTGCACTTTCTTTGTATGCAAAACCAAGTGCAACGCAACCAAGAGCTTACAACAACATAAAAAATTTGCAATCCGTGCGCTGCAGTGAAAAGTGGAGGCACAACAAGCCACAGCCTGAGCTGCTTTGCATGCCAATTCATATGTAAATTGTAACAAATGCTACAAAAATACTGTTACGGTGTTGAAATTAAAATGAACACGCTCGCAAAGCACAGTGTTGTTGCCATTAAAAAAGGCGACACAATCAAATTCTTTGCAGAACAATGAACAGCCAGCCGTGACTGCTCATGCTATTACAACGGCTGGCCATGGGTGCGCGGTTTGCCCAACCAGACGAAGCTAGTTAAGTCTGGCTTGGCCTCCATTCATGTTAATCTATGCAGACTCATTTGATAAAAGAATAATAGCGGCATAGGAAGGCTTAAGATGCTTGTCGACCATTTGTTATGCATTTGTTAATTAAATTTAGTTTGAGGCATAACGTCTGTGGGCTGAAATTTTTGAATCTGCCACGAAAGGCTATATAAATATTCCATAAGAGTATCTATTTATTTGATTTTTAGGCAAAATATTTCTCTACTTTTTCTGACTTATACAGAACAATCTTCAAGGGGGTAGAATTCGGGTAATTTTTGAATACAAGACAGAATCAAAAAAATATTGGGTAATCGAAAAAGTCCTTTCGTATTACTAATCAAACTTCAACTTATTTTTTTCATGTTTATAATGAACTATAATGAACCAAATATATACTATTTTCATGTACTATTTTTTGAAATTTTCTCACTAGAGACATTGTTCCATCAGTGTAAAACTTTTCTTGTTTCTCGGCAAAAAACTGTGACAAGTAATTTTTATAGGCTTCTCTTGAAGCCAACTTTACTTCATCAAGGCAGTCCTGCATTGACCAAAACAAATGGTAGTCCGTTGGTGCAAGGTCTGGGCTATATGGTGAATGCAACCGCGTCATCAAAGATGTGTGTGGTCTAGCGTTGTCCTGATGAAAGACGAAAGCCTTACTGCTGATCAGTTCTGACCTTTTTTTTTTGTTTTATTTTTTGATTGCTTGTTTCATTCTCAACCGTTGTTGACAAAATTGTAGAATCAACCATTCGACTAGGCTGGAGCAGCTCATAGTGAATGATGCCTTTCCCATTCGATTCAGAAAGGGTTCGACTTCCATAAAATTTTTCCCAAACCATTCATGTGGTACCCAAAAATCGAGCTTCTTTTTGTAGCCAGCCATTTTTAAATGGTTCAAAACCGTTTGATGATGAATGTTAAGTTCCTTAGCGATGTCGTGGCTGCTTATGTGACGGTTCTGGTCAATATTTTCTATAATTTCAAGCACTTTTCTGGAAAAATTTTCTTATAGACCGGGTTTTTGAATAATTAAACTATTAAAATATAAAAAACGAAACTAGACTTTGGTTCCAGACTAGAATAACCCCTTAAATGATTTTCGAAATTATTACAAACCCACTAAATATTACCCACACATTTTTATTTTTCTGGTACATGAAGTTATATGTCCAACTCTTTCTGCAACCCTGAAGGCTACACACGTCTCACTGTTTTTCTTAAGACTTTTAATTTAAATAAATAAAATGATGGAAGAATGTGGAACAGGCAACCATGTGGATGTTCATACTTGCAAGGCAGTGTTGGGAACGGTAAATGAACAGAAAAATGTGTGCATACATGAATAAGTAAGTGAGAAAGGACAATGACAGCGAGAATGAAGTGCCACCGTGGGCTCATAATAACATTTAACTTGTAGCTGTGTTGATGAGTGCGGCGGAGCAGGCAAATTTATGTTTGCACAATTTCGCTCGCTCATTTTTTATGGAAATTTCGCCACCAGCCGCCTGGTTTGCCACTATGTTTCATAAATTTTGTATTTTTTGCCACTTGCGTCTATTATTTTTCGATTCGCTGCCTATATAGGCGTACTGCAGCGAAGATAAGACATTTAATAACTTTTAAATGTGATAACTAAATGAAAGTGCGAGGGTATGGGTAAATAAATATTAGTGCGTGTGTATAGTTTTGAGTGTTAGGACTGCTTTAAGGTCGCGCTAACAAGGCTCTACTGATGGTTTATATTTGGTTAATGATTTCGCGGGCTCTACATGAATAAATGTCTATTGCAGTCAGGGTGTAGAATTAACTTGGAATGAAAAAGTTTTTTCTTTTTGAAATTTTTCGCATTTCTGTTAATTAATATTCCTCAAATTTATTTCGTCATCAAGACTAACATAAATACATAAAAAGTGCCATTCTTGACTTCCTTATGGACAATTGCCTATAGAAGTAATGGCGTATGAGTAACATTCGTATTCGAAGGACTTTACAATAATTTTTTGTTTTGAAAATTTACATTTGCTAGCACTTCAAGCATTGCTAGTAAAGAATATTCTTAAAATTTTTTTCCACTTATAATAAACAACATTTAATTTTATTTGCATGCGACAACATGACAATTACATTTTCGCATAACACATAAAATTGGCGCCACAAAAAGTGGCGTAGACCAAAGTACGGCGGAGAAACGTGATTTGGTATGAGTATTTGGAAACTACGCTCATTACTGACACACATAGTGGTACTCGTGGGGTTGTAGTTCGCAAAAGTGAGGCCAAAAACGGATAGGAAGCAGGAAATGATGACTTGTAAGTAGAAAAAATTTTGACAAGAAAAATTGTAAGAGGAAAAAGTAAGTGGGAGAAATCAATAATTCAAATTAAACACTAAAATAGTGAATTGTTGTTAGATTTTCGGATTTGCTAATATAAACTTGTGTGTATGGATGTGTGCCTCAAACCAAGTAGGACAGGCGAAAAAAATAATTTTGTGATTAAAAAAAAATTATCCATTGTTTCTGAATTTTAAAAGTATATTTATACATATTTTAAGAATTCACAGTAAAAGCGTTAAAGAAAAGGTTCTCCATTTGAGAAAATTACGTTTAAATATAAACTGATGGGGCTGCTTGTATTGAGTAGCTATAATTGAGAAGGCTGTAATTTGAAAATTATTATTATGAATATGCTATTTATAAAGATGTATTATATGGAATTGTTATGCATTCTATTTTTTTATCTAACAACAGATGTCTCCCTTGATCCAACACAGTGACGAGCAAATGACGAGCCATGATCTCAGCTTCCTCTTAAAACTATTTCTTGTATCAGCATTTTTAAACTCGCAAATTTTCTCTTTTAAAGGAACTAAATAAACTAATATTTCATCATTTTAGTTATTCAAAGTACAATTAATAATTTAAATGTGAAATACAATTATTTTTATTTACAATTCTCACCTCATGAATATTGAATATGTCACTCACATACAAATTAACCGAAAATTAAATTAAATTGGTCAATTGTAATCAAACGGCGGTTCACTAATTTTAATTAATTTATTAAAATGTGTAAATATTTATGGTTCTTGTAATTAAATTAATAATGAATCAAAAATTATATGAATATTCAATTCAACCAAAGCACGCCCAACACATGCACACGAATACAAACAAACATGTGTGTGTGTGTGTTTCAGAGATTTTTCTGCCTGCAGGCTAATGACCGCGCAAAGCCACAGCACACAGCATGCCATGTCGCAGTGGACTCACAATTCAACGCTGCGTTACGTATGCGCCATGGCGTACGCAAATTTATGACATACTGGGCAGTGTGCTGGCAGCAGCAGCGTCGCAGTGGTGAATAGCGCAATAGCGCAAATTAAATATTAATTTCACGCAAATCATAATAAATTACACCGCAATGCTTGGCGGCTAGCGCAAACACTAACGGCAGCGCCCACACACGTACGCACGCCTTTACACATATCTACAGTTATACAGATAAGAATTCAGTGGGCAGAGTGTGGTGTAAACAGCGATGAGTGCGCGACTTGCATTAATGAGGGAAAGTGCCTAAAAAGCTTCAAGTAAATAATCGGGTAATAAATGGGTAGAAAATCAGTAGGGGATGGGTAGAAGATGTGTGGAACATGGGTAGTAGTTGGGTAGCATGCTAGAAACTTGTTGTTGTTGTTTTTATGAGGAGTTGAGGTTATAGAAACTACTGTGTAACGTAAAAACGAGGCCACAGGGACAAAGATCGTGTGTATTCTTGGAAAGATGGTAAGCAAGAAACTAGTAAAGTAGGCTTCAGATATACATACTATTACTTCTACTTATAGATATTTAGCACTTTACGTTATTTATTCCAAAAAATTTCACTTCACATATGCTGAGTAAAGTCAAATCAGTCGGCGACATTTTTCAAAACATTGATATTGAAATGAAACTCTTTAAAGACGCTTAAGTGAATTCATGTGCTTGAGCAACTGCAAATTACTTGCGTATAGAAGAAAGAAAAGCATTTCCTAACACTATACAAAACTAGGTAAAGCCTTAAGCTGTCTTATTACAGAAAAAAGGTTAAGTGAAGCCTTCACAGGTCCATTTCTTAGAGCTTAAGAGGGTATGCAAGCACATTTATCAAGATTTTGATTGGTCAATTTGTATGACAGCTATATGATACATTCGTTCGATCCGAATAATTTGTTTGAAAATTGTACCATTGTACAAATTTTGTGAAGATATTTTGCCAAATCTAAATTTTTTCCGTATCCGAACTTGAATTTGAACGGTTAGTTTACATGACAGCTATTAGCGAAAGTGCTCCGATATCGGCGACTCCGACAAATGAGTAGCTTCTTGGATAGAATAGAACGTGTGCGAAATTTCAAACCGACATCTCAAAAAAACATCTCTCTCTCTCTCTCAGATTGAATAGTTCTTCGGTATGCACTGTAAAAAAAAAGAAAGAAAAAAATTGCTGATACTCCTTTTCTCTTCTTTCCTCAATAATATCAGTTTGCGTAAAACAAAATTTAAATAGCAAAAAATTGCTTTGAGTCTCCGCTTTTGACCAGCATTAAGGCAATCGAAGCTTCAGCACGCAAACAAGCTACAACAACGAGCGTAAGCAGTGAAAACGTAAGCGGGAAAACAAGCAAATGCTGTGAACAGATTCAACCTGAAATAAAGTGCACATGCTCTTATTTCAAGTAAGTTAACGGTGTATCTCAAAGCAGTTATTCTTTTGAGTGGCTGCTCCGCTAGAAAAAATAACAACGTTTTTTGCGTGTACATTTAAGAGCGTTAACAGCTCAGCGTTGCCGGAAGTGAGGGAAAGGAAGCTGTTGCAACGTAGAGTGGAGAAAAAGTTGCCAACTTTAAAGGATGAGGTTTCCTCATTTCCAATTTAATAGTGCTCTTGTAGTGAATCGAAAGATTGCTTCGTCAGCGTGTTTTGAATGTTGTTGTCCTCACTTAAAAAATTGTATACATTTTAATGAAAAGCAGCGGTGGATACATTCAATTCAAATACGCGAAGTAAGCAATATTATCTTTAGACTTACGCAACTACCAGCTACTAGAGCCTTATAGTTTAAAATACTATTCTCAACTTGAAAAGGAGAGAGAAGATAATAAATTCATACACCCAAGATTAGGTATGGACCATTCAGAATACGCGCGTCAAATCGATAAAAGTTGTTTTTCTAGATTAGCAGGAGCTTTTTTATTTCGTGTGAAATAAACATGGCATATTCGAAATACCGGATTTTTCCATGCCAAAATGCCAAATCTGGAAAGCACAGTGGCTGAGCTCTCTCGTTTTGTGTTTAGCCAAAAAGTCAGTCCAAGTCATACTACTAAGGGCATGGTATTCATCTCTTTTGGTAGGACTCAAACATTTACACGCTTCATACCCAAAACATTAACCAAATTGTGTTGAGTCGATGATAACAGTTGCAAGGAACTTTGCTATCTCTCTGAAGCTAATATGACTATTTTCAAGCACGGTTTCCTTAACTTTTCTTCCGAGTATTCTTGGGTGTAATACTTTTATGTATTAAAAACTCATTTTTACTAAAAAACATAATTTGAAGATTTCATAGCCAATATTTTTGATAAAAATCAGACCTTGAAAATAAAAGTTTGTCACCCAAGTACACTTATATGAACGAAATTACACGCAATAACTACACCGAAACTTCTCTCAAATCATCTTCACCACTGACAGATGTAGATATGTCTACGCTACAATTCAGCTTATATTTTTTTCGCCACAATACACACAATACCAACAACAACGACAAAATAATTCGAGAAAATAATTTCCGCATGATTTTCCTTGGCGGCACAACAAAGCCCAGGAAGCTAGCGCAAAGTAGTACATATAAATAAATAGGAAAAAAGTGGAAAAATATTGAAGAAAATATTGAAGACAGAATGGCAAACAAACACACATACGAGCGCCTGTTCGCCAAAGCATAATAAAAACATGGTCATAAAAGAGTAAAGCAGAGAGAAGAAATTGCCGTGAACGCATCATTGGAGTTAAGTACCGCCTAATAAAATAAAATTAACGTTAACTTAGTGATGGGAAGAACACGCCGCGGAGCAGTGAGATAGCGAAAGCAGAAGAATTTTTCGGATAGTGGCGCACAATTCGATGTGCTTAAAATAAGCGAGTGTGTATAAGTGATTTTTAGGAAATACCAGTGTATCTTCGTATATGGGTATGTGTGTGTGTAGCGATAAGCTGCTCGCTTTGACACGAAATTGAGGCAACAAACATCGTTGCGTTGACAAGCGCGCAAATACAAAAGCGTGAACATTCCGCTACATGCGTACAAACATGTATACATAAATACATACGTACGTACATACATATATATGAAAAACAATCCCAATTGCTAATGTATATATGAAAATGTCACGGAGGTGTGACTACGGTCTGCTGCAATTTGACACAATAGTACTTACAATTGAACGGTTATTGATTTCCTCAGTGTAAACAAATAAAGTTGAATATTAAATATATAGTAACATTCTTGAGAGGATTTAACTAAGCAAGCCACTGTAGTAAAACCACTAATTTAAGATTTTTTCAAAATCTTCCGTTTATAGAGAAGTTGGTGTTTTGCCAACCAGTTGAAGACAAATATCAAATCAAAGACGAAGGCATATTTTGAGGTCGTTCAAAAAGCAATAAGTTACAAATAAAGATCATACAATGATTTCATATAAAGCATCTGTATTGGGTAGTCAAAAAAGTATTTTCATATTTAGTCAATAGATGTTCTTGCAGTCGTATATCTCCTGTGCTACCAATCAATTTGCGTCATACTATATAGTGATGGAAAGGGGAAATTTTAAGCTTCATTTAAAGTAATTAAATTCGGGAAAGTTGAAAAAAGTTACAGCTGTTCAAAAATCAATGAAAATAATAACTAAGTTCGCTATATTTTGAAAATTTTGAATAAAAAAGGAAGAATGCCACACAAAGCACCAATGATATTTGTGAAGTCTACGGAGACACTGCTGTATCAGTTCGTGTGGCACAACAACGTTTCCGTTCTGGAAGTATCGATGTGAAGGGTGCACCTCGTTCTGGTCGATCTATCGTTGCAAAAGTCGATGAAATTGTGGAAAAGATTGACCAGAACCGTCACATAAGCAGCTATGACTCCGCTAAGGAATTTAGCATTCATCATCAAATGGCTTTGAACCATTTAAAAAAGGCTGGTTACAAAAAAAGCTCGATGTTTGGGTAACGGTTTATGAAAAATTTAATGGACCGAATTAACATCTGCGATTCTTTGCTGAAACGAAATGAAATCGAACTATTTCTGAAGCGAATGGAAGCAGGAGACGTAAAGTGAATTAAATACGACAATAATGTGCGAAAAAGATCATGGTCCAAGCGTGGTGAAGCTCAATAAATGGTCGCAAAGCCAAGATTGACGCCTCGAAAGGTTATGCTGAGTGTTTGGTGGGATTGGAAAGGAATCACCTACTATGAGCTGTTGCAGCCTGGTCGAACGATTGATTCTACATTTTACTGTCAACACCTGATGAGATTGGATCAAGAAATCGGAAAACGGCCAGAACTAATCAACAAAAAGGGCTTCGCCTTCCATCAGGACAACGCAAGACCACCACATCTTTGACGACTCGGTAAAAGCTGGGAGAGCTAGATTGGGAAGTTTTGATACATCCACAATATAACTCTGACCTTTCACCATCGAACTACCATTTCAGTCAATGTAGAGCACCCTTAATAGAGTAAAGTTGGCATCAAGAGAAGCCTGTGAAAATTACTTGTCGCAGTTCCACTGATGGAATAATGTCTCTGGCAAAAAGTGGTCGAGCAAAATGATATTTGGTTCATTAAAGTTCATTTTAAATATAAAAAATAACTTGAATTTTGATAAGAATTACGAAAAAACATTTTCGACTACCCAATATTTTTCTTTGTAAACAATTTGAGACCGAAATTTTTGTCACCAATCATTTTTTTCGAGAAACGGCGACTTTGTCAAAAAATTCTATTTTGCTTATTCCTTAATGTTAGCTATTGGATTTAACAATACTTTACCGAAATCTGTTTGGTTGTTAGTTTCAGATAATTCACTTGGAGAGGAGCTCCCGGAAATCAGCTTAGGATATGTAACATTTTTACATGAATAAATTTAAAAGATTTCTCAGAATTAATACTTAAAAATTCGTTTTTTCGACCTTCTTACTGTTTATAAACCCTTAATTGAACTGCAATTTTTATGAAAACAATTTTAATAATAGCCCAAAAACTTTGGAATAAAACTATTTCAAAATATCACTTCCTCCTTCAACAAATTCTATAAATTGTACTAAAACATGAAGCTTGAACAAAAATCTACATCTTCCATTAACTTATTTTAAATCACTTACTGTCCTATCATATCCCTTAATAGAGCACAGACATTGTATTCCATTATGCCATTTTTGCACGAGTGCATTGCTGCTTACCAGCAGTCAGACGGCTCAAAACGCTCCAACTGTCAATTACAGATTATCAAAACTGAAGCATGAACCGAGTGCACTCTTCGGCAATATTGTGATCAAAATAGTTGAATTTGCCTGTATGTGTGCGTAGAATGCAGCTAGCGATTGCCGATTTCACTGCGCGAACCAAAATAGAATTAACTGGGAACAAGTGAATTTTGTGTCAAACTATTATATGCTATACATACACACACACACACTTTCATGCCAAATTAACAATTTCAATGTAATTTGCATAATTAAATTAGTTCAATAGTTCCAGTTGCTACAGATGCCTATGAGAAAATGAGCAAATGATGTGGTCAATGCAGCATAAATGACTTAACTGAATGAAGACGTTGCATAAATATGCAGTTTGTGCCACATTTATATATATATATATGTGTATGTAATTTTAGAAATTGTTATTTAAATTAAAATATAAGCTGCTCTGCTCTGTGATATAAAATACTGCAGGTTATGTAAGTAACTTCTAATTGCAATAGAATTTGCATAAGTGCGCACGCAAGTGGTGGGGAAGCAGCACTCGAGCTGCTTATTATGCCTGAATGCCATGCAACTGCTGCGACGCAATAAGCTGCCATCATTTGGCATACATATGTACACTGCACTGTATATGCATATATACCAACAAATGCTCACAGTATTTGAATGGCGGATATTACAAGTGCATAATGCATAACTTCATGCTTGCTTGGCCCCACGCTGACGTTGTTAGTTGCTGCCGGTGCATACCTACTTGAAGTTTGCATTCGCCATAAGTACGCTGCCAGGCCAACTAATAAGGGTACATAAATATTCATAGATACATAAGTAATATGTATGTCTAGTTATACATATGTACATATGTATAGTACTTCTCAGCTGCTAACTCAATGCATTTGCGGAACTTGTAAATATCGACTTTGCTGGCAACTATAAATTACCAATATACAAAGGTAAGGACGTGTGTGTGTGTATAGGTTTAAAAGCGAGGTAGGAGCCTGCGGCCAGCGTGGCCTGAAAAACATATATTGTTGTATCTGCAGCATTGACAACAATACAAAATAATGAAACTTTCAACTGCTACATTGCAATATTCATAACTGGTAATAGGAATCTGTTGACTTTTCTAAAGCGTAAATACTCCACTTTTTATTTTTTTTAAAGATTCAAAAGTGCTTTCCACTGTCTGAAGACCTTTAGTTATACTGTGAACAGTGTATATTAAGTTTGCCACGATGCTTATAATACCTAAAAAGAAACGTCGAATACTCCAAAAGTATGTACATGTGTATATAAATGACCAGTGTGACGAGACTAGGCGATTTGATGTCCGCATTCTTGAAACATCGATCTAAATTGTGTGCACAATCTTTTTACACTAAGCAGCTGCACATTTGTCGCAGTCGCCGATATCGAACAATTGTAGCCTACAGCCAGTGGCGGATTCAGATGGTTGAAATGGAGAAAATTTCATTTTCGTAACCGAAAAAGCAAAATTTGAAGGGACGACGCTTGATAGAGTACTTGAAATAGATGCTTTATTCAGCAGCAGTAGACCTATATATATATACTGTATCGAATTCCAGTTCTGAACACTCTTATTCGACACTTTAATCAAATTTAATCAGACTGACAACGAGCCGGTATTCCGCTGTTCTCTTGACCTCTTATGGATCTGTCGGCTGCTTAGCAAACACTGGTGAGCAATCAAAGCTTGTGCCTCCTTGAAAGTTGCTTCTAACCCAAAGTGAAGTGAAGGAGTTCATTCCAACTAATTGTTCTTAGAAAAGGTTCATATCGTTATTTTTGGTGTATGACTTGACACTGTCCAATAGGCTCAACTGCGGTGATATTAATTATCTTGTCGCATACAAATTGTCGAAACTGTGTGGAAGCTAGCAAAACGAAAACATCTTCTTCTCAACTTTCCAGCCAGATTGTGATTGAAATACTGCGATGCTCTCGTCATACCTGCAGCCAATCTGGCAAAGAGGCTAGGATTCATATCAGCCGTCTTAACAAATTACTGGTAGGATCAAAGAGTAGGGTTATTCATATCTAGGAGTTTTTGAAAGCATAAAGGACCATCGTTCATTATTATTCAAGTGGTATACTGCGTTACTTTTGTAGCGAGCCCTACGACCTGACTTAACTTAACCATGCAAGGGCAGATTTTATTAAATTTAAAAGCTTGCCACATTACGTAGTTTCTGAAAGTATGGTATGATGATTCTACCATGTAACTCAATTACTTTTATCCTTTAAGTAGAGGCTTCTTGTTCCGAGAATCATCCACACTACCTTAAATTTATTCTGTGGGTCCTAATAGTAGTGTTCTAAGACTGAAGTGATCTACTAATACCCACTGCTTTAGGTAAATTTGAAAGAGCAGTACAGTCTTGGCCAACTAACAGGAACAGTGTTCATGTCAGCACCAGTGTTGGTCTACCTTTTTCCATATTCTTAGTAGTCTCCACCAGTAATTTCAGTTCTACTACTTAGTAATTGGAACTGAGCTCAAGTAGAATGACAAACAGTTATTTCTGTAGACATTTCGACTCTTCTTCCATAGGGAGAACACTTGCAATTCTACTCTAAAGAACGAAAATCTTTTTTTCTTTCAAGTTATATTTTACCGTCTATATGTATACCCAAAACAGTTCTAAATATCATTGCACTTAATTTTACTGCCAAAAAGGAAAAAACTAAAATATGAATGTGTCTGCTCCACTTTCACCAATTAGGCACAACGATAAATTTCCAAATGGCAAAGCGAACCGCAATGCGGAAAACCGCGCTCAACTTCATTTTGGTCGCACCCCACAACCCCAGGATAGGAGACTAAACAGCGAGCATGACGCGGTCAATGGGTCAGTAATGAATTGCGTCGAATTGCCATTGGTCATTCAGCGGCTTAGGCGCTTCAATGGTTATGCGGGGCGCAAATTTGTGGCACTAGCCTTTTTAAGCGGACTTTTTTTGGTTTTTTGCTGCCTGTTTGTTTATATATTTTCATTGGTTGGTAGCAGCGTTAAATAATTTTTCAAATAGCTTTGACACAAACACAGACAAACGAGAGGCATTTTATACAGTTTTAATACATACATATATATATATTAGTATAGAAGTATTTGTTAATAAATGAAGAGCTTTCGCTGACTGTGTGTGAACGCTGTGAGCAATGAGCGATCTGCTGAAGATGGCATGGTGAATATGTATTTAAATAAATAATTATTTAACCTAATTTCCCAACAAATTATATGCCAGCACGTGCACAGAATATATATATAATTCCAGTTATTCAAATGCCGAGGATAGAAATAGAAAAAGATATGTATGAATGCGGGCAATCTATTTTGGATTGTGCGCACTCATTCAACGCAAAACAAATATTTGGAAATATTCAAGGCTACACCACACGAGGGACGCTGGAGATTCAAATCACAGAGCTAATTCAAGATATGTAGCGCAATAATAAAGAAATTAAAAGTAATTAGCTCAGCGCTGAGGCAACGTTTGAAGCGCGCTGAAGTAGCCAGCTCAGCAACGAAATAGAACAAATTTTTTATTTACACAACTATTCGCTGCGCTGGAGCGTGGGTGAGGAGTTTGTTTTGAATTTATTAGCAGCACGCTGAAAGAATCAAATTTTCAGCTTTCTGCATAATTAAAAACGCCTTTGGTTAGCTATTTACTTATGCCGAATTAAGGTCAGCGCGTTTGAGCTGGCAGCAGCGCAGGGGTGTGGATTAGTCAATTATTAAAAACGGTTGTCCTTGAAGGTTGTGAATTGGGGTATGCTGAGTTAAAGGGTAGGGTGCGGTGGTGGAAATAGAAACAGAAATTTATGGAGCCACTGAGACACTTTTGGGTACAGTTATGGATATAGTTTTAGGTATAGTTTTGGGTATAGTTTTGGGTTTTATGCTATTTTCTGCGAATGATGTATTTATTCTATTTAAATGATAAAATATTTTTGTCATAAATTTATTTCAAAATGAACAGAGCAACATACACTAACAGCTTTCTTGTAGAAACTTGATTATTAGGTAGATTAATTAATTATTTCTTTATCAAGCTCATGTTTCTGACTCTCTCAGCATATCAATCTTGAACTTCAAAGTTGTTTTAAGTTCTCAAACAGTTATAGTAACCTTAGAACAATGAATTTCACAGTACAAACTAACAAAAAACTCTCCTCCTTACGAGTTTTAAAGCCTTTGTTAAACTCCAATCACGATTTCTTCGATATTGCCCCCACTTAAGAGGAGCGTGGCAACTTCCAGTTGAACGCCTTTCAACCACTACCGCTCAAGTTCGATTTTCAACAGCAGCTCGCACTCTTTGTTTTGCCTCAACAGAAAGCAAATTGCTCACCCACTCGCGCCACAGCCGCACACTGCTGCTAAACGCCTATCTTTTGACACAATGCAAATTCGTATTGAATTAAAAATTGAAGAGACTTTTAAAGCGAATCTTATAAGTTGTAGTACTTGAGTTGCACTCGTTGGCGCTTGAGTGCACTTCAGGGTAATTTACGTGCGGTGCAGCCGAGCGCCAAGCAAATAACAAAGGCGAGACCCTCAACCAACTTGACTGTGCTGAACTGCCATGTTGTTTGAGGCGGGAAGGAAGCAGATGCCAAAGAAATCACGTTCCATCCTAAGAAAAAAGGCCAACATGCGTTGGCATGAGTTCACAGCCGGAGGGGTGGGGGTGGCAGAAACACACTCGCCAACACTTTTGTGTGGGTGTTTGCGTTTGTGGCAACAAGCGGTGCTAGACAATGCGAGCTGCTGTAACGACACCCTTGAATAATAAACACTGCCAGTGCATGCGATGTCTACTGCCATTGTTTTGGCGCTGTAGACCCCACATGCAACCAACAAATAAACCAGCAACAAGTGCGAAAGTACAACAAATTCTCTAAAAAACGAAATATACAAAATTTATAAAATGCGACAACGAAGCGCTCTGTCAGTTTCATGTCACACAGAAAATGTGTACAAAAACATATAAAACTGTAAAATTTCGGTTAGTCAGTTAGGACAGCAAATGTGTGAAAAAGTAATGTTTTGCGGAACTCACGGTCGGTTAGTGCACTTGACGGTTGTCTAGTCTACTTTTAGGCGCACGACAGCAATGAAAAGCACAATGTTGCACTGTGTTCGTATGATTTTTCGCCGAAAAGGTAACTGTTTTTGACATTAATAGTTTGAGTGTTGTTGTGGACCAAATGATAGTGGGGCTCAGTTTGTTTGTGATTCAAAATTGCTGCGGAAGATTTGAGCAAATTTAGTATCAGATATATAATATAGGCGGTCGAAAAAGTCGTTTCGTATTTTGAAATTCACTATATTTTCTCTCTGGTTGACCAAAATTGTACATATTTGTTTATTCATTTGTTAATATAAATATGAAAAAAAGTTGAAGTTTGACTAGAAATAAGAAAAGTCTTTTCGACTATCCAATATTATGATATAAGGTGGTCGCTAAGTGAATTTGAAGAAAGATTTTAATTTCGGATAAGATTTTTAAGAATCCTGCATAGGAACAACATTGACAGAGATGTCATAAATCTTTACAGCAGAACCTCTGAAATTTATTTAGTGCAGGAATGTAAGATCTGCAAAGCTTTACTGAGTTAGAGGAGAGATCTTTAAGCATTTTCGGGTGTTTTACTGTAAAATTGTTATTTAGCTGGCTGGTTAAAAAGGGAGGTACAGGAGCTCCAGACTGTAGTCGGCCACCATTAGACCTATTACATTGCCGTGTACTTACAAAATTAAATCTTATCCAGAAACTAAGAGAACTTGGTAAAAAATATTAACTTTTACACTCCAGCTAAGCAATGTATTTTAAATTAAGACCCGCTGAAGACTGGACATCCGCAAAGATATTGTTCCAGCGTTTCATCCTCGTTCACACATTAGCTGCGTTTTGAAATTTAGAAAAAAAATTCCTGAGGCAGCCATTTTGTTTATTTTGAAAAAAAAAAAAAATCCTTCGATCAGCCCCAGGATTATCTATTTATAAAACGATTTTTTTTTGTCCCATTGATTTTAAATGAATCTCTAAGGACTTATGGTTGTTGCCGCCAGTACCTTTTTTTTGGAACAGGGTCAACACAAACAACTATAACTTTGGAAATTAAACTTTTCTTTTTTAAATTTTCGTGACTTCAAGTCAATACATTCTATAATAATGCCATATTACTACTTTTGTAAAATAACATAATTTAATCGCAAAAAATATACTGAAAGTTCTCATTTTTTCGTGTCTCCGACTACCCCTAACCCCTTAAGAGACGGTTCCCTCTGATGATCCGCATAATTGTGCTAAGTTCTCTCTTGCCTAAAAGTAGAAGCTTTTTGCTCGGTCCAGAATCAATAATCTCAAAGTGACTTTATGGTGTGTCCTGAGTTGTTCCTGCAAGTAACCTTTAAAGGAGCTGATTGGTCTGGCGCAGCTTATATGAATTGCACTTCTCACTGTCCACGAGCGGGCTAACTCTTCTTCCCTTTCGATTCCTTCTATTTCTATATTATTACCCGACCAAAACGGAAGCGACGGAAAATGTGGGGCATCGTTGCCCTGCTCTTATCGGAATGGAATCAAGTTGTATCTCCATTGGTGTCTTGCATTATAGGCATGAACTAAAGAACTTCACACGCGCTTAGCACTTACTGATCAAAGACCAGCTTCTGTACGACTAAGAGACTGAAAAGGCATCCATCCGGTAAGGCTGAGAATCTAAACGGGCGTTAGTTGTCAAAGTAGTATAGAAGAGGGTGATGTAGAAAAATCGGTTTCCTTTATTGCCCAGCCTTTGGACGAATGATGCTAAAACACCTCGGTAGTCGAACCTTTGGAAAACTAGAAAATATATCCGAAACTGACATTAGTCGTCTCAGCGAATTTGTGAAAGAAAATTTTTCCGGTTTCTAAGGGTCTTATGATCCAGTATATAATGGAATCCCTGTTAGGATCGGCCTCTTAGCTCAACTTAATCTAGGGGTTCTGTCTTTTTGATCTAAATCTAAAAATTTTGAGCATCATGGAGCAAGTGTCTCTAGCAATCTCGTTGGAATTATTCGTGGCTTCACAAGAAATAACCCTATTTACCCAATTTAACTTAACCTATTTCTATTAGAATATATATCCGAGTTAACTACAGAAAATCTAGTTTTTGCCTGCTTGTACTCGTATAACCTAATGAAGTGTGGTGCTTCGAAGAACTTTAATTGACTTATTGATCCCTTCCAGCGGACAAGGTTGTTAGTTAAACCAGAAGCCGACTTATCTTCTTCTGTTAAGTTATATGTGTTATAACAACTTCGGTCTAAAAGTCGGAATTGTATCAAAAAAGGTTGCAATCACATTACATTGACATTTAAATTGCATAATAATCGTTTTTAGAAATTATTAATTAGGAGGATTCATTCATCGAACTTAAGCCAAATAGTTCCAGATGTCTTAAGCCCAACAGCCAACTGGCTTTCATGCCAGAACTGTGTTTGAGAAAAACTCTTCGAAACAAAACGTTTAATTTCTTATAAAAATTACGCCTAAATCGTGTACTCACCTCTAGCAGTTAAATTCACATATATCCATAAAAATATCCATGAGTATTTTGTGGCTGTGAACGTCGTGGGTGTTGTGCTGGCAATCAGTGTTGTCAATGTGGTTAAGAAGAGGCGCAACGTGGTGGCTGCGTAAAATGCCGGCAAGCGCATGGCAGGCGTTGCGGCGAGCGGTACCGATGCAGCTGACAGCGTGGCTTTTATTGTTGCACTTTTATTGCCACTCTTTGCTTGCTGTTGCACAGTAGTTGCATTGCCGCCACAGCAACTTTTATTGCGGTGCTTAAGAGAATCGCTAAGTTTTGGAAGTGTCTCGCTAGCTGGCGACATATACTTTTGCGCTGCAGTTATTTTTGCCAACGACAATAACTCAGCTGTTGCTGACATGCTCTCGAGCATGTTGTGATTTGTGCCTGCGGGCGTTGGCGCTGAGGCTGTTGCCATTGCTGCTGGTTGTGCGTGTGAATCTGTTGAAGTTTGGTGTGATTCCTGTTGTGCGTTAAATGTCGATACTATTGATGAAGATGTGTTTACTAGCTGTTGCTCGCTAGCTACGTCTAGACAATGAATTGGGCTTTCTGCACGATAAGTGTCCTTTCTTTTTCGACGCCGCCGCAAGCGTCTTTTTTTGCGTGTGCACAGTCTTTCGTTTGATTGCGGCCTTCTAAGATAGCTGCCATTTGGTTCTTGGTTATTGCTTATAATTATATAGTTGTTGTTTTTGTCAGGCCAGTCGGTTCTGCTGCGCTTATGGCCAGCATTGTAACAATTTCTCCCACTACGATTGCTACTGTGCTTTTCTTCAGCTTTTGCAGGACTGACACTTTCACCACAGCAACTCGATTGTGGTTGCGTAGTGCTGCAGCCTTTACTGCTTAAGCTCGACGCACTCTTGCTGCGCACCATGCCACATACTCGCTTCATTTCACGACTGTCTTTCGCGTCCTCAAAACTCAACTGATTGTTCCATGTACACGTATTGCTTATGCATTTTGCGGCAGAGCTTTCACTTAAATGCAAGTTTTCTAAACTTTTCGCGTGGTGAAAGCTTGACGCAGCCACGCTGTAGCTCTGCTTATGCGCGACCAGCAGCTTTTGCCAATATGCGCTTAACGCTTGCCATTTTCGTGCTTTTGTGGTAGGCGAGGTTGCTTTAAAGCTGTGCTTGTTGCTTTTTCTACGAGTTTTGCGTAAAAAGTGCAAATAAGTGATATTGCGTTTGTTGTTGCTGCTACTACTGCCACTTTTCCTAATACTAGGCTTCGCGCCTTCACGGTTTCCTGCGCTAAGCTTTCGCAGCGTTGCATTTTTGGCGCTTTTACTCACATTATGGCGTCTGTGATCGTCTTCCTCGTCGATCGACAGCATTTTTTCGCATTTGCGCAGATTTAACCCCGATTTACTTCCTTGCGGTTACTCGCAGCGCTTTGTTGATTTCGCAAAACAAGCTTTCACTTCCTGTTGCAGCTTCTGTGCTTTGGTGCGCGTGTCTCAGTGCTGCATAAAATAAAATTCGCGTTCTTACTGTATTTGGTACAATATTGTACTGCTTATAGCTGCCTAAGTTGTATGGCGAGTATTGAAATATTTATTTATTTTCTCCACTTTCAGTTTGTTACTTCTATTTCGAGTTCATTTTTAGTAAATTATGCTTAGCTTTATGTTTTATATATTCTTCGGAGTTCCTTTTTTGTTTACTTCAATTACAACCCAAGAGTTTTATGCTGCTGCTCCGGCTTACAGTTTAGGTTTCCGTAAGTTTTGTTTATAACTAATTTGTGCGGTTGCAAGTGTAGATTATTCTTGACGCTTAGACTTAAAAATACCAATGATCCAGTTTATTACTTGGAATTGCAATCAGTGGTTATCTATTAAATATTTATTTTAGGAATGATGATGGCTGTTTTAAATTTTATTTTGGTTTCGGTGTGAGCTTGATTATTTGATGACTTATTTTAGTACTCTTTGGATAACTTCTGTTTAATATTAGCGCAATTATTGATTAGTTATGGCAGTGATCTGTACCATGATGAACTGCAATGGGTGTAAACTGTAAGAAAAGAAGAGGTAAAATATATTTTAATATTTCAGTTTTATGACTAAGATACTTATGGGTTCATATTCATTCAGAAAGTAGCGTTTTTTGTAATTTTAGAAGAGGAATTATTTAAATAACAAATAAAATAAAAATTTAAATGTATGTGGATTCATTTTTACATATTTTGGTTTATAATGACCTTATAAGGACCACCTAATGACCTCCGCAAAAAGTTGTCTGATGGTGAGGAACAATTTTCTGTTTAAAATTGTCTAAAACATAAACATTTTACTCTTCATTCATTGGATGACAAAAAACAATCAACTTGTGACATCTTTAAGTCGATTGGGCTAGCAGAAGTCAGAGAAATGTTCCTCACCGCCGCTGAAAACAGAGTATCGAGAGAAGCGTGCAGATCTTTCCCAACGGCCACTTGGATACATTATTATCGCTGCCGCACTTCTGGTGAATACGCTGCAATTATACTTCAGTATTCCTTGCCGAATTCATAAAGGCGATCTGCGTCAGTTACCGTGACATAAGCCTCTGAAGCCTACCGTCAACAAACCCATAGAACTTTATCAGTGTGACTTTAGACCTGGAATATCTATTATTAACCAGATATTTACCATACGCCATATCTTGGATAGGTTCTGTGAATGAAAGATGGACCACACCACCTTTTCGTCAATTTTAAAACCAGTCGAGAACTCGTCAATTCCACAAAACTACTAAGTCTGCGTAAAGCGAGGTTTCAGACCAGGAGACGCCCTATGGTGTGATTTTTTCAATGTATTGAAAATAATGCAAAATACAGAAGGTACTTCTACTATAAGTCTGTACAGCTGCTGGAATATACCAATAAAATTGGCAGCATTGGCCTAAATAACCGCACCGCTAGTTTTGTTTTCTCCAGAATGTATAAGGAAGCGAAGCAATCCTCTGATGAGTTGGGGTTAGGAGTGCTCAAGAGAAAGCGTTTGCGGAAGATTTGTGTTCCTTTGCGCATTGCCAATGGCGTTTACCACGGTGGATGGAACGATGGGGTGTCACACTATTTAGTATTTTAGGTGATGATTTATCAGATCAACTTCGAGTTTTCAGAGAATATATACAATTGACGTATAAGCAAAAATAAAATTCAGAATAGATATAATAAGTTGAAATACTATCATTATTAACTACATTTGCTTGAACTATTCAAAGTTCCTAAATTTTCTTCGTTTTCGTAAACTAGACTAGAATTTAGACTCTTTAATTTATTTATTAGCTTTTAATTCACACTTCAAATTTCAGTGTATCTTTTCCTGAGCTACAAATAGAATTCCTTTGTTTGCTTTTGGAGGCTGATCCGCTTGTTATGCTGACATTTGAATGTCTCCATTGGGAGCATTCACACAATTCGCATAGGTTTGACATGCGTCTGGCTATGTAAATGTGTATGGAATCACTTTCAAATAAAATGCTCGCAAATATCAACATAACTGTAAGTATAATGTTTAAAGCGGATGCCGTTAGATGCGTGTATGACTACAACCACCAACAGCAACAAATTGAATTGTCCATTAGGGTAAAATAAATATATAAGAGTATTGCATTGTTGTGCTGCAAAGCAAACTAAATAAACATAAAAAAACAAAAGCAAGCAAACAAGCAACAACAACAAAGTAGCGTAAGCAAATAACTTCCTCATTCAATTTAGAATATCACTGCTTTGTTATAGTTTTGTTTGTGTTTGTACGGAATGTAAACTAAACATGTGTGCGTATTTGCAAGCGAGCGCTGTCAGACTGTGTGTGTACAGAATGAGCTTTTCAAAAATTCATTGCAACGAAAAGGGAAAAAGTTGTTTCCAATTATGCAGTACAATCTATATAACGGTACAAGATACGGTAGTCGAGGGGATTGCAGTTTGGAATTAATTTTACACCGTTTGAAGGTACTAAATAGAAATGCGTGAATAGGTAAGGTTAGAGCACTCATACGCCATGGTGTACTACCTGAAGTAATTGTAGGAGTTGAAAGCTGTTGGAAACATGGATTTTTGAGGGATTTTTACTATAGATAATTTTCCTAAGATTAGTGCAAAGTTAATTATTTCCTCAAAAAATATTTTCTAAAGTTATTTGATGGGGTTACTAAGAATAAATTCAACAACATATCCGAGTTCATATGCCGTTTGTTTAGAATAAAAAAATTTTAAAAGTATCTTCCTGTTCGAGCCCAAATTTAACTAAAAATCAGATAATACTTAACTTTTACTGCCCTGAAGCAAAAATTCCTGTTCACAAGTGGATTTTCTATAGCATTAACGAGTAAAAAAAATTCTTGAATTTGATCGGTCAGTTTGTATGGCAGCTATACATTATAGTTTCCCCATCTTAACAGTATGTGCGAAAATTGTGCCGCTATTCCATGTAATAATTCATGGCAGCTTTGGTGAGGCTATCTTGAAATATAAATATATTTCCATTCAACAACTTGGTTTTGCGCAACGAGTTTGTATGGCAGCTACATGCAATAGTGACCCGATATGAAAAATATTATCGGTGATATTAATATAGTATTGAGGAATAATGCGTATGAAACTTCGTTTTGATGCCTCCTAAAATAAAAAAAAACTTTCAAGCAAGCGCTGAATTCCGCTAGCTCAGTTTGTATGGCACCCACATCCCATAGTGGTTCGATGTCGTCGATTCTGATAAGTGAGTAGCTTCTTGGGGTGAAAAGCTCTTGTAAAAAATTTCAGATTGATATCTCATAAATAGGGACACTAGTTTGACAGATAATTGGATAAAGCTACATAAACTCTGCTCATCACGCAGATTTATATATACACATACTATATACTCCATAGAGTCTTCTTTGGGGTGCTAAACACGATGAGGCAAATTATCGTACATAAGAATTTTAAAAGTTTGGAGGTTTCAGTTAGAAAACCGTTAGTTTGAACTGCCTTCTGCTTTAAGGCTTTACACGGGCTTATCGGTTTCAAGATATCGAATCTACAACTCCTCTAGAATATTGTTCGAGTAATTGATTCGAAGATATAGCCTTGACGACGTGTGCGCACGAGGCTAGCTAGGCTAAATGCGCCGTATTTAAACGCGTTCTTCTCGAAACTGTGTTTTTGAAGTCGGTTGGTAAGATTTCTCGAGAACTACTCAACCAATTTTCAGTTTACAGTTTTTAAAGACTTGAATGACGGTTTTTTTCGATTACAACTATTTGAAAAAGAAAATATCGCCAAATTCCAATTTTCAGCTTTTTCCCTTCATCCAAGTTATACGAGGGTTAAGATTTTAAATAAAACACGTATTTTTTCACTTTAGATGATTCTGTAAGGATCTATCCTGTCAACGGGGCCGCATTTTTCTTCCGAGGGGTCAATGGAAATAGCGTCGCAATGGCCGAGTCTAATTTTTTTTTATAAAAATTTCAGATTTTCGTTATTGATAGTGTATACTTGTAACAATAAAAAAAAGTCTAATAAAATATTTCATTATTTATATGAGAAAAAATTGTTGAGAAAGGCTGTTTTTTTACCTAAGGAAGCCCATGTGACCCTTGAAAAAACTTGCTATGTGTTATTTTTTAATTTAAGAAGCATTCTCCCAAATTACTATATCCCAACTTTAATACAATCTCTTGCAATATTCAACAAATTTAAATCGTTTGTTACTCATACGCCATGACTGACTACAGCACACTTAAAACGCCCAGACATATCACATTGGTATTCATAATTTATTTGTATCGCTTCCTGATTTATAGTTCTTACTACTCGATCAGACGTTTTTATTTGCATTCCTACTTTATTATTATTTCCTTGTGAGCTGCACTCAAACATACATATGTGAGAAGCTTGTAAGCGAGCCCTTGCTCGTTGATACGTCTCTTCTTGTATTTGATTCATTTCAAGTTTGCATTGTTACCACACCCCATGAATTGAGTTTTGCAAGCCAAACACACACATACACTTACATATATGTAGCTTTATATGTTGTGTGCCATTTTAAGTACAACAAAAATAACAATAGTTGTAATGAACAATAACATTGGAGACAATGTAAACAGCCAGCAGTAATCACCAGCATATGCCATATGCCTAGCCACACAGAAAAATGTATAAAGTATATATATATATATATAATATGTATTATGGTTTGTCTGTACTACGAAGGCGTACCCTGATTTCGCAACGCTCATTCAGCCGATATTTTTCCGTTTTGTCTCTCTGTCTGTCCGTTTGATGCACAAACATATTGCGCCGTCTATCTGTCAGCTTGTACAGTTGCTCTTCACACCTTGCCACAGCCTTACTTACAGCCCATTTATGCTCTTCAACGCCGTGCGGTTGATCTGCCAGTCTGAATGTTACGTGTGCTTTGTTGTCTTCATGCGGCCCGCTCGGGGCCTCCACAAAAGCTCCTCATGTTCGTTTGTCTTATTACGACAATAGCTGTTGCTGCTGCTGCTGCTGTTGTTGTTATTGTTGTGAATATTCGTTACGAGCATTGTTTCACATATCATTTGTAATAAATAAATACGAACATGTGTCGCCGTCAATGTCTGCATGCATATAAATAAATGCTCGCATGCACACTCACACACACAAGCTCATATGGAAATTTATTATAACCACACATACACATACATCTATCAGTGGGTATGCTTTATCAGTAATATCCTGGCGGGCTTTAAACTTACAACTGCATAGTTGCTGGCTGCTTACCTCGCCTAGCTCTCTGTGTTATGAGCCTTTATTTATGCATACCATTACACTCACAACTTACACATATGTTTTAAAGGCACTTCCGGCACGTTTTACACCCTTCTGCTTGTTCGTACGCCCACGTACAGCCAATATAAAAGCTGATGGCTACACGTAGTACAACATAACAGTCTGCATATGTATAAAGTACCAAGTTTAATCTGAATATGGCATATTTATTTTTGTTGGGGTCCTGCTGCTTATCGACATTTAAATGTAATAAATTGTGTAACGCCCAGCTAAACATATTGATGAGGGATCGTATGAGCTACGGCGCCAATACACGGTTGATGGTTAAGGATAAGCACACGCATAACCATTTTCATATGCGTAGAGACCTTGCGAAGAGCTCGCTTGCAGGAGGAAAGACACTTTATATGACTTCAATATCAAACAAGCACACACACTATTCAAATTTCTTGCAGCACTTTTTGCAAGTTCAATGAACTCTACGAACGTGTACAGGTATTTAAATGCTTAAAAATGCTGTTTGGCATAGGAGAACTTATTTCACACAGCTATATTGAGGTGTAGGTCACACTCCTGATATGAATACGCGTGCTTAATTTTAATAAAACTTGTCAACAAAAAAAATATTTTTTTCTGTGGACTATTACATAACATTTTCTTATAAACAAAACTTAAAGACATTTATTTGGTGTGTCAAAGTTTGGATATTTAAAGAATGGAACACTCAACTCATGTGGTACAAACCAAATAAACTGCAATATTAATAATGAAATGGAGGTGAGCTTTTTGGCGGCTACACATAAGAACATTTTGTTTGTAAATTATCCATAAAAAATCTGTGACCAAGTATAGCAAACGGTGAAGTGATGACATGGCTTATTTAATCTGTCGGCTTACTCAGGTAGATAGATAGGACTGCCGCCACTTCGGCCCAAATTAGCACTAGAAGTGCTATTCTTACCAGGTTGTTCAATAAATTTTGTCGTACGATAATAGAGAGCGTTGCTACTAGCCCAAATTTTTTTGTTTTGTTGGGAGACTCTTCTTATGAAAATATGTGAAGATATTTCATTTCAGTCTATCAATTCATTCTTTGTTTATTAGCCAATTAGTGTCGCCGAGTCAGAGTACTTTTTACAATGGAAAATATTGAATATCGTGCAGTGATAAAACTCTAATTTTTGAGGGAGCGATATCAAGACCCTCGGCGTATATGCGAAACCCTACACTAGAGTCTATTTTGAACATGTCAGTATAGATAGAAATACTACCGAAGAGAAGGATGATATTATACTAAACCTGTTCTCTTTTCATGTCGAAAGCGCATTCTCATCTAGAAACAACTAATGAAATCCATCATCTGAAGTATATAGTCTGAACTATTGAGCCTGGCTTTGAACTGGTACTGAATATTGTCATGTCCGCAACTCTTACCATTTCATTATTCTGTATTCTTATAACAGAAAATTTTGCTGCTTTCCGTGTGAAAACGCCTTTGGTCTGTTGATGACGGAAAATATTTGACGCATTTTTCGAAAACGTACTGGTTTTTAAATTCACTTGACTTTATTTACTTAATTAAGATACACTGATAAGGCTTAATAAGAATATATAAATATAGAAAGTTCAACGATACAAAATCGATCTTACTATTCCTATCTGAATTTCAGATATATATTTTTGTTTTTTGATGTCAAGGATTACCTCTCCGATTGACTCACTTCATTAATGTAAACTAAAAGAGGAAAATATTCATTTTTCCTTCTAAGTACTACTTAAAAATACCGCAGTTCCAGAGCAAACAATTTTTCAGTCATTATCCGTTGTGAAATATGTGTACCACCTTCAAAAATCGCTGAGCCTAACAAAACGATGCACATGTGAAATTATCAGGCTGTTCAAAGCTACCGCTCAAACATTCTACGGCGCAAATTGCTTGTCAGCTAACTAAAAATGCCTGCCAAAGTATAAGTTATGGAGATATTTGGCAGCTGATTGCTCTGCAAGACAACATTGTTGTGTAAATTTATGCTACACAAACCTACATACAGACACACGTTTACTTAAAGGTAAGCTAATGGACAATTTCATGCCTTCTGCATGGAACAGAATGCAACTCTGTATGCATACACACATATATGTGATGTATATTTCCTTGTGGCTAGCGCTTCCTGCAAGTGAAGCACAAATACACGAGTGCTTCGTTTGCTCATTTCTTCTGCAAATCGCTGCAAATCTCGTCAGCAATTCCCAGTTGGAAAATCAAATACCCAAAAAGGCAGCTGCTCAAGCAACACCAATAACGGCATTAACAGCAGTCTCGTTGCAATGAACTGGAGCAAGAAGCGACGCACGGCGAAGTGAAGTAATCAATTTGTAAAATAACGCCACTTGGATGTCAAATGTAATAGCAGAAATAGACACATCCACACACACATGGTGCATGGCTGAATAGTTTATATATGGTTTTACGGGCTGGCACATGGGGGTGTGGCTATTTTATGTCGGTCTATTTTTTGAAATATTGGGTGGTCGAAAAAGTCTTTTCCTATTTCTAATAAAATTTTAACTTATTTTTTTATATTTACAATGAACTTTAATGAAAAATGAAATAGGTTGGCGGACCACTTATTGCCATTTTTTCGCTGGAGACATTATTCCATCAGTGTAAGACTTTTCTGGTTTCTCGGCGCAAAACTGCGACAAGTAATTTTCACAGGTTTCTATTGAAGCTAACTTTACTTCATTAAGGGAGTTCTGCATTAATCGAAGCAAATATTAGTCCGATGGTGCAAGGTCAGCGCTAGGTACGTCTTTCACATCGAATTTCTTTATTATTTTACTAATTTTTGAAGAGCTGAAACTTTTTCAACTTCCCCGAATTTATTTTTTTTGTTTTTTTTTTTTTTTGATAAATCGAGCTTAAAATCTCGCCTTTCCAACACTAGATGGGACGACTGCAACGACATCTATTGACAAAATATAAAAAGACTTTTTCGACTATCCAATAATTTTTCCTCAAAAATATGAACCAACCTAATAATCCTTCATTTCGTGTTCCGGAAATTACCCGCTGCGTGTTTATTTCAAAAATCAAATTCTCTTTGGCAGCAGTGCGGCAAAATTGCCAAAATAACCGAACATTTGAGGGAGAAGCATTGCCAAAGCACAAAACAACAACAGTTGTAGTGGCACAGCTTGAATGAATATCGACAAAGCTACATGCAACGCAAAAGCAACTTTAATTGCTTGAATTCTGCAAATTACCACACGCTTGCATACAAAACCTTGCTTTGGGTCTGTGGACTCTTTGCTTGGTGCTTTATTACGTATGAACTTGCACTGGCAAGTAAGTTTGTTGTTGTTGCTGTGTAGTCGTTGTTTAACGACACTTGAGTATAACCACAAAAAACAATTGAAAACTGCAGTGACATTCTGACAAGGAAGCTTGTTGTTATTGTTGCGCAACTGCTGTCACAGTCAATGCTCCCGCTTGCATGCTTACCGCTGCAGGCGCCCCGTCACTACGTTCGGGGTTTTGTGACGCCACCAAATTGCACTTGCAAAGTGAAGTTTGCCCAAATCGTACTCCGCTTCAATTGGATTAGCATGTTGTGTGGTAATTACTGCCACATAGTCAGTCAACAAGACGTAGGAGGTCACATGATACCACTCACACAAGCGCCGTGGCGTCGGTGCAAGGAACGGCAAAGCAATGCAGGCAACCAACTGCAACTGGAGGAGCAAATGTCTAAGTAGACATGGGGGGCGCAAAGGATGCGGCAAGCAGCAGTCACTGACTCAGCTTGTAGCATGAAAGAAGCTGTGGTGTTTGTAGCTGTGTCTCGCTTAGTGCAGACGATACAAGTCGCTCATTTTCACTGTCAGTTTAGCAGCGGATTCAGCGCTGTTGACAGCAAATAAACAAACTGGTGAGCAAAGAAGAGTGTAAGGAGGGTTAAAGTAGCGCAGTAGTGATGTGCTTAACTTGTTTGTTTTAATTAATTATAATTTTTTATTTTGAAATTAATTTGTCACTTCTTCAGTCAGTGGCTTACGCTGTGGATTGTTGACTACGGTTTAGGAGCGTAGTAAACAAGCACTAAAGTTAATACCTGAAACTTTTTTGACTTATTCAGTTGCAGGATTCATTTATATAGCTATGAAAGCCGATAAAAAGTCTTCCTCTATTGCTATACCATTTGATCAAACTTGACCCGGACTGACCAAAACATTTTTTTTACGTATTTTATTGTAGATCTTTAATAACGCCGCGAGGTTCATTTATCAATACAAGCATGCTCACGCTTAAAACAATACTTCATACAATGGTTAGACGCTTCAGCTACCCTTAGTGCCTTCATCGAATACTTTTCATGGCTGCAATAGGGACATAGTGCGTTACCCGAAGTGGAGCTTCAAGTTTCGAAAACAAAAAAATGGGACAAAGAGCTAAATCTGACGAATATGCATTAATTCTCGTTTCGCGTTTATCCAAAAAGCCTGTAGTTATTATGGTAGCTTATGAGGGCTCATTATATTGGTGAAAAATCTATCCATTTTCTGCCCATAAAACAGATTGTTTGCGACAACTTGTTTCAAAAGATGCCTAAAAATTGGCAAGTTACCTGTGTGATCTTGTAGAATGAATTTACGGTTAACCACACTATGGTAATCAAAAAAAGGATGAACCCTATTTTGAATTTTGACCGCCTTTGATGAGTTTTTTCGGCTTCGACTCATATTTAGAGCGCCATTATTGATCATTTTTGACGTCATACTCATAAATCCACGTCTCGGCAGCAGTAATGATGCGTTTGCTGAATTTAAAATCCCCTACCACGTTGTCAAGCATATCTTTTGCGATATCTACGCTTTGTGGTTTTTACAAAAGATCAAAGTTGGTAAAAGTCTAGTATTCATATCCAAAACATTAACCAAAACATATTGAATCTATCAATAAAAAATATTTAGCTCCTCTGCTATCTCACTAACGACAACACGACGATTTTCAATCACTTTTGTGTTAATTTTTTCGATGTTGTCGTCGTGAACTCAGGTGGATGGACGACTCATATAAGACAAGTTTTTGATGACTTCACAACATTCACAGATTGCTTTCTGTAACTCAAATACTTCTATTCGTGGTAAAGTAGACTCCCAAAACACTTCTACAACATTTTCAACTATTTCGTAGTCCTGATGTCATTGAAAACACAAAATTTCAAGCAAATAACATTTTGTGGCAGTCATTATCATTTCATTCTCTTTCCATCAGCTTAGTTTGAAATCAAATGAAATTCGACATTTATTAATTAAATTATATGACAAAATTATCGAAATTATCTTCCATTAAATTTTGTATATGTGTTTATATAACAGCATAATTCAGCGTTTGTCCTTGCAGTTGTGATTGAAATATGGCCGAATATTGAGCCCAATCATCGCTTGAGGCAAAAGCAATTACAAAATTGCATACTAAAGCCATGGCAATTGCATCAATGCTTTCAAATCAAAGTAAAGCTGCATAATTCAATTGTGGCACATTAATATGCTAACTAAATCGCACTGCTTTGAGCAGCACTCAAAGCGTTTATATTGTATTGATTTGATTTTGAGTTGACCTTCGAAGGATATTATGTGAAAAGTAATATTAAATATATATTGTATGAACAACAAAAAGATTTCAAAGATTTGAAAAATATTATTACGCATCTCGAGGTATATAAAACTAATGTAGATGTGTACCTAACGGTATAATTTCCAAGCACCTAAGTTTTTTCACAGCAGTCACCACTTTAAATATTTTAAGTGAGACCGCCAACATTTACACTCAACTTCATTTGCAATGCATGCCTGACTGACGAATTTTATGTAAAATGCGCCAATAGACAAAGACTTATCTACTTCTCTCAACTTCAAAGCGCTGCTGACATTTTGAGCTGACATCACTATGACAAGACTTTGTGCGATTATGTGACAAGCACATGTGCCGCACACGTCACTGTCTTTTGAACGAAGGACGAGTTTGCTGCTAACAACAACAATAACATAATGCAAACCGCTAAATGGTCGAGAAGTCAAAATGTAAGTTGAAGTCAAAGTCAAACTGCTGTCAACTGCGCTGACAACGCGCTCAAGTGGATGCTGCCGCTTTTGGGAAAGCAACAAAAAGTTACTTGCAGTGATGAAACTTGTTCTCAAAAGCTTAAATGGTTATTAAATGGCAGCAGGAGTTTGAAGTTACTTCTGCATTTAAAAAAAGTTTATGTTGTCGGCGCTTAAACTGCCTTAGTAAAGTTGCAAACCACTCAAAATCGAAATAAAAAAAACTCACTTTTTGACTTTTCAATAACACATTCATATAGCGCATTACCAGATTCTTAGTTTGACTGCTAATGTAATGAATAATCAAGTGAACTCCGGCACATTGCAATTTACATGCCGCAGCGGAACTCCAGTGCTGCCGCCATGCAAAAGCGATTTCAATTTACGCGTCTTTTACGCGGATTAGCGCGCAAGTTAATTAATTTAAATTGCAACAAAGCTACGAAATGGCACAACGGCGAAACGCATTGACTTAACTGCCTTCCATGAGCAACGTCGCATAAATGAGATTTTACACTCGCCCGCACGACGCACATAAAACGGCAATTAATGCGCTCACAGACGGCCATGGCTTTGGTGCGGCCATAGCCCGGGACATTAAAAATGCATCAGCAGCAAACAACATAAGCGCCAAATGCGCGTAACGGCGCAACAATGCCGAAAAGACACAAGCGCAAGTAATATATGCGCAACTAATGGCTTAACGCCGCTAAGTATGCTTATTATTTCATGCTGGCGAGCGTTTTCCCTTTCAGCCTTTGTGGAGCTGCCAGCTTTCAGCTTGCTGTGGCAATCACATGCAGTCATAGTATTGTGTGGCATACAGCTAAGTGCACTCGCACACACACATACATATGCAACATTTTATGAGTGAGCGTAAGTGCCAAAGTCAAATCAACTGAGAAACCTCATTAGCGACCAAATACAGCATTGCTTTTATCATTCGTTTTCTTTTTCAGTGCTGGTAATGCGCCACAGTTCCGCTGCTTTACAACTTTTCTTTGCCAAGTAGTTGAAATTGCCAAGCAACAATCATAAAAATAAATTTTATTGCATACAAACAATTGCAATTGCCATTACGAGCGGAAGGCAAGCAAAAACAAAACAGAGTAACGGAAAAATTCACAAAAGTATTTATATTTGGGCGAAACTTGCAACAGTGAGCGGTAATAAGAAAAGTTGCAAGTAAATTTTTAATGTCGCAGCCGTGAAGTCAAGCGGCTGCTGCTGAGAAATCACTGCTTCGCTATTAGATGCTCTCTGAATTTGCAGCATATATTTTTATGCACAGCACGTGCTAGCTGTAGGGGCTGGAGTTAGTTGGGGTTGGAGTTAGTTGAGCTCTCGATATTCATTTACAAAAGTCAGTATAAAAATGATTAAAGAAACTGTAGGAAGTGTCTCAGATAGATGTTTTCAAAATATTTCTAATATCAATAATAATTTGACATAATTTTTCTCACTTGTCGTCAAAGAGTTCCAAATTCACAAAAAAAAAAAAATATTGAAACAATGTTTGGTCGTCGATACTACTTAACAAAATAGCCAGGCGGCTCTCCTGGTCTCGTCGTCGCCCATGTCTAATTCCAGCATAGTCCTTAACTGCCAGAAGGCACTGATCACACTACACGACAAGCTTCACCTAGACTTGATCTGGGTTTCCGGTCACAGGAAATTTTTCCGCAACGAATTAGCTTAGCTTAGCGACATTAGCTTTCCTAAACGAATCCGAGGCAGAGTTAATACCAAGCCCGTTAAGATCGATCAGGAGAGAGCTCAATAACAATTTCAACAATTGGCAAATAACAGAGGAACGGATATGGCCAATAAGTGATAAGAAAAGAACTAAAGACTTCTTAAATAGGTCCAGGAAAACTATCCATCGACTTACAGCTACCATAATATGGCATTGGCCATTTGGAGAACATGCGTTCAAAATGGGTATGCCCTACAACAACATCTGCCGAGGCTGCGAACTAGTAGTAAAGAAACAATTTTCCACTTTCTGTGTGAATGCAAATCTCTATCGCAGATTCGGCACATAACACTTGGAATCCATCAAGCAACAAACCTTGAATGGATGTCTACAAAACGGTTAGGTGAAACGTGATAGGAATAATAAAAAGGTCTACGACTAGTGCTTCAAAATGGCATATCTAGTGCTAATTGAGTCCGAAATACAACAGGGCTGAACTTCTACCTACCTACCTAACAATATCTCAATGAAAATCGAGTTAAGCGGAAAAACTCCTCAACAGAAATATAGTATGAGTTGGGTATATTCCACACACTTTCCCTTTAAATTCTTTCTTTGAATTTTCATAACCTTAATTTTTTTGAGAAATCGATCTAAAGTTGCGCACACGTCTTTTTCTATCCATGAACCTGCTCTGTTGTCAAAGGGATCGGAACCAAGTGTATTCATCGTCCGAAAAGAGTGTTCGGATCGGACAACTATGGCATATAACTGTCTTACAAACCCTTGTGTTTTTTGTGTTTTTACAAAAGATCTATTCAAAGGATATTGCCATTCGCTCCGCAAGAGTTGCAGTACAATACTAATAGTCTAAAGTGAACGACTACAAATGCATTTCCAGTTATTTTCATGTACTAAAGTTGCTTAAGTGTCTCAGCAGGAAAAACACTTGAGAGAAAGCAATGAAAAGGAAATTATTTTGTTGCCATTTGTGGGATTATTGCGGAAAGAAATTGAAAAAAATTGAAAACGACGAACATCGATTGGTTTTACAAATAAAAGAAATGTGCTATATTCTAAATTTTTAATACATTGTATTCTATTTTCTTAACAGTGCTTTAAAAATTATTCTGTAAAGACAAGAAGCAATTTTTAAAACAACTTTTTTTAAACAGCTTTTTACTCACGTTTCAAATTAAGAGATTCGAAATCACTTGGCATGCTTTAAGGCGCTTAACCGTTCTGACATCTTCATCTTAAGTGCTTGCGATTAAAAAGTTGTGAGCGTCGCGCATGACAAGCTGAGCACTGCAAGCGTGTGCTTTCTTGAAGTGTACAGCATTTGACAGCTCTACAAGATGCATAAAAAATTGACATCAATGTGTGTGTATGTAATAGCGTGTGTGAGCGCTGTTATTTATGCTTCGTGGCTACAAACATGTGTTTAAGCGCTATACCGTTGACGGCACACAAGACTTATGATCCCCACTTGTAGAGACTTATGACTTTCCGAATATGCATTTTGTGCGAAGAAAGTGACGTTTACAAATATAATTAGTGTCGCGCTTGTCACGCAAAGTCGCGTATATCAGCAGTGGTTATTGTGAGTAAAATAGAAAAAAGTGATTGATCGGCGAGTGTGAATAGAAACAGTTATGCTAAAAATCTTACTTAGTACTTATTAAAATATTTTGAATATGTCTGTGCCTGAGAGCGGTTGACTGGGCTTTAAGCTAAACATGATGCCTACAATTAGGCGGAATTTATAATAAATATTTTTACATGAATCGCTAACGTAAATTGTGAACTAAAAATGGGTTGTTCATTAACAGCTGAACCTCATAAAATATCTTCATAATGCAAAAAAAGAAAGTGGAGAAATATTATAGCATAAATATAGGCGCACGTGTAAAAAAGTATTTATTTAAGCATGATTATTCCTATTTCGTGCTAATTTGACATTAAATGCATGCGGTGTTAAGCGATCTTTACAACAATGTTGAGGAAATTACTTTAAAACATTGTCATTTTTTATATAAATTTAGGAACGTAATGTGTTTATAATATGTGTCATACACAAATCACTTCATTTTTTATTTTCCTCGAAATCGATTTCCTATTTTTTGCTTAATTCCATCATATATCGCTAAATAATATTTGGTTTTATAGCCAGCAACAGTATCGAAACAATTTCTCTTTGTAATTTTTTTTTAAATTCCTGCTTTTTCAACTTCCTGGCGTACATTTTCAATGCAAACAACAATAAAGCTTTTGCTAAATTTCATATAATTTTTAAGCACATACCAGAATTTATGCAGTTTGTGGAGCCGCAACATTTTTTACACAAACAACACACACACATTGCAACATATTTGGGTCATATAGCAACACTGCGTTGTTCGTGGCTGTATTTCCTGTCGCTTTGCTGTTGTTTTTGCTTGGCGCAAGCTGCCTCGCATTACAGCATTATTTATAAAATTGTGTTGTTTGCATTGTTATGCATTATTTTGCCTGTCAAGCCTGTCAACATGACCAATAAATGTCAACTTGCTGCTACTTCACTGTCAACAATGGCTGATATTTTATATTTTTATTGTAATTTTTTAATGTTTCCATATATTCTTTATGCAGTCATAATACATATACAAAGTTGTGTGTGTAGCATATATTTTCGTCAGAGATATTCATACAATTTATATATGTATATACATATTTATTTATTTTTGTAAGTGTTGCAATACAGTTTTTAGCTCAGCGCTTTGTAGCCATAAATAAAAATTTCAATATCGCTTACATTTTCCTATGCTTATTAAAGCTTTTCTTGTACATTTTTTACATATTTTGACTACTCTGACGCAATCGCCATCACAACAGGGACTCTTCACAGCTGCAGGGAGAACAGCTTTTGCTTGCAGGTGAAATCATTTAATTGCGGATTGATCAATAAATATGCTTTTGTTCATAAAAAATTAATCACACTTAAACTCTTATAAGTTATTTGCACTTGGGAATTATGCGGTCTCCTGAGATATATTTCTTAAATAAATTTTTCAGGTCCAGGAGGCCACGTTCTAGATAGATATTAGTCCCATTCAACGCTAAACTACATTATTTTTATGAAAACATTGTAATATCATACTATTACCAACATATTCAATTAATTCCATTCCAAACCTCACAGATTGACCGAAAAATACGATACAAAGTAAACCGGAATTTCGATAATCTTTATTTTAAATATTTTATTTTTTTGTTTTTGATACGAAGATATCATAAAAAAAATTATCTTCTAATTTCAGTAACATATCTCAATCCATTTCAAATTAAGAGAGCACTATTTTCGCAAAGTGTAATCCCAATGAACTCTTTTTTGCTTGATTTGAATACAACAAAGTGAAAGAATCATACGGAACTAAGAATTGTGTTATATGAAAAATAGGCGTTGTTGTGCCTCCCGTGATATACGATATACAAACATTACACCCATCTGCAACACCAATCTCACTTGGGTGCCCAGGACCTTGTGTACCAAGTTTTATAAATACATCTCAAGTTATCGCTCCAACAGACAGACAGACGACATTATAAAACTATATTAACCAATGCTGCTAAAGTATTAGCCAGTATGCCACCCATTGACATCCAGAGGGATGATCTCGAACGAGTTTATCAGCTATCAGCGCCTAAAATAGTATTGGCAAATGCAGAGGAGAGGCAGCAGTGGTGGCAATCCTCATTCAAAGGGCGCTGGATCGACAAACTTATGACGGACATTTACTCGTGGATAGATAGACGACATGGGAATCTGGATTTCCATCTGACCTAAAGACTTAGTGAGATTTCACAATGGCATGAGTCCGAACTGTCCGACGTATACAAAAGACTCTGAACATGTATTCAGTTATTGCCCTCGTTTTTCAAACAATAGGGTAAAACTAAAAACCACAATCAGTAATAATTTTACGATCGATAACTTAACGACACGGATACGTACAGAGTCTTCTATATACTCTCGCTTCAAAATGAAAAGGCGTTAACAAAGCGTCTGCTTTCATAATGCTTTGAACTAAACTATTTTACTCTATGTTAAAACGTGTTGCGAGAAAGCAACTTTTTTTGGGAAATTAATATTTTGCCAAAATTTAAAATTGTGACTAGTTTTTTGATTTTTACCCGTATTGATTTATTATAATAACAGGGTTTTCGGTTTTTTTTAAATGAAATCATTTTAAGCAGAAAAATCTTCATCAACACAAGACATTTTTTACAGAGATCTTCCTGGAGATTGGAAGTCAAAAATGTTTCAAAATCAGTATATATATTAAAGTATATTGCATAAATACTCTAACTTTTAAGTTTTTTTTTTTATCAAATAAAATAAATCTTCAAGAAAAAATCGCAAAAATTCTTTTGTCTTATTTTCAACAGTATAATTAAAGCTCTTATTCACCACTTAACCTTCGAAGTGTCTATTGATTGCTCCCCAATCACACAGCTGTTTAAGCTTGCAGCTTGGTGTATAAACACATTTATATATATATACGGGTATGTGTTAAGTTATAATTTGATAACTTAAAAGTTGCATATCCACAAAAAAAAAAACAGCTCAACACACATGCCTGCCAAGTGTCATTTTCCTGGCTGAGAAGGGATATAAAACCTAAGAATATTCAACTTTCAGCCAGAGCATATGTGCAGCTCACGTAAAGTCTTTAAATTGAAATCTCTTGGGTGGCATTCAATGCACGAATGTGACACGTCAAAATTGACAGCAGTTTAATGAAAAATGTTTATCGCCAACTGCATGCCACAAGCTGTTATCGAAAGTTCTTATGAAGGCCTTTTCATCTTTTCATCTCCAAGTGCTGTTTGTCTAGCGTTAGGGCAACCAGGTGAGTGCGCGCTGGTGTTAAACGCTGAGACAACATTGACAACACCAAATATTTGTGCTTGAAGCTCGCAAGAAAATTGCCAAGCGGCATATACACATATACATACTTACTTATATAAGTATATATGTGCAATCTAAGAGCACAAACTACCTATTTTGGTGGGGAGAAATAGTTGTACACACTTTAAGCGAGCGCCTTAACAGCTGTGACACATGACCGACTTGGGAGGAGCGTTGGAATAGGTATGCATTTGCATGCGACACACAAACGGAGCGAAAATATTCTGCCACTTTCGTGTAAAAGTGAAATTTCCATGGCTGTAGTAAAAGTTTACGCTCACTTACACCAGCAGTCTTTTCAGCGGCCGACCATAAGCCTCAACACAACAAAAAAAAAAAAGAACTGTGCGCTACTTTTCTCATCTGCGCCTTAATGTATGCATTTAAAATTTAAAATGAAAAACTAAATACTCGCCATGCGAAGCATGAAGGATGCACAAGGACAACGGTAATACATGCGCTCATGCAGCAAGACCAACCGTGGAAGACGCCGCATAACGGTATTCTTTGTCGCTTGCACCAAGGTGGCCGCACTCTACAGTCGACATAATGAAGGTGTACTTCTCCACCAAAATCATATATTATTTAAATACGCTGCAGCCGCTATCGCTCTCCGCCGTCAAAGTCAGCGCTAAAATGCCACTGCCAGAGCGTGTGGCGTATGAAAAATGCATAAAGTGTGCAATAGGAGTGCATCTAAGCGTTGCGGCAAGCTACTGCGGCAGGCGAAAGTTTTAATAGGTTTAGTGGGTTTAAGGTTTTAAGCTCAAGTGAGCAGGGCTTTAATGGCCTCATGCATGTGATGAGTGCAAAAATGTGTGCAACGCGGTGTGGCATGCGCTAATAATGTATGCCGCTGACATTTTTGTGGCAGTATGCGCACAGATTTAATCATTTATAGCGTAAATATTAGGAAAAAATCTTGCAAGGTCTGCGGTGAAATTATTTGCTTTTGTTTCGGTTCGAGTTTTTTTTAAAGAAAAAATGGATTAATGTAGATGAAAAATATTTTTTTCAAATTATACTTTGAAATATGTAAAATACAAATTTTGTATTCCATAAGTCTGACATAGTTTTCTTCATTAATTTTAATCTTGCAACATGTTGCAACATATAGTATAATCGTTTGCTCATCAGTTGTTTCTATCATTTAAAATTAATCGAGATAGGTATAAGATTATATACATACATATATAAATGATCTGGATGAGGAGACTAGTTGAATTCTAAGTGACTATCCGTTTGTTTAGCCATTCGTCACTCCGGCTATCCATCCGTATTAATTTTTTTTATTAATATATCTAAATTTACAATCTGTCGTTAAGCAATAAGTAAATGTGATTCACATTGATGCATTTCTCATGACCTTGAGGAAGGACTCTTTTCAATCGTCGTGTGTCGTCGCTATTGTCTTATAAGTTTATAGCGTATACGTTAGGGTGTCAATTTAATCATAAAACACTGTTAAGAGTCACGCCGGGGCACTCTTCCTTCCTCAATATGAGATGATTTTGCAGCATTAACAGAGATGTTTCAGTTGCGATGCCAAGATGGTATATCATTTAGCTGTGCTTGTGCAGTTTTAGCAGCTTCGATAGCCGAGTAGACAGATGAGAGGAGAGTAATGTCGTCGGCAGACATAGGTGGCAACAGTTAGATATCTGTCTGAGATTTCATCTTGAATTGTAACGTAGAAATGCCTTTGACTCAGATAAGATCTGAGAAAAAGATAGAGTGAAGTAGTGTATCTTTTTGATTTTATACAGTAAGCTCGAGTGCTAGACTCTGTCAAATGCCTGCTGAACATCTAGCAAAATTGCACAACAATACTTCTTCTCCTCTAAGCCACTAAGTATAGTTTTCACAATGCGATGACATTGTTCCGGTGTGCCGTGCATATGTGTGAAACCAAACTGATGATCTGGAATAATCAATAGATTTTCCAACTCTGGCAGTAACCTTCGAAGAAATATTATTTCGAGTATTTTCAGGAATACTATCAGTAGGCTTATTGGTCTATATGAATATAATTCATTTTCCGGCTTTTTTGGCTTCGGTATCATTACAATTTCAGCACATTTCCACTGCGTGGGGAAATGGCTCAATTTGAAGCTACTACAAGTGTTAAAAGGCAAGACCAAAAATAATAGACATGTCTTGGAAAGGTTTTTGATTGTCCAAGCTTCGATGTTATCACGACTTGGAAACTTTGAGTTTTTTAAACGCGATATTTCAGACTAGACGATGCGTAAGAGGTCAATCCATTGGACATATTGGACATGGGAACTCAATGTTTGATTCGACGTCCTCACGATGACTTGAGCTACTGAGGATAAATGGCTGAAATATACATTTAAGATGGTTGGCAAAAGCGTGTGCTTTGCTTTTGTCTGATTTTGAGATATTTTCCAATCAATTGTTCTTTTAGTTCAGCGAACCTAGTTTAAAGCTCCTTAGTTGTTTTATTGAGGGCTTTTTTGTCATTCAGATTTTGCTGTTGTGCCATATCTTTCGAAGTCGCTTCTAAGAAACGTGTTTGAACATCTAACAAAATTGTACAACAATACTTCTTCTCCTCTAAAACTAAGTATAGTTTTCACAATTCGATGACATTGTTCCGGAGTGCCGTGCATATGCCTGAAACCAAACTGATGATCTGAAATAAACGATTGATTCTCCATTTCTGGCAGTAACCTTAGAAGAAATATTATTTCGAGTATTTTAAAGAATATTGGTAGTATTATAGGTCTATATGAAGATAATTCATTTTCTAGCTTGTTTGATTCTGGTATCATTACAATTTCAGCACATTTCCACTGCGTGGGGAAATTGCTCAATTTGAAGCTACTACAAGTGTTAAAAGGCAAGACCAAAAATAATAGACACGTCTTGGAAAAGTTTTTGATTGTCCAAGCTTCGATGTTATCATGACATGGAAATTTTGAATTTTTTAAACGCGATATTTCAGACTAGACGGTGCGTAAGAGGTTAATCCATTGAACATATTGGACATGGGAACTCAATGTTTGATTCGACGTCCTCACGATGACTTAAGCTACTGAGGATAAATGGCTGAAATATATATCTAGGATGGTTGGCAAAAGCGTGTGCTTTGCTTTTGTCTGATTTTGAGATATTTTCCAATCAATTTTTCTTTTAGTTCAGCGAACCTAGTTTAAAGCTCCTTAGTTGTTTTATTGAGGGCTTTTTTGTCGTTCAGATTTTGCTGTTGTGCCATATCTTTCGAAGTCGCTTCTAAGAAATGCCAATGAAATTTAGAAAAAAAAGGTAAAGTCTCCTGCCTAAAATTGATGAAAGCAGGGCAATACTTTCCCTTATACCCAAATACCTAATATTCGAATTTACAAATTTTCAAATATATTAATCGCTTGACTTTATATTTTATATATTGGTCAGTTTGAAGGGTTTCTTAATTTGCCAATTCCCGGAGTACAAAATGTTCGGTTACATCCGAAATTAGTTCCACCTTTCTTCTTTTTTTCATTCTTTTTACAATTTCAAGATCAGAAAATGTAAAAGCATGTGTTTGCGGTAAGAAAAATCATATTTCATTACCAAACCCCGGAAGAAGGGGTTTCGATTCTTTTTATAGCAAGAGCAAACCACCCAACAATATTTCCTTACGCAATTTCTCACAACAGCTGTCCGAAGTCACTTCTGCCCGCAGAGCTCAAATTGAAAGCAGATTGCAGATAACAACTTCTGGCTTTTAGGAGCTTTCAACTTTAATTAAGAGTGACCCATTTCAACTCAAGCTACAAACTTCATTTGACTACAGTCGAAAACGTGCCGGCAGCAACGCCCGATGCGCCCACTTCACCGCACTTAAGCCGAAAAGTTAGAGGAAACACAATGAAAATTTGACCAACTCCAGCAGCTAACAACCTGAGTGCACATCAATTTAGACAGCAATGACAAGGCTCAACAAAGAGTGCTCAGCTTTTAGCCAGAAATAGCTATCGCCGTAATGGGGAAGGCGCTGATGCAGAGCAGGCAGGTGTAAAAAATTGACAATTTTCACTTGGCTGGCTGACTGACGTTAACTCTTCTGTCACTGTTTTGTCGCCGCCACCTCGCCTCTTTGTTTCGAGAAGTAACACCCAACACCCTGGTGAGCGACGAAAATTATGTTGCTTACTTTGGCAGGGTTTTAGCAGCGCACGCTGTGTCTGTGCGGCTGAGGTGGCTACACCGCATTGAAGTTACTTTAACTTTATTTCGCTGTTAAATGACTTAACACTGCGGCGCGTGTAAAAATAATAAATACAAATCAACTGCGAGGGCACTCATAAAGCAGCGCGTGGTAAAGGGTGAGCAGCAAAGCAGGCGCAGAGAAAGCGGAACCCGCGGCTACCCCTAAGATGGTGTTCAAACGCGACGCCATTTTGCGCAATATGTTGCGCGCCGTGAGACGCATTTGGCAGCCCTTCAACTCAACACACACAAATACACACATACCAATGAATGTTCGTTGCGCCGCATTGCAGACGAAATAATTTTCCAGCTGTACGCGTCAAAGCGAGAGAGTGACGTTGGCGGCGCAAGGGGCACGTCGCAATGCGTGTGCAGTGAGTTGTATGTATGTGTGCTGTATTGGCCCTCATTCTAGGTGTTATTGGCCGCTTGCTCGTTTGCATATATTTTGCGCCCTATTTTCGCGACTATTATTGGAGCACGTTCCGGCGCCCGGCGCAGACAAAAAATTTTGCTTTTTAATATCGGCTATTTTTACACTTTGCAATATACATAGTTTCTCGATTGTTAAAATGTTAAATTTTTAAAGAGTTGAAAAGTGGCAGAGCGCATGGAATATTTATGCACTTTTTGATATAAAATTCGGGTTTGGAGAATAAATGCCTTACGTTAGGACACTGTGAGAGTGAAAGTCGTTTCAATCTGAGAACACAAAAAACTACACTTTCATTAATAATATTTTCAAAGAGATTTATGGCATGTCTACGCCACTCAGATCTGTCTTCATTGAAACATCAAATTAAGTAGTCTTTTGGCTTCAGTGCATGCATACAATGTGCAGATAATCTCTGTTGCAAACTAATGCCATAAATATGCGCATAACTGTGTCACAAGTTGCAAGCTGCCTGCTTTAAAATTCATTAGATTCGAATGCGAAATCATAAAGCAACTTCAATTTGCAACTTGGAAACAACCAGCACAACTCCCGATCCTCTTCACTCCTAGCTAGCTGCCGCTCAAATCACAACATTCGTGCTGCCCGAACCAGATGTCACATATGCGGTAATATTTCCTAGACGCACACATGCACACTCGGGCGATATCAGACTGCCATAAACTTTCAAAGTTGTTAAACAATGCTGCCGAATCAAAACCAACCACATTTGTCTCAGCATTTAGGCAAATCACCAGCTATTTATATCAACAAGAAAATACAGCACATACTCTAACACTAACACACACACACATGCACACATATAGATGTAGTTTCGGTTTGACTGACCATTTGCCGTTATGGCATGTCATTTGTTTGCGTCTCTATCGAACTAAGTCGTTCGTAAAGCCCATTCAGAATGTTGTTAGTTTCATATATGTGTTTAGCTCTGTATATGCATGTGTGTGTATGTGCTTCTAATATCAATATGGTTAGTTGTTGTTTGGGCAGCGCCTACATACTTCATTAATACTATAAGTAAACTCTTTGTTGAATTCATTCAAGCAAAGCAATATTTGCACTTCGCCACACACAATATATATATACATATGTTGATATATATACTACATTTATACAGCCACATTCGTACATAAAATATCGTATGTGTGCGCTTCGTCGGCTTAGTTTCTGCTGCTGCTATCAACGGCCAGGGATTTCCTGTTTGCTGTGGTCGAATTGTTGTCTTCCTTGTTTGCTGTCCGCTCTGAAGAAATATTTGTGTTCGCACTTTTTACGCAACAGTGGAAAACAAAGAGAATTAGTGTTGTGGACAGAATTTATGCTGCTTTCATGCCTGATAGTGCTTTGACTATGCCTAAATTCGTTGATTTGAGTTACTTTCGTCTCGTTCTTTGCATTTTGTATCGAGGCATGGAAGATTTTCATTTAGGCTTTCAAAGCAAATATTATTAGAAATGGTTTGTAATATTTTTGCCATAAGTCAGTACAGTGGTAACTAATTCCTCTTCTATGAAATAGAGTTTTTTTTGTTTGAGGCAAAAATTGTGTGATTCTAAGTACTTGAAATAATCTTATGGAAAAAAATCTGTTTTGATTCTGTTCTGTTCTATTTTGAGTTTGAATTGAGTTTTTAAATTAAATGAGTAATTAGTAGAATTTAGGTGAGTTTGAATAAACCAGAAAAAAGTTGTTTCATTACAAAAAGCAAATGCAAAATTTGTGTTAAACTTGACTGAAAAACCAGAAAAACCGTCACAATCCGTTACAATAAAGCAATCAATACGTTGTTCGCTCATTTTACTAAATCTTTCTATTATTTACTCTGGTTCACAGCAATTTCGTAGTTTATGTTGAGGAGCGCTAAGCCGTTCAATCTTTTCTGGAGCATCGTTGTTCTGAGCGAAGTCTTGATTGGGTGCAAAGAAAAAAAGGATCGTTCAGCGCTAGCATTTGTGGCTGGCAAAGTGCAAAGTACGTGAAGAAGAGTATGAGTCGTCGGATATACATCCTTATCCCAAGTGCTGAGGATTCCTAAGGCAGAAAGCACTTGCGTTCTTGGAGTTATTTGCATCTTCCATTGTTGTCGCCAAAGCGCTACTTCTACTTTGAGCTTCGATTTTTGCAGTTCCTAGTTTCTTGGCCAACGAAAAACTGGGCATTCAATGAGTGCAGTTATGTATTTTTCTTCTAAGTTTAGGTTAAAATTTGGTAACAGCTGACTCAAATTGAAACTTTCAAGAACTCCATCGGAAAACCGCGTTTTTATACTTACATGACCGGTCAATGAGTGGAATGTATGCCAAAATCTTGTAGAAGTCGTTACAGCTTTAAGATGGGTGATTGCTTCGATAACTCTGACGACCACATGTTCTGGTTTTTTTTCGCTTAAAAATCTAATTTTTTAGCCATCTGTGTGCCATTTAAAAAAATTTCATTAAAGTAGTGATTAGCATGCATTTTTCGTGTGTTCAATGTTGCAGCCAATGTTGTAATGACTTTTTATGTTTTCGAAAGGTTGAGTGATTCGTTCTGCAGAATCACACTAAGTGGCTGTGTCAGTGAAAAAACATCACTGAGACAGAAAATCTCAACAATAAACTCTCAGTTGCATATTACGGTGGCCAGATTCGACGCTTTTATTGCAGTCGTTCTATTTTTCTATTCGTTTGAACGGTTTCTGGAACTGGGAATTGAAGAACGGCATCATGGCTTCCTGCCCATCTTGTCTTTTGAGACTTACAATTTCTTTTCCCAAAAGTTGATCTCAAACAGTGTTACGTTTCGATCTTGAAACATAAAAAACTTTGTAACTCTCTGAATATTTTAAATATATTTTTAATCAAAGCAATTTGAATGGATTTCGAAACGCGTCTGTCCAATTTATGTTAACTAAAATAATGTATACCTTTAACTTTTCGGGGATCCGCCACTGAATACAAAAACTTCCTTATAAGAACTTTGATCGTTTAGTTTATAGGTAAGTTATATGCTATAGAGTTCCGATCGGAACAATTTCTTCGGAGATTGCATCATTGCCTTAGAAAAAAATTCATGATAAATTCCTTGAAGATATCTCGTGGAATTAAAAATTTTTCAAAGCAAGCTCTTCATTCAGTATGTCTGGCAGTTATATGCTATAGTGATTCGATATGAGCAGTTCCAACAAATGAGCATCAAAGCTTCAGATCGGTATTTCATAAATTGGGAGACTAGTTCGCATATATTTAGACAGACGGGTGGGGCCTAAATGGATTCAGCTTGTCATGCTGATCATTTATCTAGGTATATATTTTAAGTCTCCGACGATTTCTTCTGGGTTTTATAAACTTCGTGACAAACTTTATATCCCCGGCTTAGGGTATAAAAAATCGCTGAGACATACTAATTGCTGAAGAAAGTTTATTATGATGATTCTATGAGTCATATTCAAGTTAAGATACAGTAATCGCTTTATAATTTCTTAAAGAGCTTTAACTGCCCTTAAAACGCTAAGTTTGGTATTTCTGTTAACAGTTTCCTTTGGTAAATTTTATTCAGTGTTTTTCGAAAAACTATTGAGTGAATTTAAACTCTTAAATGATAAACTGTAGAGTAGAAGATTTTCTATAAAAGTATGAGTTTCGCAGTTTAAAATTGTTTCTATTTGGATTAAGCTATAAAATCAGTGGGAAAATTTCCTAAAAATAATCAAAACACAATCGATAACTTCTTTTAAAAGGCTATGTTTACGAAAGCAACTTATAGAGCATCCCGTTACAACTAAGAGCTCTTACTAGGAAGATTTTCGTAAAAGAGTCTAAGAACCTATTTTTCAGATTCCTATTTTAACCCACCCTATTAGCAATTTCTTATCTATACATATATTTATATGAATATACATTTGTGTAAGAAGGAGTAAGTTGTAAGCAAGGAGTTAGATTTCGGTCGCAAAAGTGATAAACTCTCGGATTTGCAGAAAATTGAATGTCTAAGACTATCTGTGCTAACATAATATTAGTATGTGTCCCTTCTACAGCAAAGAAACTCAATATAAGAACAGTATGAGCAAACACACACGCACACTTACACACACAAATAAGCAGACTTGCTTTAGGCCACGAAGGTTTTGTGCTTGTTTTGCCGCGTTTGAATGGTTTCGGTTATGGGTTGCCGCCTCCTGCTCCATGCCACATGATAGGCTTAAAGACCTTGTTGGTCACCCTTTCCTTCCTCAAACATGCATAAGTGTGTGTTACGAAATGGATTCTCTTCATATTATTTTGTTGCTTTGCTGCCAAAGAAAAACAAAAGCAAAACGCCCAAATTGGCCACTATGTAATTTAGGCGGTAGTTTGTCGGTCTGATTTTTGTTGTGCCACACGACACCCTTTCATTTTCATTCACTCCCTTGCCTGTTTGCCTACGAAAATTTATGTGTGGCGAATGTGCGCGGTCAGCATTGTTTTCCTTTTAGGCCAACCGCTGACCATTTGGGCAAAGGCATTGATCGGCGTCCTCACTAGTCGCACTCGGCTGCATTCGTTTACAATACAGTTACCCAAATGACTGTTGTTTGTTTGTTATTGACCATATTTTTGAATGAGGCAGCTTATGCTCAGTGAATGTTTTTGATAAGGGGGGGCGGTCCCGCACATATTCATTTGTATGACTACATAATATGTGGTATGTATGTATTACTGTAGTTTAGTAGGAGGAGATTGGAGAGAGAAAGTCTTTGGCTTAGTTTTGCAGTATTTGTTGCTGCTCAAATTCTTTCTGGTGAAAGATATTAACTGCTAAGGCATCTTCTAAGAAATATTCAACTCTATTTGTAGGGAGAAACTCAAAAGTGGTTCATAACGGAAATATTTTATGTTATCAGTTCTTCATACTATTTCTGTCAAAATCAACAATGCCTTAGTTCTTTTAATAGAAATAAACAAATAAGGGTTAACCGTGGCAACTTTCGCTTAAAACGATTCTTCGCTTGATTGTCAGTGCGTGGGTTTGTCCGACTAACTACGTTAACAATTGCTTTGTATTGCCATGCTTCTACACTTTCGCTAAATCAAGAGCTGTACCTTCACATATCCATTTATATGTCTACTACATATGCACATCTTTTCCCCTCCAACCAGTTTCTGACTCCTTTTTTTAGTGATTGCATTATTGTTATTTCGTTGTGTACCCTTTTTCCATGCTCTTTATTGCCTTATTGCTATTGTTTGTGTTGTTGGTATTTAGGAGGAATTATGAACGGGTTTTGATATGCTTAGCACGCATTAAATGAGCTCACTTAACGGCACAATTTATGTGCGTGTGTTAACGGTATGTTCGATATGGGAATTGTAGGCTTTAAACAGGTTAAATGAGCTTGAATGGATGTACTATTCAAAATTTATATCAGATTACATCAACCGAATCAATCAGCTTTGCAGTAGTAGATATTTAGTTTAATTATTAAAATTATTTAATGAGTCTCCGCATGACACTGCCCACCTCTTTGCATGCCCCGCCAACCCCACACATCTGACACCCTTCCTTTTGTCCGACCCCGTCGAAACAACAGATTCTTGGGCCTCGCGTTAGATAACGTCTGACCGACCACGTCGAAACAACAGATTCTTGGGCCTCGCGTTAGATAACGTCGACGACAACTTAGATAATCCTTACCATCCGAACGGGGATTGAATAACAACTTAAAACAACAACAAAGCGTCGCTGAAAGAATCAATACTGACAAATCAATTCTTCAAGCGGACTTTCACAATGGTGATAATAGAGCCCTAATACTAGTCTTGAGTCAGTTACTAGCAACCTCACAATCGCAAGATCTTTCAGATCCAGATTAAATCGTAAGTGATGAAGTGACTCCTAACCTTCAGCATTGTCCGCCAAGATTCATGCGGTAAGGCAGAAAATTTACCACATGCAAGTTGCACAAGCTGTTTCGAAGAAAATAGGACAGAATAATTTCATCATTTCCTTCTGGAAAGTCTCACCATTGCAGGAACAAAGCTAAAGTTCCCAATTTAAAAAGCTTTAGAGATTTAGGTGAAATAGCGGAAATAGAAAAAAGGTACATAAGCACATTTTTTATAGGCGCTTTATCGATAATTAACATCAAATTCAAGACTTTTTACATCGCTAAACAAAGGACTGTACTTAACAGTCTAAATGTGATATCCCGTCAACTTAGAAGCTCAACTACCTAAACAAACCTAAAGGACCTACGATGCTCAATCAATTTAAATTGGATTATGCGAGTCTGATAGGCTCGCGAACCAAACATAGACCAGTTTTAGTCCTATGCGATAACAGTTGGAATCCCATTACACTGCTCATAAGAAGTGGTCATGATTCAGGATGGCACCAATTGAGATGAACTCGAATTGTTTTGAGTCCTCACATTCGACAGCTCTTTCAGGGTTTAATGTTGTGGAGCCCCAACTTCTTGAGATATGTTGCAGTTATCTTGATCTATCAGCCTCATTGTGCAAGCCTGTGACCAGCTATTATTCACTCGAAACATCCTTCTTCAGTTGAAAAGTGTAATAATGTAGTCGATGCTTGCTAAACCGCCATTACCTACCGAGCTATGTCTGAAGGTTCTATATGTAAATTCTCCTGAGGCCAAGGCCGCCACGCCGATTTTCTGCGCAGTTTTTAGCGAATAGATCTTTATGTTGCAGGCTTGGCATTATTTCAAGAGCAGCGATGTTCAATTAGATAATTGAGCAAATATTTGTCTAATAAAAGAAGGAGTGAAGCGTAGCTTTACTTGAAGCAATCCATTGTACCTTATTTAATCAGAAAAATATATTTTTATTTCCTTAATGATATGCCTTGCATTTCTAATTCAATTTTACTTCTACTGTGGCAAACTAAGGCAAACATAAACTCTGAAATAAAAATTGTGTTTATGGCACACAATAACACGTGAAGTCAAATAATTTTCCATTTTTCACAGCACACGCTGGTGGGTAATATTAAGACGCCACTAAAGTTATGGGTGGAACACACGTGTGTTGTTTTCCTCATCATTAAGACCTAATGTCACTTAAAAGCACGCTGTGTGCCGCGCAAAACGAGACAGACAACCTGCCTGGTGGAAAAATAAAATAAAATAAAATATAAAAATGAAAACAATATGAATGAAAGAATAGCACAAGCGCAATGACGATACTTTTATTCGCTGTCATTTAAAACTGCAATTGCACTTTAACTGGCAAACCACAGAAATATAAAGCCGAAATTACGACTGCAGTTGGCGAAAATGCTTAACTGCCGGAGATGCCACCAGCAATGAAGCACAATAATATGAAGAAAGCTTTTGAGGAAATAGTGCAAACCATAACGGACGACGAGAAAATGATTGTATATGGTATTGTGCAATCGCTGTCAACGGCAGGTGTCAGCAGACAAGCAATGAATTCGTGTTACTCATACCACGCGGTGCACCAAATGGACAACGCTCATGAGCAACTGTATACATATTTATTGCAGTTAAGGTATTTTTTTCAGATGCCACTTTCGGCAATAAATATTTGTGTGCAAATTTTTTTTCTACTTTTTGGATATTTTTCCGAAATCTCGCAATTGTGTCTGCCACGATCAATAAGCCTGGCTTGCGGGCGCGCAAGAGAGCGTTGGTGCCGCAGTGCAATGACCACATTGTGACGGCAAATATCTTGATAGCATTCAAGCTACAGCATACAGCCATGCCTTGCAGTTGCATATTTGAGAGTGATGAAGCCGAGCAAACATAAAAGTGCCGGAAAATGCCCGCATTATGAGCCATCAACAGCAATAAGCAACAACTGCGGCACCGGCAGCAGCTAAAGTGGGTAATGGTTGCATTCCGCTGGCATTATTGCCGCGGCGTGCAAATACACTGCAACTCAATGTGGCAGCATGCGAGGCATGGCGCAAACAGCGAATGAATACTGGTGCAAAAATGCTCGGCACTGCGCGGCGGAGCAATGAGTGTGCATTGCAAACAGCGCATACCTGCTATGTTGATCTGGACCCGGCGCACGCCAAATAAAGCTATCATATTTTTAGTTAGCTCAATGCAGTCTAACCGTTGTTTGCCCGCTCATCCGCTCGCACCGCAGCCACATTAGTGGAATGAGCATTTCATTGCTTGCCGCTTGTTGTTATCGCGTTGCTGTAGCAGCAACAACAGCGCCTAGGAGCGCGTCGACACGGCAGACAAACAGTCGTGGTGGATGGCACGAAACTCGATTGGGCATCACCAACCATGCCACCGACGCCAACAGCAATTGTTGCTTGTCATTGTTGTCGGCGTGTTCATTGGCAATTTGCCAAAAAATAAAAATGCCTGCAGCGCGGCATGCGATTGTTTGCCGCTGTATGTCGTTGCTTTGGTTACTCTTTTTTCATTGTGTTTTGCGCCACCTTTCGCCTCACCTTTAACCGCCACGTCGCGCCACTGCCACAGGTCGCTTGGACGCCGCGCTTGCGTTTGTTGTTGGCATTGTAGTTAATTTGTTTGCAATTGTTCGGCTACCACTCCGCAGTTGGCTGCACTCAGCCGTTTTATGTAGTCAATTTGGCTTATCATAAAAATAAATCGAAGTCAAGTGGGATTTTTCAATTCTCAATTGCGGACGCGCGAGTTGATTTCGTGTTTAGAATGGTTGGCATAAATATTTTCTCCTATTTTTAGCGAATATAATAGAATTAACACGGAGGCAAATTCGGTTATAGATGCGGTTGTATGTAAACGTGAAAGTATGTAGCGGGAGTGAAGCTCTATTTGGCTTTATATTTGAGAATAGTAAGAACATTTATTTGTGAACTTTTGCAGAGTCGATTTAGCCATGTCTTTACTTTATAAGCCTCGTCGATATTCGAACTGCTTACCGCACTATGACCCTTACCGTAGTTTCCACACATATGCGAAATATTCCCTCTGTCTTTCAGACATCGATCCGATATTTTTGACACGTCTTTTTATCCCTAAGTAGCTTAGTTGTTTGGTAACGTGGACGAAATATTTGAAGTCATCAACCAAACAGTTGGAAAGACCAGGTGGAGAAGGACCTGGCTACACTTGGAATCTCCAATTGGCGTCAAGAAGAAAAAAGGAAGAACCGCTAACGCCTAGAAGCCTAGTTGTTTGAGCCACTGATATCTAACGAACAAACTATTCCTTAAAAATCAAGTACAGCTAAGACAGAACTACAACTTTAAAATATTTTTTCGGATCGGGCCACTATAATATGTCGCTGTCATGCAAACTGATCGTTCAAAATCAAGTCGTTATATTAAAAACTTTTTTGTTTGAGAAGATACATTCATGTTCGTTTAACAGTAAGTATTACTTAAGACAGCGCTATAATCCGTGAGCAAATTGTTCAGATCGGTCTATTACAGCATATAGCTTCCATAATAAATATCCCTCAAAAGAAAGCTTTTGTAATAAAACTGTATTATTTGACGAGATATCTTCATGAAATTTGGCACCGGTCCGAATATATTGTTCAGGTGAGACTACTATGTCATATAGCTGTCATAAAAGCTGAACTTCTTTTGCAGGAAAAAATTTGATGAATCCAATTTTCATATATTTTTTCCACTAAATCAATTCGTATGTCATGAATAGCACGTTCAATATTGACTTCTAAAGCTTAAAGTGAGTCTGGTTTATTGCTAAAGACCAATGATTTCAATATACTCCACAAGAAGCAGTCTAATGTTGTTCAACAATAACTTTTTGGAGACCGTTGAATGTCACAATTTCTTGTAATAATCGAATCTCCAAACTTATCTCACAATAATTCAGTTTTTGTTGTGCTATGTGACACGTAGCACATCTTCTTGCAACCAGTAGTTCTCAGATCAACTTCTTCGAACGCCGGCCATAAAAGTTGGCAGTCATCGATATATACCGCCCTCCAGTGTCAACAGCTTCATTTCGAAAGAAGTTTGGACCGATGATTCCACCTGACTAAAAAATGATGGCAAACTGTAAAATTAATTCAGTTCTCGCTTCCACCATTTTGTTCACAAATATAAGAAATTGAATGCTCTGCATAAAGGTTTCTTACGGTTTTATCGTAAGCTAAGCCGTCTGAATGATATTTACGGTAAAAATTTGATTATTTGAAGCATTTTTTTTGGCATGAGATTTACATGTTAATGCAAAAATCGTTATAAATCTGAAAAATTCATAGTTTTGTGGGAAATATACCGCGCTATAATATCCTAAAATATATAAAATTAATTTTTCTTTGTCCCACCCTAGTAGATATATACGTATGGTGTAACATTCATTACATATGAAGAAAGATTATTCAAGTCCCAACTGCACAAACATCAAATCACCCTCTAAGCCTAAATCGAATGAGTAAATGGTTGATTTAAATATAGAAAACATGTTCCACCATTAAAGGCAAGCATGGGTGCCCCCGACTAAGCGCCGGTTATCGGTCATTTTCACCGCCTTAAATGCAAATATTGTGTGTGCCATTTCCAGCGACGCAGACAAGATTTTTTAAATAATTTTCTGCCCGTCATTATTTATGCCTGTGTGCGTATGTTTTTCCACACCGACGCACAAGCAACAAGATACCAAAGAAAAGGGGGTGGAAATGACAGCACATTATGGTGAGTAAAGAAATGTATGTGTGTGTGAGCAAAGCAATGTTTGTGTGTGTTACTAAATAAACGTATGTGTGTGTTCCACAGCAAACAATGAGTTGATATTTCGCCATAAAGGAAGAGCAGGCAAAAAGCGCAAAGCCCACAAGTGATTACTAAACGCAAATAATGATATATCATCATCACAGGCACACTTTCGCACACACACTCACACATATATATGTGTATATGCCGCCATGCATTGTTATATTTAACGTTTGCGAATGAGCAATGGCGCGTACAGCAGTTTGTCAGTGTGTATGTTTTTGTTAAGCAACATCGATACCAACGTTGAAAATAGAAAATAAATAAACGGTTCGCCGCCATTGCTCGATACAAACAAATGTGGCCAAGGCAACACAGTGAAAATTAAAAAATATGCACACAAAACTTAGCACATGAAGGAAGTATCTGTTCCACTTCAAGCGCAAACAAAGCTTTTTGTAGCACATCAGTCTGGCGGCAAGTGTCAGCCTTGATGCAGCCAGCGCCGCCTTAGTCGCCATGACTGCGTTTGATTTTATATTGGCATGCAGTTTATGCGCCTATTCTTCGCCTGATTGTGCTAACACCCTCACACTGCACATGTCCAGCCGGCTCGCCAAGCGACAAGCTGGCTCATGTCCAATGAATGGAGCCCGGCAGCCTGACACCCACGCAATGCGGTGTTCCTGAAATAGTGAATACATGAATGTCTATTTTAAATTTTAAGCGATTTTATTGACGATCTCCCCAGAAATCTAGACTGAAATTAATTTTTGCCGATAACACAGGGAGTTTTATATTTAAAAATGAAAATATATAATAATTTTCGAAAATTTATTAAGATATTATCATTATTCGTTAATGAAATATTATTTTCCAATCGCAAAACTGCTGTTAATAAAATAAAAAAAACTAGAGGAGAGTATACCGTTGCTTGGACTACAAGAACTTGAGTTTAAGGGTTTAGTTTGTATGGTGCTATTTGTACCGAATTTCGTAGAGTTTACTCCTAAAAAAAAGTTTTCCATACAAGGACTTGAGTTCGATCGAGTTGTATGACAGCCACATTCTGTAGTGGTCCTATGTCAACGGTTCCGATAAATCAGCAGCTTCTTCAGAAGAAAATAATCTGTGTAAAAACGTTATCTTAAGTACTGAGAGACTAGTTTGCATATATAAAGTCGAACAAATAGACGGGCAGATGGATAAATCAGATCAGCTCGTCGTGCCGCACAGTTACATATACATTTTACAGAGTGTCGGAGGTTTCCTTCAGCATGTAACAAACTTTGTAGTTTGTTTGGGAAACTCCAGAGATATATCACCAGACGACGAGTCTTCATGATCTTCGCGCACCAAAAATTCGCTAGCTATATTTTCAGGTCTAAGCCCATTAAGAACATTTTCGATAGTACTGTCATTTATCAGTTAGTCAACACCATATTTTTGTAGCTCATACAAAACTCCTAAAAATTTCTGACATTAAAGCTATATTATTTATAAATGCCCTCATTTTCTGTTTTTCCCCACTTTGTCTTAATTTATTGATTGTTAGATTTCCAATTTACTCATTTCTCAAACAATTTGTAATCTGCGATTTTCTGCTATTTTTGGCAACTTTGACGAGTCTGTCAATGATAAATGAATTTATGCTCAATATGCTCCTTAAAGCCAAATAGCTGGCAACGTGTGTGTGCGTACTGGTTACTTACACCCAAACGCACATGTATGTCTATGCGTACTTGAGTGTGGCTTTGTATTTGTCGTAACTGAGAAAACCATATATAACAACTAGAGCTTGCTTATTAGAGCACTCCTTCACCTCCACGAGTATTTGCACGGCACTTTTCTACTGATTTCAACACTTCGATTGTGTGCTCAATACTTGAATGACGGCTACTAGCAACAGCGTGACACGGCCATTTATATGTATGTATCTAAGTACAATGTATCTGTGTAAGCCGGGTGCAAATCTAGTAACGAAAATCACAACTACACATGCCCTCGCATGCCTGCGCGTATCCGCTTATTAGACTCAATTACTTAACGTCACGGGCACAAATGAAAACGAAACGTGAAAACGGATTTTCAGTCATTTTTCAAAATTTATCCGGATTTCCGATTTCCTAGAACGAAAAATGTTTGACAGCGAGCACAGTTGAGCACTGCGGTGTGCACAGGCTTGGCTTGAAGTCGTTTCAATGGTGTTGTTTTCGCCTTCGAAATCTTGTGCTTTAGTTCAGCGAATTCCTCAAAAAAGTTATTATGCCACGAAGTTTGTAAAACACAATAGGAAACGTCGGATTTCCTACAAAGCATATTCGTAATTAATCAGCCTGACGAGTTTTGTCGATTTAGTCATGTCCGTTTGTTTGTTGCTGGATATACGAGTATGTACTTGTATGGGAACTAGTCCCTCAGATTTTCAGATAGCGCCCAAATATTTTGCATACACCTTCTTCTGAACAATAAGCTGCTCATTTGTCGGAACCTCCGCTATCCAACTACCTTAGCATATAGATGTCATACAAACTGAATGATCAGAATCAAGTAGAGATCCGTTTATACCCCTTTATGTTATGAAAATACACATGTGAAGGAGATTCCTTCTTTTTTTAAGACAAAAGCACAGTATCATCAAATTTAATAGGAAATGATTATTATCATTCGAAAGAACATTCTTTGGCATTTATTTTTTTGAAGATTATCTCTTTCAAATGTTGCCTACGTCTCAGATGGTGCATCCGTTTATTTCAATTCTCGATGACTCGTTCGAGTATTTCGACTGGTAACTGACGAATGACACGCATGATATTTTGCCCCAATGCCTGAGTCCGTATAGACATTGAACATTACATGCCCTCTTAGGAAAAAGTCAAACGGTGGGATATCACACGATTTTACTGGCCCGAACGGCACTGAGCGGCTCAAAACATGAAATTATCTACTCACCGATTGAAATAATCAAATGATGCCGAGATTACGAGCTTCAATTTAAGGCATCAAATAGTCGGTTGTCATGGCACGATAACGGTCTCCATTGACGAATATGTTCTCATCGGCATGATTTTTGGCCGTAGCCTGACCGGCCCACAAACCACAACAACCCATGGTTTTTTCTGTATGAAGTGGTAGCTCTTTAACCTCTTCAGGTTGCTCTTCGTCGCTGGGCCTCTTCGCTGAACAAAATTTGATTCGAAAACGTCGGATCTTTCTGGAACTTTTTAAGAGCCCACAGAGCGAAGCGACGTCGCTTGGGAAAGAAGAGCAGCTTCAGTTCGTGCACAATCTGTATTTTGTGCACTTTCAATTTAAGATCTCGATAAATGTGCCAAATCGTTCCGTATATCATTCCGTATTGCTGCGAACGGCGCCGAATCGACTCTAAACGGTCTTCGTGTACAGCTACGGTAGCTATGTTCAGCTTAATTAAGCGAAGCCCGCGAAAGACATTCTTTACAGAACGTGAACTTTCATAATATAACTGAATGAAATGCCAAACAATACTGAACAAAAATAATATGATAGCTTGACATGACTAACGCGTGATAGGTCAAAAAAGGTTATTCATAATAGTACCTCTACTTGGATCACCCGTTACTTTCGAAAATGGTAATATACGTGCATGTATATATGTTCAAGCATTATTATGTGCTTTTGTATATCGCATATGATCTCTACAAAAATCACCTTTAAGATTTTCCCACCAAAGGCACTTTCAAATGAATTGCAAGCCAAAACAACTACAGTCATTTAATTTCTCACATGAAGTGAGTTGTTGATAAACACAATACATTTTAATATAAATTTTACTCTTTGAACCGACATTATAAGAAATTTCTTATCGTCCGGTAAATAGGTCAAGATTTTGCAACGAAATTAGTTGGTCTTAAGCAGGCGAGCATACGCTTTCGCATTCGGAGATTTGAAGAAATCTCGACGGTCTTAAATTTTTTGGAGCATCCAAAGTGAAGTGGATAAAATGCTCGGTCACGAGTCAAGAAAGCAAGAGGTTAACAGAACACCGTCTTTATGAAAGCGAATTGATGTCACAACACATACACACACAGACAGGGGTACTTGCATTGAAGGCGCTCATGTGCTGTGTGCTTTGCATAAACATACACGCTCTGGCAGGGCGCTCTTGAGCGCGCAATCTTTCGCCGGCAGCTGTCTTCTGCCTGCCGCTGGGCAAATTGATAATGAGTGCAAGCATTAATGCGTTGGCGTATAATTTGCGATAGCGCTGTGCCAGCGAAGACAGTAAGAAAATGCGCAAACACACACAAACATACATTAATGTATATGTGTTTAAAAGGTAAATCCACATTTTCTTTGGCATTTCTTGTTTGCCCTGCTTTATTTTTTGCGCACAAGTACAAGCATTAATGCTTTTACGATCTGCTTATGCTGTTGCCACACAAAATAGCTTGCCTTGGCGCACTTTCTGCTTTCGGTGTTAATGCTGCTGCTGTTGTTTGTCGAATACTTTAGTTGCTGCAGTGTACCTTTAGCACTCACACACACTCACAAACACATTATTTTACTGCTATGGCAGCAGCAGCAGCAGCGCGCCTCTGCCGCCTACACTTCACCCGAATATTTTCCACTTATTCCACTTTAGTTGGAATAACAAAAACTTGACCCATATTTCCCGAGCGCAAGCACTCGACATGAGCGGCGGCGTTGCTGACGAGGCTCGAGCAGACGCGCCGCGGACGTTGAGTGGGAAGCGTGAAAGCTACAAGAGCGACCGGTGATGCTGTCAAGCATGTTGTTGGCACTGCTGTTGCTGATAAGGAAGGATGAAAGGAGTACATGCACAGGAGTACAAACACACACACGCATAAGTAACTGTGTGCATGCGTAGTCGCTGCGTTGGTGTTGGAAAAGTGCTCGCGCACACATACAACTATACATATAAACTTTTTGGGGAGACATGCCATTTGTATATACGTATATATAGTAATTATAATATTTCGCAGCTATGTTGCCGATTATGCTGCCACTGTGTTGCACTAACAACAAATTTTCTCATCTTAATACGATCTTAAGCAGCGAAATTCGAGCAAATGAAGTAACACATGTAAGTGTAGTGCATGTTGTTTGTGTGTGTTCATATTTGTTTGGCGGCTAAGTAGAATTTATGAGAAAATATGACACGGCGCGCAGAAATTAGATAGTTACAAGCGAGCATGAGTACGCGAAACTTAACTAAGCGCAAAGAAAACAAATTGAAAAACAAGCAGTAAGTTGTGCTGAAGAAAGTGGAAAGTAAATCGAGTTAGCGGTACAAAAAGTAAAGGGAAATATGTGCCGAAAAAAACATACATATATTTGTCTTATGGTGTGAAAAGTTGGTAAATATAAGTATACTTATATATATACTCGTACGTAAAGATGTATAAGAAAGTATGTTATGTAAAAGAAACTATATAAGAGAAGCAAGCGCTTGTTCGGCGAAAATGAAGACATGAAATATTGTTTAAGGCTTCTTGACAAAAACATTGAATTTTTTAGTATTTTTTGTTCAGGAAAATATTAAATTTGAGACCGATTCGATAAAATGCTTTTGGATGAAACTGTAATCTAAGAAAAAATTGTAAATATTGAAGTCAAAGTATCTTCTTCAGTGTTCGTAAGATGTCCTTTCCTAATTTTCATCTCTATTTTAACCCTTCTTTATGGATCAGTATATAAAAGGACCAAAAACTACAAACTAAGAACTTAGCGAATCGTCTTTCTTTGCGGTTTGAAAGGATATTTTTTTATTTGTATAATTTTAATATGTTCATTTAAAACTAGTAACTTGCTTTATCAATGCCAAGGACTACAGCGAGCCGCAGCAGAGCTTTTGAGTCGTTAAGTCGAAATAATCGGATCTCAGAGTGTAGATGAAACCGTTTTGCAGAGCTTCGTTGATGCTTGAACGACTGAAAAATTGTTATATTATGGTAGAAGATCAAACGGTAGAAGTGTTTAGGTTCTAATAATAATAATAATGATAATGATAATGGTAATGATAATGATAATGATAATGATAATGATAATGATAATGATAATGATAATGATAATGATAATGATAATGATAATGATAATGATAATGATAATGATAATGATAATGATAATGATAATGATAATGATAATGATAATGATAATGATAATGATAATGATAATGATAATGATAATGATAATGATAATGATAATGATAATGATAATGATAATGATAATGATAATGATAATGATAATGATAATGATAATGATAATGATAATGATAATGATAATGATAATGATAATGATAATGATAATGATAATGATAATGATAATGATAATGATAATGATAATGATAATGATAATGATAATGATAATGATAATGATAATGATAATGATAATGATAATGATAATGATAATGATAATGATAATGATAATGATAATGATAATGATAATGATAATGATAATGATGATGATAATGATAATGATAATGATAATGATAATGATAATGATAATGATAATGATAATGATAATGATAATGATAATGATAATGATAATGATAATGATAATGATAATGATAATGATAATGATAATGATAATGATAATGATAATGATAATGATAATGATAATGATAATGATAATGATAATGATAATGATAATGATAATGATAATGATAATGATAATGATAATGATAATGATAATGATAATGATAATATAAAATATTTTTAAGCGATTATTTAAATAGATGTAATTTTGTCAGATATACACATTTTCAAGAAAGCTTGAGTGGTCATAACTGGGGTTATAAACTTTTTTTTCGATAACGACTGTTAAAAAAAAATTCGGAAATTTTCATTTTGGTTTTTATAAAAATGTCTGCCAAAAATCCAATTTTCAGCTTTTTTCCTCCGAGGAAACCCATGTACCCCTCACGTAAAAGTTTGGTTTTTGGTTTAAATAAATAAAATTAATTATTTAATAATGAAATTTGAGCGCACATGTAGATGACCTTCTTAAAAGTTAAGGCGTTTCTTCCAGTACATTTTAGTATATGAAATATCATAATATTTCATCACGTGATATTATATCATTTCACATACTATCAGGATCATATTATCATATCACTTCATACACAAATGTACATATCACGCGTTCACATATGACATCACATCACATCGCATCCTTTTATCTTATTATCACCTTATGATATTTCGTCATATGATATTATATGAACTCAAATTCGTTCAGAAATATATAATAATTTCATCAAATAAAACAAAAAATTAAATTAAAATCTCAGCATCACAAGCTCGTTATGTTATGATCTTATGATATACAATCACGCGATATGTATCATTTCACATACACTCAGAATTGTATTACAACAAACATAAATCATCACGTAATGAATATCAAATCAGATCACATAAGACATCAGATCGCATCTTAATACTTGATATCACACAAAACCTCATATTATGGTCTCATTTTTTATCGTGTATTATATCACTTCACTTTGCACACACAAATTCGCATCGTACTAGACGTCATATTACATCATCTGCCCTTCTAAATTTTTTACAGTCTTGACTAAATATTTCTTCTCTTCAAAACCACAACCAGACCCGCGGTTTTATAGCAGTTGCAGCGAAAATTTTATATATTACGTATTTTTGGATAAAGCACATGTATTGTTTGTAATGCCTAAATCGAAAAGTGTCAGCCGACAAGCCAGAAATATTTAAAGACAATTAGTTAAACAAACCTAAAAGTATATAGTCTCAAACCTAAAAATACTAAAATTGATTAAAACTATTCGAGTTTAAACCAAATCCTTAAAGCGAGTCAAAATTAATTAGTGAAGTGGCCCATAAATGCAAAAATACAAAAACAAGTGTAAAAATATTTTTATTGCCCGATATATGTACCCATATGAGTATTAAATATATGTACAAGTAAAGCTGCTCATCAAAAGCAATAAGCCTCGTTTGCTGCGCCTAAAACGCTGCACGAAATTTACGATTGGAAATCAACAATTGAAAAAGCACACACACTCATCAACATATAGTATATGTAGTGATGGTAATGAGAGCAACACAGCAGCTGAGCGAGAGAGGCAGTCTGCGGCAAAGAGAGCATGCGCGCCTAAAAAGCTGCTATTACAGAATGTCACATGTGCCGAGCAGAAGAGCAAACTCGCTGAGCTGACACTGGCTGCTGTTATACCAAAGCTTGAGCAGTTTTTGTGCACAGCGCGTATTTGCTGCTTGACAAATGCTGCATGCTGTATGCTGTTGCAGCTGCTCGTGGTATTTCTGGTGCTGGCCAAAGCTGCTCAGGCCCTGGATGCTGCCACCACCATGCGGCCTCTACTGCTGCTGCTGCTGTCATCGCTGCCAATATTATTATTTCTATTGTTGCTGCTTTTGCTTTCGATGCTGTTGGTGTGCGCGTTGGGTTTAACACAGGCAGCTGTGCTGCTACTGCTTTCGCCATTGTAATTTTTTTCAATTCGTGCAGCGAAAGTGTGGGCAATTCATCATATTTTCTTCTTAGAATTTCTACATACTTGGCACTGGGGCCAGTGCGTTGAGCCTGGTGCCACAACTTGTAGTAGCTCGTGTGCGTAAATTTACTGCGTATGTGCTTGTGGTTGCGTATGTAGACTTTCGACGTGTTGAAGGCACTTGGCAGCAGCTACTTCAGGCAGTCGCCTTTGCTTTTAATATTTTTATTTTCACTTATTTTTTGCCATGGCAAATACATATAAATGCGTTTGCTTCGTTGCTTGTTTGAGGAGCCGCGACTTCATTGTTGTATCTGCTGTGCGGCAGCGGCGCGTTCGAAAGGAGGTTAATGGGTCTTTGGCATTTGTCGCATTTGAACGCGTTTGCTGCAGTTTCGCCTTTCGCTTGCAAATTTATGTGCAATTTTCGTACTCACGCGCTTTCTGCTATTCGCATGCATTTTTTATTTTTATTTTTTTTTTATTTCCATTTGTTTGCGCACAAACATTTGACCCATTTTTGCATAAGCCAAGTTGGCACAACGCAACGCCAAAGCAGCAATCGAATCGCACTTAACAGCAACGCAGCCGCTGTATGTAAGTGTGTGGGAAAGTGCGGCGCACACGCACACATACACACATATCTGCAAGTGTGTTTAATGCTGCATTTGGCAAAGCAGTAAAGCGTACGTGCTAGCGCGTGGCGAAAGTAAAAGTTAAGGCAGCTTATGCCGCCGCTCGCCATTTACTCACACACACATGCATACACTGCTTCATGTTGCTGTTTATTTATAGAAGTGTTAGCATTTATAGCTTACTCACTATCTGCTGCTGTTGCTTTTGTTGCTGTAGTTATTAAAATTTTTATGCGTTGACCCAAATATCAACAGTGCAGAACGCTTGTGGCGCTGGTCAAGCCAAATAACACACATACATAAGTGTCACGGCACACATTCACACTTTGACTGTGTCGTGTCATAAATTCATACACAAACACACTCACACATCTGCCTACAGGATAAAATGCACATGTGTGTCGTTGTGCTCGTCGCTACGTCTGGTTAATTGCAGCCCGGAGACTTTGGATTAATGGAAGTCATTTACTGGAATATGGCTCGTTAAATTATTTCCAGTTGTTCTTAAGCTGCGACAGCTCGCCACTACTGACTTTTAGTACTAATTTATGGATCTGTTGCACGGCATGACAGGGCGATTTTTGATTTTACAGGTTTTTTTTGTTTTTACTGGAGATCAAAATTAAATATGTGGGCTCTTTGAACTCATATATTTGAAAGATATGTGGCTATACATTTATGCACACTTCCATGGTTATTTATGCTAACCCTATAAAATACATTTATACTAATAGATTCGTCCACGCGTTGCTCAGGTATACGTTTTATATTATTATTCATATAATAAACTATTCAATGCAGTGAAAATTTTATTTACCAATAAAGACAAAAACGTTTTTGTCGGTATAAAAATCGAAGGGATTGTACTTGGGGCTTAACTTTTTTCAAATCTGATTGATTTCAATTTTCAAACAAATTCTTTAGATCGGAATATTTTAGCATATAGCTGACCGGTCAAAATCAAGCCTTTGTATGGAAACTTTTTATTTAATCAGATATTTTATAGATCGAGCCATTATTTCATATAGTTACCAGTCAAACTGATCAATTCAAATATGAAGACTTTTTTATTTAATGCTATAAGAAATGCTACCATGAAAGATATTATACTCGTAACTTCGGTTCAGCCAAAGTTCACAAGTTTTCTTGCTTTATTTTTATTTTTCAAACAGTTTGTTTAAAAATTGAGTTCTCTCAAGGCCAGAAGTTCCATTTAATGTCCAGCAATCGGCTGGTGGGTGTTTAACTATGCCGCACCAATATGGTCGCCTGGATGCACTAAACGAAAACGAGATAGCTGCAGACCTGTCAGAATACAGCACTCCGGACTACGACAGGATGTCTTATGATGATTTATATCGAACTACTACCATAGTTGATCCTTATGTTTCCAGTTAAGCAGCAATCCACAGGTGACTGCAAGAATGATTTCTACGAGAACACCCCAACAAAAGCTGCTTGGAGCTGAACCGCCTCCTAGGAACATAAGGAGGTCATTTCTCAACTACGTCGACTACATCAGACAACACGCCGAGCAGACTCCGGACGTAACTCACTTCCGACAAGCACTGATCGCTATTCACAGAGGAGCCATCAGCACCTTCACCGGCTGCCTCGAGAAACGAGAGTGACCCTTGCGTAGCTTCGCAGGTTTAGCAGGTTAAACTCCTACCTATCCACGATAGACCCCAACATATCCAATATATGTCCTGTATGCAATGAGTCTCCGCACGACACTGGCCACTTTTTTGTATGCCTTGCTTACTCAATTAATCTGCCACATTTGTCAGGCAACAATCCGTACGTACTCCATGAGTAAACGTCCCGAAAAAAATTACGGTTTGGTGCGGTTTATGGGTCGTCGGCGTCATTGGGCCGTACTTCTTCCGTGACGATCAAGACAAGTACGCTACTGTGAATGGGAATCGCTACCGTTCAATGATAACCGAAAACTTTTGGCCTGAATTGGATGATATGGATTTGGACAATATTTGGCCCAGTCAATAGGCCGCCTCTGTCGTGCTATTTGACGCCGTTAGACTGTTTCTTGTGGGGTTACAGCAAGTCTATGGTCTGTGCCAACAAGCCAGCGGCGATTACTGAACTTTGTACGAACATTCAACGTGAAATTGCAACAACATCGGCCGATTTATGCTTGAAAACTGAAACTGTCGAAAATTGGTTCAGTGGCCTTCTGCAAGCGTGTCCGTGATGGCGATGCAAAAGAAATCGAGTTCCATATATTATATAATGGCATCGAATGTACTTTCACGGGAGTAAAAAATTTCATTGATATCATTTCATCAAAAAAACTAAAAATCGCTATTGTATATTGTATTCATTACATATTTATTAAAATTTCAATATGCGCACGACTTTTTAGTTCAAGTTAATAAATTTTTCATTTTCGCACGATAAATCAGCGCCTAAACTTTCAAGCACTTTCTATATAAATTTAGTTTACGCATGTCACTGGAATTCAGTTTAAATAAATTTGCGATAAATTAGAATTAAATGCAATTAAATGGGAGTGCAAGTGCATACATACATACATACATACTCCATTTATAATTATCCGCACTCTGCACATTGCGGTAATAACACATTGGGTGAGTAATTAGGCCGAAATGAATTCGTACATAATTTTCGGGCAGTTCAAAGGCCAATGCTTACCTGCAACGAGAAGAAATATGGCAAAAATTTAGCAATAGAACGCAATTAATCTCCACAATTAATTATAAACTTATTATCTTTCATTATATGGACGTGCGCATAACTCATTTGGGCGAATGTGGTCTACAAATTGACATAATAGAATTCCAATTTACGCCGAAACTTAATTATACCGTAACATAATAACCAATTTGACTATTTTTATGTTTTTGTTTTACATTTAAATTTGCATTTGCATTTCAGTGTGTTTGTATTCATTTGGCCAACTGGGCGTATGAGCAACATGCAGTCGAGCTTAGACAATGTTTGAAACGCATTCGCGTGTTCATTTGTAGGTGTGTGTGTATGTGCTTGTGGGTGAGTTAATTGTCCGTATTTATGGCGCACATATGCTGCGTGTGTGGAAAACGTCAACGAACCAATGTGGCTGCCACCACAGCCGTCGAAAGGTCGAATACTCTGTGGCCTGCATGCGGACTCACACAGCTACCAACACACATACTCGCAGCCACAGTTAGAGCAGCTAAACTGTGATGGCAACGTGCCAATGAATTCCGGCTGGCGGCAGTGTGGCTAAAATGCGCATAAACATGCACCACAACAAAAACAACACATAAAGATCAAACAAAAAAAGTTTGAAATAAAAATACGCGAAAAAACTCACTGCAGTAAATATACATACCGCATAGCATGTGTGCTGTTTAGCGGTCAGCTGCTTAATATACAATAAGCTTTGGCCAACAACAACAACAAGCAAAACAAACAAATATTAGCCGCCGCGTGAGCAGTTGTGTGAAAAACCGTTAAATATGCACATTTCGTGCGAATTCACGCGCGGCATTAAAATAAAAATAGTTTTGGTGCAAAAGCGTTCACCCAACTGACGGGGTCAACGCCCGCGGCAGCGTCAGTCGACATACGCCGGCCTTTCACTGCATGCATATTAACTCATGCGTAAATTATTATGCGCCCAAAAGTATGCGAATAAATTTGCAGCTGAGCAATTTCAACAAAAATGCGCCATTCCGCTTGAAATATGACTTCACCTGCAAACACGGCCCGAGTCACTCGCTCTTTTCATATGCAAATGTATGCATATTGCATTATGTTTGCGCAATGATTTAGGTGCTGAACTGCAAGTAATGCCATAAGGTAACATAGTGTATAACTAATGCATATCTCTGTCGGATATTTTATTTTTCTAAATATGCAAATTAATGCAAAAATGTTGAAAACTCATTTAGAAATAGACTGAAAGTGGTTGCCATAAAAGCTATAGTGGTTAAATTGGTTTGATGACATAAATTTAGTGTGATTAGTACATTTTGAAGGGTGTGTGATTGCCTAGCAATATGAATAGAAGATTGTGTAGAAGGAGCAGAACTAAACTCAAATAAACTTTTACAAGATTTGCATAAAAATGTTTCAGTACAATTGTAAGGAAAGTACTAAAAAAATAAATTAGGCATAGAAAGCCTCTAACTATAGCGTTTCAATTAGTTATAGTCGATACATTGAGTAGTGGAAAAAATCTTTATTTTTCAAAAGATGTCGTTGCGGTCGTATATCTCCAGTGCTACCAATCACATTGTCTCATACCATATAGTGCTGGAAAGGTGAGGTTCTAAGCTTCATTTATCCAAAAAAAAATTAATTTGGGGAAGTTGAAAAAAAGTTACAGCTGTTCAAAAATCTGTGAAAATAATGACGAAGTTCGCTATATTTTGGCATTTTTGTATAAAAAATAGAAGAATGCCACACAAAGCACCAATGAAATTTCTGAAGTTTACGGAGACGCTGCTTTATTAGTTCGTGTACCACAACATTGGTCGCTCGCTTCCGTTATGAAAATAAATTCGATATGAAAGATGCAGCTCGCTTCGTTGAAAAAGTCGATCAAATTATGGAAAAGACTGACCAAGACCATCACATAAGCAGCTATCACTCCGCTAAGGAACTTAACATTCATCATTA
>JBAWJQ010000464.1:0-103500 GCA_037783105.1 Bactrocera zonata
AACTAACCAAACAATATTCTATAAATAATTACATTTTTCTATCATTCACAACCATCTTGAAATACTGAAATTACTTGACCTGCTTGTACCTTTAAGTTATCGACATTATTGCCTATTTGCCTGACTGCATTCGACTGCTCACACTAACATACAAACGTACATGAATTTAAGAAACTTATTCGTGCATTTTCATGTCAAAATTTTTTCCAATATTCTTCCTACTTGGATCGCAAAATAAATTCGTTGCAGTACATCAAATTAAAATTCCAACACGGAAGCCTCAAAGTCGCCACTATTGTTATCGCAATGTTGTTGCTGTTGTAGTATGAGCTACCGGCACAGTATGCAATACAAATTTTCGACACGTTCTCAGTGGTGGGTAACAAAAGCAAAAAATATTTTAAAAAAGATGTTTGCAAAAACAAAAAAAAAAACAGCTCTAAAAACAAGTACAAAAGGAGGTAAGACAATTTTTTGTTGAAAAGAAAAGCTTGTGGTGCACACCTGTTCATGTCACAACAGCAAATGTCTCAGCTGGGGAGAGTACAGTTCGTGCATACAGGGTGATGGGGAGGATGTAAAATTTCAAAGTAATAAATTTATAATGAATGCTCAAAAAAAAAAAAAAGAAAAAACAAAAACAATGATAGTAAACAACAAAAATAACAGTAATAATCCATTAGCGCAACAACAATAGCAAATATTGAATGTAATTTCGCCAAAATCAAGCTTAAAACAATACAAAAATAAGAGGAGTTGCAGTAAGCTAGTGCGAGAGCTGACTGCCATGCAGAAAAATTCATAGATTTGATATGTATACGTCAATATAACGGTGAATTGATACTTAGGCTGCTTTTGCGTTTATCAGGGAAGTAATGTTGACCTTAGATTCCTTAGGTAATTATAACAAGGCATGTAATGATTATAGTACTTATTGTAGTAATTTCAATGATGCTTATATATAGTATATTGGTAAATACCGCTGAAATTATGGTATGGAATGTAATGGTAATGGTTATTGATAATTACATAATACATTTGTTTTTGTGAATTTTATTACTATAGAAATTGGAATTATAATTACTTCTTCCATACATATGTATAAAGTAAAAGTAGTCATGGTTGTAATTATTTGTAATGTAATGGTAATTAAATATATTACAAAAGATACATCATTACATCTGAATTAAAATTTAATTATATTTTTAAAGCAATTTATACTTGGAATTGCATTATATTAATTTATTTAAATAGTAATTATATTTAATTACTTGGTACTGGGTGGGGTTAATCGAAAAATAAAATGTAATTTTTTTGTAATTAAATTGTAATTGTGTTAGTAATTATTTTTGTATTGGAATTTGTATTTGTTATTGTAATTGTAATTGCATTTGTATTTTGTTTTTATATTTTTATTTTGTGTTTTATTTGTATTTGTGCTTGTATTTAGTGGTATTTGTATTTGTAATGATATTTTTATTTGTACTTGTATTTGTATTTATATTTTTATTTTGTGTTTTATTTGCATTTGTGCTTGTATTTAGTGGTATTTGTATTTGTAATGGTATTTTTATTTGAACTTTTATTTGTATTTATATTTGTAATTGTATTTGTATTTGTTATCGTAATTATAATTGTACTCGTATTTGTAATTGTATTTATATTTTGTATTTATATTTATATTTGTATTTGCATTTGTATTTGTGCTTGTATTTGTATTTGTATTGGTATTTGTATTTGTTTTTTGTTTTTGTATTTGTATTTGTATTTGTATTTGTATTGTTATTTGTATTTGTATTTGTATTGATATTTGTATTGGTATTTGTATTTGTATTCAGATTTGTATTGGTATTTGTATTAGTAATTCTAATTATATTCGTTTTTGTATTAGCCAAAATCTGTCTACTAAAATTGTGGATGGTACTGTAATTGTATTTAAAAGTGTAATTACATGTTATTTAGTATATTTATGTAATAAATTGCAATAGTAATTGTAATTGCAATGCATTACAAAGCATTTGTGATCACATCTAAAGTAAAATGGCAATTTTAATTATAAAGTATTGTGTTGTATTTGTAATATGTAATTCTTATGTAGTATGTAATTATGTTCTCAATACTAGACGAAGTTGAAAATTTTTTTCTAATCGTAATTGTATGATATTTGTACAACAGTATTCGCAAATTTATTTAATAGTATATTTGCAAGTGTAATTGTAATTCAAAGTGTAATGCACTACAAATATACTTGCAAATTCAATTGTAATTGAAACGATGTGCTCTATTGTAAATATAGTTTCATTACGATTTATTGACGTGTAATCTCTACTCAACCCACATTAGCTCTAACCAACTACTATTGTTTCCGACCACAACAATGAGTCTGCTCCATTTTTTTTTGAAGATTTTTTCATTGTTGTTTGCCTTTGCATAAATTTAGACTAGCATTGCGCGCTGACTGCTCCTGCTCGTTGTCAATTTCTAGCTTTTTTTCCTTGCTTTTTTGTAACTATTTTTGCACTGCGCTTGCTGCTGATGCTGCACTTGATTCATTTCGCTTTTGTTGCATTCAACGTAGTGTTGTTGTGTTCACCTGCTGGCGCAAAGCGCGTCTGGCTCACAAGCTGCCATAAGTGCATCTTGTCGATTTTTCACTCAGCGTTTGGCATTGATTGAAGTTAGAAAAGCGCCTGTTGTGGTTGTGGGAGGCACGCCAACTGGCTGACTGGCAGCCCATCAACCCGGCAGCTCGGTTGCCAGGCCAGGCCAGTCAAGCAAAATCTTTCGTTTGCGCTGAAGCTGCAGCTCTACTGCACCCAAAGTCGTTTGTTGGATTTATGAAGATGCCAACAACAATGTAACATTCGACGTTTAGCCCGGCGCATACACATAACTGTGTTTGTGGGTCTGCTCGGCTGGCGGTTTGTCTATTTGCTTGACTTTTGCGGCAGCACTTGACTGGTGCCGTGCGCCGGTGCTTGCGCGCGACTTGATGGATGACAGCGTTGTCAGGCGTACACGGTACTTTTGGTGTTTTTGGCTGCCTTCCGCCAACACTGCGCTCCCCTGTCTTTTTGCCACGTTTTATTGTCGTTTTGTGCCTGCTTGCCTGCCTGCCGTTCGTTTTATATATGTGGCGCGTCTGACTGTTCGTGTGTATGTTCCCTTCGGTTTGGTTGTTTATGCGACTATTTGACTGACTGTCGACTGCAGACAAAATGTTTATGGCGCTTTAAAGTGACAACAACAACAAATTGTTGGCATGTTTATGCAAAATACGAGCATTACAGCGCGGTCGCTTGAGCACGGCTGCCAGAGGATGTCTGAGTTTGGCGAGTGGGACCACCGCTTCAAGTGGCATAAGCGCGCAGGCGTATGCATCTACTTGTCTATATATAATGTGTGCATATGTGTGTGTTTTGTTTTAATATCCTAGTACGCCAGGCAGTTACACATTTATTTGCAAAGTAATGTTGGGTTTTTCGGTTTTCCTCAAGTTTTGTGTGGCATGCGGCAGGAATTCGCAAATGATGCAGTCAAATGGCTTATTGTGCTGCAGATAAGCCGCGAGATTTATTGGGGAAAATACTAAAAGGTATTTTTCGGAGTTGATAAAAGTAATGTCTAACGAATTGTTGGTGGGTGTGTGAACAGCTGAGATGTTTTCTAATAAATCTAATGCTCTTTATTGTATTCGTTTTCGTGCAATGCTGCATTTTACCGTTATGTAATGCATTTGAATGTTGTGCGATTTGTTTTTTTTTTTTTTTTTTAATTTTTGAAAATTTTATGCATATTGTTGCAAAAAATTATCTGTAATAAAATTGTTATTACTTTTAAGATAATTTGTTTTTTAGTTTTCCTCTTTTTAAAAAATCCTTATAAAAATAATTTGTATTTAATCAGGGAACTTCTGACCAAAGATCTTCGCTATGTGGCGCTATATTTCGGAAACGGAAAACTTATTGCTTCAGCTTCAAGTTGAATTAAGCTTATTCAATAAGAAAAATTAATTTTTATCTTGATTTTGATATGTCAGTTTGTATGGGAGCTCTACGCTATAGAATTCCGATCGAAACAATTTTCACGGAGTTTGCTGCGTTGCCTTTGAAAATGATCTATGCCAAATTACAAGAAGATATCTCACCGAATAAAAGAGTTTTTCATACGAGGACTTGAGTTTTAACGGTTAGCTTGTATGGCAGCTGTATGATATAGCGGTTTGATCTGAACAATTTTAATGGGGATTGTAGTGTATTCTTCAGGAATAATCTGTGGCAAATTTCATGAAGATATCTCACCAAATAAGAGAGTTTTTCATACGAGGACTTGAGTTTTATTGGTTAGTTTGTATGGCAGTTGTATGATATAGCGGTTGGATCTAAACTATTTCATGGAAGATTATAGCATATTTTTCAGAAGTAATCTGTGGCAAATTTCATGAAGATATCTCACCAAATAAGAGAGTTTTTCATACGAGGACTTGAGTTTTATTGGTTAGTTTGTATGGCAGTTGTATGATATAGCGGTTGGATCTAAACTATTTCATGGAAGATTATAGCATATTTTTCAGAAGTAATCTGTGGCAAATTTCATGAAGATATCTCACCAAATGAAAGAGTTTTTCATACGAGGACTTGAGTTTCATCGGTTAGTTTGTATGGCAGCTATATGCGATAGTAGTCCGAAATGGGCGATTTCGACAACTGAGCAGGTTTTTAGAGAGAAAAGGATGTGTAAAAAATTTCAGTTCGATAACTCATAAACTGAACAACTACTTGAACCTGTTCAGGCTATAAAAGAGTCAAGCCAGCTACACATTTTATAACTCAAGACCGAGAACCCAAAGGTTTTTTTTGTCCATTTCCAAAAAATTTCCTGCTGGGTGTTGCTTTATTCGACGCCAGCACATTTGTTACAATTTCAATTGGTAGCATTTGCAATTTTTACCTGCGGCCAATTATTAGCACACATGCTGCCAATAGGACACGACACAAAAACAATAAGAAACGCCAACAAATCAAACATAACTATTTATGAACAATCGCATGGCAGAGCAGACATATCGACAGCCGAGCGATGTAGTAAATGCAAATCGCAATTTTTAACAAGTTAATTTCATTGCAGCCCAAGGCGCTGATGAGGAAAATGCGGGCAACAAATTGCCACACTGTGTTGCAACAGTCAGTGTGGGCAAAAAAAGGCATAGTACGAATTCGAAAAATCACAAAAAACCTTACAAAAACTGCACACACCAAAATTCGGTGGCGACAACGAAACGGTAGCAGCGAATTGATTTTTAAGTTGAACTGTTACATTTCGGCTGCATGTTGCTGCAACAAGCAAAATGTTCTGGCAATTTTGACAGAGTAAATTATCAAGACAAAAACAAAATGGAAAAAAATGGAAATAAAAAAATAGTAATCGCTCAATGGCAGCAATAATAATGACATTTTATTTGTGGCAGTAACAAAAACAAAAACAAAAACAAAATATAACAAGAAAAAATCTGCAAAAATATTGAATAATAATATTGTACAATAAAACAAAAACAAACTAAAATTTGCATTCATTACACTCAACAATTGTTGTTGTATGCAGCTTTTGTTGCTGTGGCACAATTATACGCTTTAACGTTTTCATTTGATTTTCCGGCTGTGGCTAAGCGACATTGCAACATAGCTGGCGACATGCAACAAATAAAAATAAAACTCCAAAAAAAAAAAAACGAAATAACATTAAATTGCCTTTGACAACTATTTGGCATTTTGACAACAACTACAACTAATTTTGCGCGTGTTATTGTTGTTGCTGCCGCCACAATTGTTAGGGGCGTTTGTTTGTGGCATTTTTCGGGCGACTGGTGTTACGCGCGTGCGCCGCCGACCCATTTTCGCCACAATACACCATGTTGCACGAAACGGCGGCCGCACACAGTTTGGGTGGCCAGCACAACCAGAACAATAACAACAACAAGCGCAAAAAATCACGAAAGCCGCATAAATAAAGCGTATAAAAGAATATGCAACAACAAATGCTGACAACAGCTTCGCTTGTTTGCGTAGTGCATGATTTTTCGTCAATATTTGAATTCACTGTTGTTGTTGTTGCGTTGTCAATAAGTAAAAAAAGCACAACAACAACTATTGCAGCGTGCCACCCAAACTCCAGCCGCATATGACAGCTAGAAAATTACGGTTGTTTTATGCTTTTTTGTTGTTGTATATTTTTGTTTTTTGTTGTGGCCTAGCCGTTGTTCAACGTTTGTTTTGTGAAATTGAAAATTCGTGATTTTTAACTTGCGCTAACAATGAAAATTATTGTTGTTAGGCAGATTAAGAAAAAGAAGAGGAAGAAAACAACGGCGAATGATTGCTGCTAACCTAAAAAATCGATAAGTAAGATATTTGTATTTGAATATATACATGTGTGTGTGTGTGTGTGTCGTCAGAACGGCACGGCGGTGTAAGCATTTTGGGTTGTTAGAAGTCTAAAAAAGCATGAAATTTTTAAGACAAATACTGACATGTAAGCGTGTGTACATATTTATGCTGTAGTTGCACACAAATACGCTGAGAAATACATATATCTTCACTCATAGTTACATATATATACTGATAGTTACATATACACACTCCTATACACAAAAACATATATACAAGCCTGAGCTCACGTACATTTCTGGCGTTTGTTCAGCTAACAGTGAATTTTGTTTTGACATAACTGTCTATGACGTGATTGCTGTGAGCATTACAACTACAAAAAAACCGCAAATATCTTTCTAGTTGCTAAAGGCAGTGGCTTAAATATATATCATATAACAATAACTCTTATGCAAATACCATATTTATACTCCATTAGGGTTTACGGATACAAATTTTGACAACAATGTCCAATGTTTACGGTAATGGTGATGCAACTAGCTGATACTTTTGTGTATGCTACATCAATTGATTGCTTATGATTGGCTGTGGGTGCTACGGAATCAAAAAATACAAACACTTTGATGGCCGAAAACTCCATGGACTTACACAACTGCTGATTTTAACAGAATATTTCTTTAGTTGAGATCTGTATTCTTGCCATGAAAAACTCATCGATGATTCAGTGGCTCGAGGTTGTTGTTGTTGTTGTAATGGGTATCTTATCCTCGTTAGTATGGTAAGTTTTAAATAAGTTGTCGTCGACGTCATCCAACGGTAGGCCCAAAAAACATGAGGTTTCGATGGACCAAACGGACCAAAGGAAGAGTCAGTAGCTTGACGTCACTATGGCTGCTTTGATACTTTCATGAATTGATAGACATTTATGTAACCTATTTTTAGTTGATAATACTATTAAAAAGAAGGTTCATAATTATTGTCCCGAAAATTGTGTTTATTTATAATTAAGAGATGGCGTCGTTCGATATTTTCTTTCCAATGCACACTGATGGGTCTTGTATGGAATCAGCGGCCAAAAATACTTCCGCTGCCTATATTAAAGTAAAATTTTTGCCAAAGCTTTATAAAATATCCCTCTCCCATGTCCCACTCCGCCACCCCCCGATGACAACAAATTTTAATTAATTATATTAAATTAAAAAAGTTGATAAGCGAAAAAAGGATTTTTTTTGAATATTATTCAACTACATTAAAAATCGGTTTCAATAAAATTGATTTACTTTTGCAAATTATTATTTTAAAATTTCTGCTTATATTTGCCATCAAAGCCACATATTTCTATTGATAATAGGTAATTAGAGGGCTCATTCCGTTCATTAATTACATTTGTGAGGCAATGTAGTGCATTCATTTTTTTATCTCAACTTCAACATCAGATTCTGAGACCTTTATTTGCTCAGGAAAACTGTTTTTCCTTTAAAATGTTATCATAGCAGAGTAAAAAGTTAATATCAAGTTTTTTGTTAACGAATCTTCTAATAAGTAGATACTGAAGCTTTATTAAATTTACTTCGGTGACAAGTGATATTTCTTCACACATTTTCTAAACACCAAATATATGATATGATATGATGTGCGTAAATAAAAGTACGTATAAAACAAACATTTGATAAAAGTGAGAAAATGATAATATTAAAACCAAAGCTCAATATGTATGATGAAAAAAACATAAAAGACAATAAAATATGCACGAAAATATATACACATAAATACAAAAAATTATAAAAAAAAACACACAAAAAATCGCATGCCTGGTAGAATAACATGAATAACAAAGAAAGTTGCAAAAAGTTGCAGCTGAAATCAATAGCATAGATTTCGAAAACATTAACTAATATAAACAAACTTGATTCATTTGAGGGTAAGACAGGGATCACAACTTTTGGTATACCTGAAATCGATGTATAAAGAAAAACATAGCACTTAAAAGGGCTCTTATAAAATAATTGTTTTGAAATAATAAAACAATATATTATTATATAAAAACTACTTCGTTATATAACATATACCTTTACTCTCAGCTCACATTTCGATTTATGGGGATTAAGCACGATTTTATATTGCAATTAAATTTATTATAAGAGATAATTTTTAAGCTATTTTCACTGCACAGTCCGCGTGTTTCTATTACTCACTTCTCGCGCTTTTCGTAGCCCCTACGAATGGTGTAGAGCAAAAATGTATTTACCGTTAGTTTTATTGGTGTTTTAAGAAATAGCTTTGAAACAAACAGTGGTAAATTTATAACTTTTATTTTTTTATTTTTGGCCTATGAAATCGACCAGTGTGCAATGTTCCAATATTCCACATTTTTCAGACACGCTATACGTCATTCACTTGAAGCCTAAAAACCAATATTTTTCTACACAGATATGATCAACTTTGACACTGAAAAATATTTGTTTGCGGGGCGTTTTTCTTCAACGCTTTAATATGAAGAAAACCTCAGTCGAAAATCATAGTGTACTCTGTCTTACAAAGGGTGAAGAATGGCGCAGAAAGTGCTTAAATCACCTCACCTCATTCTCCATAAAAACTTTGACAACTTGTGTCAGTGAAAAATTTTAGCCTTACCGCATGTAAGAACACCTACGATTGCGGCAAAATGTACTTTGCTTGGTTCAAGTTGCTCAGAAGATCTCCTGCGTTCTACTTTTGGCCAAAATGCTCTTGCAGTTCAACAAGAGCAGCTCGTTGACCAACGCCTGTTAAGCGCACATGAGGTCTGCTGATCAACTGCTTGAACACAAGATAACAAGGGAGATCCAACTCGGTCCCATTGCAATCGAAGCGAAGCACTGGTATATCTCTCTACTTAGCTCATCGGCAGTTGCCCGCGAATCCGCTCTGATCAGACACTCAAACCAAACTGATGATGAAGTAGCTGCTATTTCTGGTGAGGATAAATACTTCTTGACTAGCTCTGAATGCACAGTTAACAAGCTCAGTGCTGGTATTGCCGATCTGATGTCGGAGTGAATGCTCACCCTATATTTCGTAAAACTTTGATCTCAAAATTGTTAATAACAAACACAATGTAATAAACAAAAACCTAAAGGAAAAACCTTCCTTCTGTGATCAAAATTTCTAAGAATACAGTTGAAGAAGGAGACGTTACTTGATGGAAATTGTTGCCAAACATAAGAAGAGCTCGCAGAAACTTTGGCAGCCACTCAAATAGCCATTTAAACATACACACTGCCACACTTAAAAGCATTTGGGTATAATCAAAAGCAAGATGGCTGGGTAAAATAGTATCCGAAAGCTGTTGAAAGACGATTTTGTATGTTAGAAATGCTGCTTGAACGCTATAAAAAGAAGTTATTTTTCATCGGATTTTAACTGATGATGCCAAATGGAACCATTACGGCAACCTTAAATGCCAAAAATCGTTAGGCGATTTTTCATTATCGGTTACATAGGTGATGCAATCAGTGTATGTGTTCTCATCACATTTCTAGTATTTTTCTTAGACATGCTCTAAGCTATATTCACTTGGTAGTGGCTAGAAACAATTATTTTACATTAACTGCTCAAACAGTTCACGACTTCCGGTCTTAGACAAAGGATCCTCTGAGTAGCCAAAAAACATCCATTTGAAGGCGAACTAGAGTGAGAAGGCGACTCTTGTCTTACACAGGATTGTACGCTGACTTTGGGATTCGAAACGTAAACGAAACTACACAAAACAACAATGAAACGAAAAAAACAACAGTTTCAGATAAGAGACAAATGTGTACTAAATATCTAGTAATCTTATAGTGTTGGAAACTCAATAGAGAGAGAATTTATTCAAAAGCTCCATCTACCTTACAGAAATTTTAAAGTGATGTCTTAAACAAAAACTGTGTGGGATCCAATGGAATGAGATTTAAAAGAGAATGAAAAAATATTTTAAAAATTTATGTAAATTTTTTTGGTTACTATTTACTATGCTAATATTAGGTTGGATGGGTAGAAGGGTTCAAAAAAAGTTAAGGGGGTATTCTACTCTAGAATTTTTAAAAATTCGATTTTTTTTCATATAATGTTATTTAATATTTTATGTATTTTAATATTTAATGTTTAGACTTTCAATCATTTCAGCCGATTTTGTGAGGTGGCGTCCGTATTCACTAGAATTGTCTCCTAAACTTTAAACGCGTTTTTCTCGAAACTACTTTTTTCCACACGTTACCGGCATTATCTCAAGTTCTTTATAACCGATTTACTTGAATTTTGGTGTGAACCTTCTTTATATAATCCTTTATCGTTCCTACCAGCATCGTGTCAAAATTTTTGTTTTTTATATTTTTAAAAAATTCAGGAATTTCAAAAAAAAAGCGTAAAAAATGATTTTTATTTTCAGGCAGTCGCCATTTTTAAAAAAATTTTTTTTTCGTGTTCCCGGACTATAACAGCATCCTTACTGATTAAGAATTTCTTTTGATTTTTTTTTCAGACCACCAGGAGAATCAGGAGCAATGTCACCAGGATGCGCCATTTTTTTTTACACCTGTCTCTTCCCAACACTCCTCCCCCCTCTAATTATTTTAATTTTTAAATTTTTTTTTGTAAATTTTTTTTTTCTGTATTCTTAAGATATCAATAAAAACACCTTAAAAAATGGATAGTAAAAATATTTTTTTTTTTTTTTAAATAAAATTCAAAAAACTGCCCAAAATTTGATTTCTACAGTGGAATACCCCCTTAATGGGATTTAATTAATGTTTGTTTTTTAATATATTTTATTTGGTAAATGCAAGAGTTTATCGAAATAGCTTAGTTCGGAAGATGTTAAAAATTACAAAAACTATACTGAAGCATATTTATGTAGATAAACAGAAAAAAACAAAAAAAATTTTTTGTATGCACTTCAATTATGCATAAAAAATCTATCGCTGCCATTGACAAAATTCACCTTCGAACTACTTTCCCTTTTATTTGTTTTTGTAAGCATATATCGAAAACATGCGCATGCGCAACGCCCCGACTTTATTTGTGCCTAAGCTACATATGCCCTCTCATACACAATACAATTTTAATATTATTTGCAATTTTATTATTATTTGCAACAAACAATTTTCGGGTGCTGACAATGCAATTTCTACGCTCCGCCAAGTGCAACTTGCCCAAAGCCAAAAAGCGAAAATTTCACATGCTCACGAATATCATAAACAAATTTTAATTTGAGTTTGAAAAAATGCGCGTGTGTGCCACACACACACATGCATATACACACTGTGGGTGGTCACTTAATTTACACATAATCTTGATTGTTGTACTAACCGTGTGTGAGCATGGCTAATATGCTTTGTCCCATGGCTAATGCTTAGTTACATTGTGCATGTTGTGTATTTATTTTTGTTATATAACAGCGCATTTGCACATACTTGGAGAGATGTGTGCGATAAGTTTTGAGCTTTTTCAAATTTGAAATTTTTTTAACCCGTGAGTGCAGCAGTGGGGTATATCGTAATAATTATCGCAACAAATTGTTGCTACATGATATGTATGAGGGGATATGCATATGAAATTAAATATTTACAACATTTAGTTTTGTGAGAAAAATTTGTTGACATATACCCAATATTATACGCGCATTAAACAAGGGTTAATTTCGCAATCGCCAATCTTGACCAGCGCACACACGCAAATCGACCACCCAAGTCATATATCATAGATATATTCATTACACTCGCCGAAAAGGCGTTACTGACATGCCGCCAGCGTTCATAAGAGACTCTAATAATAACAATAAAAAAGACAATAGCATAAACAATTGCCAGAACACCCTCGCTTGGGGCAAGAGACACACACAAATGCACACACACACGAGCGAATAAAAATAAATATCAAATAATAGGCGAATCAATAATGCAAACGCACAATGAAAAGCCGGCAAAGGCCGCTTGCGACGCCCCAACACGCGCCAACAAAAGACTTAAGCAACGAACTCGCTGGTGAGAGTAAGAGTGAGCGGCGCCGCGTGTGTAAAATGCAATATTTTCTGTTGGCATTATCAAAATGTAGGCTATTATTGCAAATGTTATTGTTTAAAGCGTTTATTTTCCAAAAAAAAAAACGTATTTGTTGTTTTTGTTTTATTTTTCCTCAGCCTCAAATGCGATTTGCGTCGATTCCGTTTCAACTACTGTTGTAGGTCGTTGCTTGTCATTCAACCGCGACGCGCGGCAACGGTTCATTCTAATTGCCGCCTATTGTTTATATATAAGCCCATATATACATATATATATATCTGTTATTAATATATATATATTTCAATATGTGGGTGTGCGCTTTAATTGTTAGCTCCGCATACATTGCAACACCAATTTTAGCATTTATATCCGCCACAAAAACAATAACAACAATTGTAGCAGAAATACATATTCTATAAAGTAGGGCGTGTTGGCTTAGATAATAATAAACACACATATATATATATATGAATATATTGCACTGCCCAAAACATCCTTGTCGGTTGTTAATACCGGCACGGCGGGTGTTGATTTCGCAATTACTTATATTATACGAAATTTGTTGTTATTGCACACGTTGTGTTGGCACATTTGCATATCTACATATTTATCTAGAGCACTTTGCATGCAGCTGCGACCCACTAGCCAAGCAACAACAATGCGCCGCACAACGACAAGCGACAACTAGTTCCGCTAGCAATCATTGCTCTACTTCAACTGTTGTTGTAGTCATATTTAATATGCATTGTTGTTGTGCCGTATAGCCGTATATAATTGATTAAATGGCTGACAAGTGTAACGATACGTAATTTGTTTATAATAATTAATAAATTATATTAAATAACTTGTGACACAAAGCAATGTATTACAACGGTTGCTGAGGCTATACCGCTATTGGTGAATCGAATTTGGTCAGTTGCAGGTTTGAATCAAGGGTAACTGTAGGGTCATATCAGCTACTGATGAGCCTTCTGAAGTTTCTGCGAAGTGACGAGAGGACGAGCTTATTTTTGGTAGTTATTGCATGGAGTCGAGTTAACGCCTTGACTGCAAAGAAACATGAGTTTCTGGATATTTCTCGTATGCGAGTATAATGAAAACACTCTGACAGAGATTGCTCCTAAATGTAGGCAACATACTTTTTAATGATTTTATATACATCCTAAATGTAGGCAACAATTTTTATTGATCTATATACTATATGTATTATTAAAAGTAGGAAAATAGATAACGCATTTGACGCAGTAACTCGGACAGACACATCGAACGACTTGGCGCATTTTATATCGAGATCTTAAATTGAAAGCATACAAAATACAGCTTGCGCAAGAACTGAAAGCGATCGAGCTTTCCAAGCGATACCATTTTGCTCTATGGGCTATTGAAAAGTTCCAAGAAGATCGTTTTCGCAAATTTTGTTCCATTTTCATTTGAAAATTAGCAAAATTGACGCATGTTGAAGGAAGAGCAACCTGCCAAGTTCCAAGAGCTAGTGTTTCATCCAGAAAAATGAATGGTATAGTATGGTTTGTATGCGGGTGATATCATTGGTTTCTGGTGAGCACGGGAATGGCGTCAATGGCGACCATGATAACAATTTATTTGATACTTGAAATTGAAGCTCGTGATCTCGGCGACATTTTGTTTTAAGAAGACGGCGCCACTTCCCACACAGAGCATCATTCAATGGATTTATTGAAAGAACACTTGGGTGAGCAGCCAGTTTCACGTTTTGTGACGGTCGATTGGCCACCAAGATCCTGTGATATCACACTGTTAGACTTTTCAGTCTTCAAAAATTAAATGCCAAAAAATGTTCTTTCGAATGATATTTAGGTTGCTATATATATTTCTGGACTAGGCAACACTAAGTGTTGCCAGGTGCAATCTGACATTTCTATTTGAAAGTTTGACATTTTTTAGCATAACATCACTCAGAACGTTTTGTCATTTATTCGTGAATTGTTTTATTTACAGGGAATTAAAAAATTCATCTCGGCCAAAAAATGGAATTAACTCGTGAACATTTTCGTGTGATCATTTTTCACAACTTTCGACGTGGATTATCACGACAAGAGTGCATCGATGAACTAAAATCTTTGTATGGCTATGAAGCACCATCCTATAGCACTGTGAAAAACTGTTACAACGAATTCAATCGTGGCCGACGCTCGCTCAAAGACGAAATCCGTGAAGGTCGTCCAAAAACAGCCGTTGTGCCAGAAAACATCGATGCCGTACGTGAACTGATAATGCAAGACCGTCATGTAACATACCTTCAGATAGAGGCATGCCTATTCATTTCTCCCACCAGCATACATCCGATATTGCATGAGCACCTGGCCGTAAAAAAGGTTTGTTCTCGTTGGATCCCGCACAATTTAACAATCGCTCAAAAAAAGGCTCGTGTGGATTGGTGTAAAGAAATGCTGAAAAAATACGATCGCGGTGCTTCAAAAGACGTTTATAAGATCGTCACAGGTGATGAATCACGGATCTATGCGTATGAACCCGAAACAAAATAGCAATCGACCGTGTGGGTCTTCCAAGACGAGCCAAATCCAACGAAAGTTGTTCGTGGAAAAAGCACTTCGAAGCAAATGGTCGCCTGTTTTTTCGGCAAAACTGGTCATGTGGCGACTGTTCCAGTTGAGCAACGTAGGACGGTCAATTCTGAGTGGTACACCACCATTTGTTTGCCTGAAGTCTTCAGAGAAATTCGAAAAACGAACAAGAGAAGACGAATCATTATGCACCATGACATTGCGAGCTCTCACACATCGACTCAAACCAGCGCCTTTTTGACAGGCCAAAACGTCGAATTGATGGGTCATATGCTGTACACCCCTGACTTGGCACCCAATGACTTCTTTTTATTCCCACACATCAAGAAAATAATGCGTGGTCAATGATTTTCGTCGCCAGAAGATGCTGCTGAAGCATTCAAAAACCATGTTTTGGAGGTGTCTCAATCGGAGTGGAAAAAGTGCTTCGAAAATTGGTTTGAGCGCATGAAAAAGTGTATAAATCTTGATGGAGAATATTTTGAAAAACAATAAAACCATTTTCGTTGATAAATATTCTTATTTTCATTATTAGGCCAGAAATATATATAGCAGCCCTCGTAGGAAACTTTCCCCATACAATTTGAAGTTTCTGTGTTTTTTCTTTGAAAATGTAGGGAACCTCGAAAATGATCACCCTTTAGCTGCGTTTATATTTCTTATAGCGTAAAAAGGTATATACATTTTTGTATCATGATTTAGATCGCTTAGTTTGTATGGCTGCTAAAAATTATAGTTGCCCGATTTAAACATGTTTTTAGGAGATTATGCTGTTGCCTCAAGTAATCGTTCAGAATTTTTCCAAACAAAAACTTGATTTGTATTGTTCAGCTTTTAAGGCAGCTATATTCTATAGTGATACAATGTCGGCGATGCTGACAAATGTGCATCTTCTTGGTGAGAAAATAACGTGTGCAAAATTTCAGTTCGATAACTCAAATAACGAGGAAATGGTTCGCGTATCTACAGACAGATAGAAAGTGGAATGCAACTGAATTGATTCCGCTCGTCACGATGATCATTATTCTGGCATATACATATGTTTTATTGAGGCTCCGTAGTTCATTTTTAGGTGTTCGAACATTCGTGACAATCGTAATGTATTCCTTTCAGGTAATAAAATTATAAAACCAAAAGGGGTTTGTAATTCGAAATGGTTATCAGTTGCGGTTGTTATTGTTGTCTTAGCAGCATTATATCTCACTGAAAACTCTGTTGTGTATAGAAAACTATATTTTGAATTCATTTACTTCGATCTGAATGCTTTAAAAGTACTGACAGTTTCATGTAAAACATTATTGCGCCTAATTGTAGGCAACGCGATTATGCTATTTCATTCAATATGCACTTTTATCGCACATATTTATATATATATATCAATCCTTTCTCCCATTTGTATAGCTATATATACTTGTACATACATAGACACCATCTGCATAGCTATTTACACTTACACATATATAAACACACTATAGAGAGGCTTATATCTAGCTCCGCCTTAACTCAGCAGCTAATTAAGTTATTCAATTACAAATTAACAATTACTCACATTTGTCACAACAAATAGAAACCGCTTGGAAATATTTGCATTTATTACGTTTGTTTTTTTCATAGGCTAGGCATATGAAGTGCAAGTATATGGTATAGTTATATATAACGTGATGGAAAATTTGCAATAAAAGTTAGCGACATTTTGAAGTGTTGACGTGGATTCGCAGTTGACAGCTGGACAACGAGACAGCTGCACTCGTAAGTCTTATGAATGTTTTGATAAATTATCTAATTGGGTTTACACGCGGATATCAGGTTATGCGAATTTATGAAAATTATTTTAGTTCAGGAAATGGCGGGTCACTGAGAAACCTGCTTGTTGCAAGGCTTATGGATAGAAAAGCGGAACTAATAGCAATAATTTTTTTATTAGAAATTTGACGGTGAAATTTTGCAGTGCAACTATTCTTAATAAAATCACGAATGCCGAAGTGAAGTTGAAACTAGAACCGTGTAAGGTAAAAATTTGCTTAAAGGTATATTGTTTACTTTAAAATTATGTTCTTAATATTTTATATTAAATTTAAATCTAATTCCACAAACTACATATTTTTTTGTATTGACAACAAATTTTTTAACAGTTTCCTGAGATCGTATATTTTGGTATACTAGTATTACTGTACTAATGCCACTATCATTTAGTTTTAACTGCAATTTGCATCGGCAGTCTACAGCCTAATTGGCTAATTAGTAACTACCACTAACTGTTTTCGATTCGCTTTGCTATTAGTGATGGCTCCTCATTTTATTGTGGGTATTTGATCTCGTTGGCTGATTGGCTGAGCACTCTTGAGAGCGGTCGCGTTTACATTGTAGAGTTTATTTATTTTTTATATTCAATTTAATTTATATAACCTGTACCTATTTGGTATATTAAATTTGCTTGATGCTTGCTACATCCAGAAGTCGGAGACGAACACTACACATTAGTCCTTCAGTTTTTGAGATATCGATGTGAAATTCGTTTTTTCGCAAGAGCCTGCTCAGTTTTCTTAACCGTCGATATCATGCCACTATAGCATATAGCTGTCATACAATCTGAACGATCGGAATCAAATGCTTGTATTCTGTTTGCCTGTTATTTTTATATCACAGTTTATATTGAAGTTATTTGGCAATAATGCAATGTCCGTAGAAGTTTCTCAGATCGGTTAGCTGTAGAAGCCTGCAATACAAACTGAGAGTTGGGAATCAAGTTCTTGTATTTGTGAAGAATATTATAACTTCTGTGCAAACGAAGTTAACGTTTTTTTCTAATTTTTACTATGTTATTATTTTAGTTTTTAACTTGAATTTTACTTCTAAAAATTTAAATTTAATTTTTATACTTGATATTCAATTAATTTATTTTTTTAATTTTTTTTATAATTACAATTAATAATTTTTATTAACTAAAAATAAATTTTATGATTAATATTTTATTATTTAAATTTTTTATATTTAATATTTATATTTATAATTAAAATTAATTATTTATTAATTAATAATTAATATTTTTATTTTATGATTTATGTTTTATTATTTATATTTGGTTTTTATTTTTTTATTTAATATTTAACGTTTCATATTACTTAATTTTCTAATTTATCTTTTTTATTTTATATTTAAAATTTTTATTTTTTTTTTAATTTTTAATAATTTTTTTTATTTAATATTTCGTAGTTTTCTAATTTATACTTTACACTTCATATTTTATGATTTTTATTTTAAAATTTATGTTTTTAATTTTGATTTCATATTTTGCAATTCAAATTTTATATTTAAAAATTTTTATTTTTTATTTTTTATTTTATATTTTACAATATACACTTTTTATTTTTTTAATTTTATAAATTTTTTTATATAATATTCCGTAGTTTTCTAATTTATACTTTGTGTTTTATAAATCAATTTGTTTTTTATTTTACAATTTGTACTTTTAAATTTAATATATTTAATTTTTATTTTATATTTTATAATTTAAATTTTATGTTTAAAATTTTTCTATTTTTTATTTTATATTTAAAATTTTTTATTTGTTTGTTTTTTTTAATTTTATATAATATTTCGTAATTTTCTAATTTATACTTTGTGTTTTATAATTAAATTTGTTTTTTGTTTTACATTTAAATTTTTTTATTATTTATTTTATATTTTATAATATACATTTTTTATTCTTTTAATTTTATAAATTTTTTTATATAATATTTCGTAGTTTTCTAATTTATACTTTGTGTTTTATAATTCAATTTGTTTTTTATTTTACAATTTATATTTTATGATTTTTATTTTAAAATTTAAATTTTTAATTTTTATTTTATATTTTATATTTTGCAATTTAAATTTTATATTTAAAATTTTTTTATTTTTTATTTTATATTTTATAATATACATTTTTTATTTATTTAATTTTATAAACTTTTTCATATAATATTTCGTAGTCTTCTTATTTATACTTTGTGTTTTATAATTCAATTTGTTTTTTATTTTAGAATTTATATTTAATGATTTTTATTTTAAAATATACGTTTTTAATTTTTATTTTATATTTTGTAATTAAAATTTTATGCTTACAATTGTTTTATTTTTTATTTTATATTTTACAGGATAATTTTATTTAATTTTTTTAATTCAAAGTTTTGTTTTTGTAGTTTGTATTTTTCTAATTTATATTTTGTGTTGAAGTTTTTTTGTTTTATTTTATAATTTATATTCAATGGTTTTTATTTTATATTTAATAATATAAATTTTAACGTTTTATTTTGTATTTTGTATTTTATATTTTAAACTTTTTATTCTTTTTATTAATTTTTTTTATTTTATATTTTGCAGTATTTTAACTTGTATATTGTGTTTAATATTTCAGATTTCTTCATTTATTATTTTTAATTTTTTTTATTCAAATTTGTATTTATTTTATAATTTATTTTTTATGTTTTCTATTTTATATTTTTAATTTTTTTTTATTAAATTTGTGTTTATTATATAATTTATAATTTATGTATTATATTTTATATTTTTTACTTTGTTTTTAATATTTTTAATTTTGTTATTAAAATTTTTTATTTATATTTTTTCAGCATACTAATTTATATTTTGTGTTTAATATTTAATTTAATTTAAATTTATATTTTATGAATTTTATTTCATATTTTAATTTGTTGAATTTTAATTTTATATTTTACTTTTTATTTTATAATATTTGTTATATATTTTTTAATATTTTCTTAGTTTATAGCATTTCGTATGTCGTATTTTTATACCTACAACCTGCTTTCCTTATACTAGTATACGGTAAAACAGTGCCTGCAACCATCACATAACTTTGTCTATTATAAATTCATTACTATCCCCTTTTTATTTTGTTCAAAGCTTTATTTGATTTTCTACCATTGGCGCGCATTCACGCTATTCCAAATGGCCAGCCAGTTAAATTGTAAATAGAAGAAGCCCAGCCCATTCCCAACCCATCGGCAGTTTTAGTCATACATACAGTTTTGTGCATATATGTATGTAAATTTGTACATAAATACATGTGTACAATGACAAACATCGCACTCAGTCGGCCAATGACAGTGTTAGCGTAATATACACAAACGGCAGCGGTTGCTATTGTCGGTCATTGGTGGGATTTTGAAGTCTTGCTCATTAACATAAAATAAATTTATTTTTATTTTTGTGGGTTGTAAATTTTCATTTGTAGTCGATTTTTTGTTTGTCGTTAAAATTAATTTTTTGCTTTTCCTTACTCATTTTCGTTGGCGCGGACACGCCCATTATGTTAATTATGTATTATAAAGCTTATTGCGGAGCGTTTGGTGATAAAAGTAGTATTGAAAGTTTTCAATGGAAATATCATTGCAAAACGTTTGTATATATAAAATACATATATATTTGAGTTTATATACATTTCTTTCATAAATAGAAACCATAAAAAGTTAAATTTTCTCTCTTTACCAAAAACTTTCTAAGAGCAGCGGCTACTCCATCCTCTACTTATTTCATTAAATGTAGCATATGGTGGCAGAAATCTCACAAACGCTCATAAAACTGTACAAAATTTCACCCAAGTTTACAAAAGCATCAAACGTCACAACAACAACAATATTACTTGTCTTGTCACCCTGTCATAAACACGCCACTCGCTGCTGTCAAATTGAAATTAGCTGTTATGCTACAAGCATACTATGAACATAAACGCCAGAACAACCGCTACCAATATAAAACACACTGCCAACAACAACAACACATACATATATACCACACCATATCAGCTTAGCTAATCTTCTTCGAAACGCTGATTTTCTCCGCTAGTCTAATTGAGTTGTTTCTATGTTGTATTGTTTGCATAACCCTTTGCTAATGCTCCGTGTGTGTATGTGTGTGTGTGTGTGCGGCCACTCTACGCTTATTAATTATATGTTTTGTGTTGTCTATAGATTGTCTAGACATTGATATGTTGACTATAGCATTGTGATATATGGGCCGCGTGATGCGACCGGACATTTTAGTTGAATATGTTAAGCAACGGTATACACACACACATACACATACAGCAACATACAGATGCATAGGGACTTGTTGGTAGCACTTTTTCGGTGCTTAAAAGCGCTTATTTGTTTAATATGAAAATTATTGGCTGCTAAATTTGTATTGCCTTGTTTTATGCACCGTGTAAAATTAAGAAATAATTAAATTTATTTTGCCATTCGTTGTGCAGGGCGTATGTGCACGCTAAGGATGCTGTTTAATTATTAATAATTAAAATTGACATGCAAACAGATGATTTTTAACACCTTTTTCATGTTAAACATATGTGAGACTGTGAGAAAAGTGATTAAGTGTTTGGCAGTTATGAAGCTCAGTTGGTTATTCTTGCTTGTTTGTTACTATTTTATTTAATTTTATATTGGCAAATTTGTTGTATTTGTGTTTTTTTTTTATTATTTGTCAGAAACAATTTGGCGAAAGTAAGCACTTCTATTTTCTTTTTAATAGATAGCTGCTTCGGTGTTATAATTTTTTTGTGAATTTTTGAAAATAATATTTTCTTGGCATACAGATGGCGCTGGCGTCAATATTTGTGTAGCTAAAGTTTGTGTTATTTATTCAATTTTTTTACACTTGACTTGCCACAAAGACACATGAGTAGTTATATGCTGTGTTCGCATGTAAGCGATCAGATGCTCGACGGTTTCTAAGCTCTATTGTGTACCAATAGCATAATGGTAGCTACGTTGTGGCAAAAAAGTACCCAGAAATTGTAAATTAAACTCGAAATATTTAATTATTCATCAATGTCATTCAAAGTTGAGTCGAGCAAGAACGCATTTCATACCCAAAATATCTACCAAAATCATTCGAACGGATACGCGAGAGAACTCGAGTTCTGTAGCCAGATTTTCAACACTTGCCGGACGATTTTCACCTTCACTTTTATTATATTGATTAGTCGAAAAAGTCTTTTCGTATTTCTAATCAAATTTCAAAATATTTTTTTTGGATATATATAATAATAAATAAATAAACAAATGTGTACCATTTGGTCGACCGCTTTTGACCATTTTTCTGCTAGACACATAATTGCCTCAGTGTAAATCGAAATTTCGAAATTTCCAGAACCGAACCAAGGAAGCATTGTTGTGCTACACGAACTGATACAGCATCGTCTTCGTAAGCTTTGCAAATTTCATTAATGGTATGCGTGACATTCTTCCCTTTTTCATAAAAAAATTTCAAAATAAAACGAATTTCTCCATTATTTTCACTTACTTTTGAACCGCTGAACTTTTTTCAACTTCTCCGAAATTAATTTGTTTTTTGGTAAATCAAGCTTAAAATCTCACCTTTCCAACAGTATATGGTATGGCACAATGTGATTGGTAGCGCTGGAGATATACGACTGCAACGACATCTATTGACAAAATACGAAAAAACTTTTTCGACTAACCAATATATTGGTTATATTTGACATCGGAAGCTGAAAATTTTCTAATACATATGTGCAATATATTGTCGCGAATCGTAAGCAATAAAAAACTGCGTTCCGATTCTTTTGATGACATTTGTTTTTGCATTTTATGTAATGGTATAAATAACTAGGTGTTTTTAATTCCCAAAAATCGTTTTTGTTAGGCTGTTGCACTAGGTGTGGTCCTTAAGGCTTTTCAGTCCATAAAGCCTCATGTTGCCGATCTCTCATTTCAAATGTAAGGAATGCCGCTAAGCATTCAGCTGATCTGCTAGTGCTTGCATTGTAATTACCTTCATTATGGGTTCCGCTCATATGATCATTCAACTGAATTGCACTTTTAATTTTTTGTGCTCTCAAGATTACATTAAATTTTAGACCAATCTCTTACCCAAAAGACACTTTGAGAGTAGTTTGCAGCTCAATGCAAACATCGATCTCATATTCGAACCCATTGGGCTTGAGTGTTGGAAAGAAGTACCATTGAAGCATCGGTGCAATTTCACTACCAGGTGAGGCATTTCCTGATGATATTCAATTTTAATTGAGGAGTTTACGGTCAAACTACCACCATTTACTAAAATGAAAAAAATTTCTGTAGAAATGGAAAATTTGTGGATTCAAATTCGTAATCAGGACACCACAAATGCCCTGCAGATCGCTTAGAACATCAGTCGCAAATTTTTCCTTCAGATTTTTTGAGTAGTGTTATTAATACATTGGAGTTGCCAATTTTTGTAAAAAAATTTTCACAGCTGGCAGAGTTTAGGACGCTTATCACAAAAGTTTAATCAGCATTTAAACGAACACGAAGCCATAATCAAATAATAAACAAAATAGACAAAAGACAAAGTGGAGCTTTGACAAATGGCCACACCGCTACATGCATGCGACAACAACATAACACACCAAATAAATCTAATGAAACTTAAAAGCCGTAATGGCAAAAATAATAATAAAGCAATAATAAAAAATAATAAAAAAAAACAGAAAAAAAAGAATATAACCACAAAGCCACTCAGTCACTCAGTCAAATAAGCGCGGGCAAACCACGTCCAAGCGCAGCGAATCGCAGCAAACCTCCAGTGAAATCAAACACAATTAATTCGAATGCAGTGCGCCCCAGCGGTGCAAGCGCAAATTGCAAGTAGACCAGCTCTAACCGAGCGCTGACTAAGTCTAAGTCACACGCTGCCAGCCAAGTTAAGTCATTGAAGGTGTGTTTGGTGACAGAGACTCTGCATGCAAATGAAAAATATGGCAATATCCCACGCAGCGGCAGCGGCAGCGCTAGGAGGGGTACGAGGCAACGGTACACTGTTGACAGCGCTGCGCTCGATTGTTTGAGGGCAAACAAATGTGTGTGCTCTGCTGCGCATGTGTATGTGTATGTGTATGCGGGTGCATATTGATCAAGATTAACGTCAGGTTAAACAGGCAAACAATGAATTCCTTCAAAGGCCGTTCATGCGCAGCGTGCAAATGCATTGCATAATCACGAGCTGGCTCACTGGCTCATGTTTATATGCGTCCGCGCGCGCGTGTGTGTGTGTGTGTGTGATATATTTGCGCGCTTTTATGGGCAGTACGTACCTAATTTTATGGACGCGCATACATTTTGTTTGCTGCAAATAATTTATGTGTGGAGAGTGCATTGCCTGCACTGCTTTGGCTAGGAAAAGCAGCAAACACTAAAACACATATAGAAAATCGTTAAAACGTTTAGTGTAATGCACCTTTCGCATATAAATGTTGGGCCGTAGCAGAAAAATGTGTAAAAAAGTGTACACAAAAAATGCGACAAAAGCACAAACAGGCATTTTGCACACACTGTAAGTATGCGCTTTAATGGCAGCGGAGGTAGCTGCTCTGCGCATGCGCAACGATAATTATGATTTATGACATGTACTATGTGCAACTAAGTCACTGTGGCAAATGTATTGATTTGCGCATGCTAATATGCCATTGAGTGTAAGCATTTTGCAGCTATGAAAAGGAGGAATATTTTAGCTGAATTATTAAATAACGATTTTTTAAAATTTATTTTCTTTACTGGTATTTATTGCGTGTGCTTAATTTAATTATATGCTAAAAGGTGATTTGTGAACACGACTACCCAAGATACTCAATACTAATTTTAAAACCAAAAAACTTGCGTTTTTGGATTTTAAAAATTCCCTCAGTTTCTGAGTTATCGAACTACAAATTCTTTTAATTGTTGAAATATCGATCTGAAAATGTGGCCATGTCTTTTTCTGTCCAAAAAATTGTTTATTAGTTGGAACCGCTGATACCGAAGCGCTATAGCTGTCATATAAACAGAGTGGACGGAATCATATCCTTGTATGGAAAATTTTTTTATTTAATTAGATATCTTTTAGAAAATTGGTCTGCATTGTTTTCTCAGTTAGCTTTACAATCTCCGAAGAAATCGCTCGGAAAGCACTACTATAGCGCATAGCTGCCATACAAACTGGTCGTTCAAAATCAGGTGATTGTATGAAAATCTTTTGTATTAGATGAGATATCTTCATGAAATTTGGCACAATTTGTTTTATAAGAAAATTATGTAACCTCCGAAAAAATTGTTCAGATCGGATGACTATAGCATGTAGTTGCCATACAAACTGGTCGTTCGAAATCAGGTTCTTCTATGAAAATTTGCTTAAATTTCCAAGGTATCTTCACAAAATTCGGCACGATTTATTTTCTAAGAAAATAATGTAAACTCCGTAGAAATTCTTCAGATCGGATGACTGTAGCATGTAGTTGCCATACAAACTGACCGATCAAAATCAAGTTCTTGTATGAAAATCTGCTTTATTTGCCAAAATATCTAAACAAAATTCGGTAGGATGTATTTCATAAGACAATAATGCAATCTCTGAAGAAATTCTTCAGATCGGATAACTATAGCATATAGCTGCCATACAAACTGAGCAATCAAAATCAAGTTCTTGTATGAAAATATGCTTAATTTGTGAAGGTATCTTCACAAAATTCGGCATGATTCATTTTCTAAAAGAAGTAATGCAGTCTCCGAAGAAATTTTTTAGATCAGTCGACTATAGCATAAAGCTGCCATACAAACTGGTCGTTCAAAATCAAGTTCTTGTATGGAAATATTTTTTATTTTCCAACATATCTTCACGAAATTCGGTAGGATTTATTTTATAAGACAATAATGTAAACTCCGAAGAAAGTTTTTAGATCGAATGACTATAGCATGTAGTTGCCATACAAACTTGTCGAGCAAAATCAAGTTCCTGTATGAAAATCTGCTTTATTTTCCAAAATATCTAAATAAAATTTGGACTAGATAAGTCTCCAAAGTGGAGCTATAATCTCCGTATATATTATTCGGATCACACAAAAATAGCATATTGCTGCCAGACAAACAAACCGTTAAATATGAAGATAAGGACCTTTTTATATTTATGCTATTAGAAAGTCAGCTAGGCAAGATATTTATTGTAGCCGAAGTTAATAATTTTTGTGATGCGTGGAATTTACATATAAAATCCTTATATCATTTTATATAAATCCCTTATATAACATCCTGTCTACTTTCATTCTTAATTTTCATGACTTCTTATTTACTTAGCGAGCTTCCTTTAAAATATCTTTTTGTAGTAATTAAAAAAAAAAACCATAAAAGGAGTCAATACTGTAACTAGACCTGCTAGATTACTAATTTCTTTGTTATTTTGATCTAAAATAATTATTAAAAATTTTTTTGGCAACGAAATTCCCATGCACCTCACCATCATTTATTCAATGCTAAGCAAAAGACTTAAGCAACGAACTTGCTGCTTGATATTGCATACAACCAGCACATGTGGCGTGGGATTGGCGTGGCATTGCACTTTTCATAGTTAGAAATTAAGGTTTTTGATAAAAAAATATTACCTTGTAAATGTTAACTGTTTATTGCTTAATTTTTCAACAGCGTCATAATATACATATTTCGTTATTTATGATAAAATTCGTAGTGCAAATGTAAAGCATTTACGGCTACACAGCAGTCTAGTGCTAAATATTTGCATACATGGAAAAGCGAAATATATGCAGTGAGGAATTTGCGCAATAAACCCACATTTTAATTTGAGTGGATTTTGTACAGTACCCACTACACAGCGGCAGTTAAAAGATAATAACACAATTAACACAAAATTATCAGCTCCAAATGGTTGTTTTAGCTGCTGCAGCTTGCATTACTGCTGCAATGTGGCATAATTATTTCATTTGATTGTTGCCAAAGGCTAGTTTACGATGCACAGAAGCCACAAAGCGCTTGAAAATGTGTTTTAAAGTATTTTAATTGTCGGCGCTTACAAAGTAGCGTTACATTGAGACGTTACAAACACACAGATACAGTGTTATACAGTTGCAAAAAGATGCCATGCACACATATACAAACTATATTCTGTGTTTGTGTTTGTATGTAATGGCGTGTGATGCATGCATGCTGCAGTTATATTTTATATAAAAGCTTGCAACGACGCTGCTGTCTCAAATTGTTCCAAATTGTTTCAAACTGCGCCAAAGTGCCAATAATAATAAAATGTTTGCTTAGTTTTTCTTATCTGTGTGTTAGATGCCAATGATGAATTGTAAAATGCGAATATTTATAGCAAAAATTGTGGCAGCACAACTGCAGCGACCCCGAAAATCAGCTCTAAAGTATAACAAAGTTGCACGGCTTTTGCATGTTATACGCGAAAACAATAACAAAAACAAAGACGCATAAAAAGCTGGTAAGCGTTGATTAAAAAGTCAATAAATCAGCTGTGGAAATAAGATATTAACTGTTTGATGGATTACTTTGAAGCAATGCTGGCGATTGCTGCCTCGCTTTGCTTCGGTAGTCATTTACGGTTTACCGTTACAATGAAGACAACCGTTTCCGGTGGCAAATAGAAATAAAACGGGTAATCAAATGGGCAATATTTGTGCCAGCAACAAAAAGGCGTTGAGCAATAGTGCTCAAATGAGGGAAAATTAAGTAGCAATGCCAAAAAAAAAAAAATGCTGAAAATGCGCAAATTACTCAAAAAAGTATAAATACACAATATACACAAATATTTACAAGCAGCGGCATTAATTTTATTTGCTATGCGAAAGCAACCTTGCCACGCTGTGCTAAAAATTAAGTTATAAATTCTTTTATTTCCAATGCCAAACTCAAACACACACACATTCACGTACTACATGCACATATACATATGCATATAAGTGCATAGAATAATATCTACATATGTGACTATCCACAAATGGCTTACCTTCTGCCGCTCGTTTCATTGTCCGGCGCCTTTAATTGCTATCAAATGCCTTTGACAATTGCAGAAAGAAAAGAAAAACAACTGCACAGAACAAAAACTACAAAATAAATACAAAAGCAGTAAGAAAATATAAAAAGCTGCCAGGAAGCAAAAGCTTAAGCGAACATTGCTTATACCCTACAAAGCATGAGTTCGGTACCAGTCTCAATGAAGCGCGCGAAGTTTCGTTCTGGCGGTGGATGAGTCCAAGTTGCAGCAAAGAATTTTTTTAAATTTTATTTTTTTTAAATGTCACACGATTGCACTCTCCTAAAACTACTTTGAAACTGAACCTGGCATACTCGCTTTTGAGTTTCACAATTTTTTGCGTGGTATAAGAAAAAAGAGTAAAAAAAGCATAAGCAATTAGTTGAAGGGTAGTGAGATATCAAAGTGAATGTCAATGTAACTGCAACGGATATACGTTTTTTCAGTATTTTTAAAAGCACAGTATCTTAAAGCTATTAAAAATATGAATGAAATATTATAAGATATATATACTGAGATATTTTTGACAGAGAAAACGTAAATTATCTCAAATAAAACAACACTAAGCTACTCAATAACTTCACTATTTTCAACAGCTTTTCTAATGGTGTGTGGAAAGAAATAATACGACTTTTTTAGTTAAAATTTCAGCATCAACTGTTGATCAACACGTCAATAAAACAAAAGAATTGTTGCTTGAGAATCATGAGAATCGAATATTTGGAATATTGGAAGAGCAGTCAAAACAATTTTGAAATACTATTTGGGTCTAAGGAAAGTGAAGACACGATTGGTTCCAAAATCACTCAACTTCATCAATTAGGAAAGCGTCGCGTTAACGTCTGTGAAACAATGCTTTCCGACTACAAGGATATCATAAACGTATTATAATTGGTGATGAGTCTTGGTTCTATGCTAACGACCCGGAAATAAACGTATATCGTGGCAAAGGTAGGCGGAAGCTGAAAAAAAACACGCCAAAGCAGGTCAAAAATCAATGTTACATTGACATTTTTCTTCGATTATCGATGTGTGCTGCCCTCCGAGTGCCTTTTGACCGGCCAAACTGCCTACCAGAAATACTATTTGAATGTAAAACGTCATTCGTGCGAAGCTATTCGTAAAGGAGGCTGGAATTATAGGCCTAAAACTCTCGGCTTTTGCACCACAATAATATACCATCGCATACTGCATTGATGCTTCGTGAGGTTTTAGCCAAATTTCCCAAAAATAACTTGCCGCAACCAACGTATTCACCTGATTTAGCTCCGTGTCACTTCTGGAAATTCAGCAGACTCAAATGACTGCTTCGGAGAAACCGTTTAAAACCAATTAAACACACAAAGGGAAACCTCTACGCTCACTGAAGGCTATTCAGGAAATTGACTTTATCTACTGTTTCGAGGATTGGAAAACAGCGTTAGGCACAAGAAGTGTACTTGGTAGGGCAACATAGATTTTGAAAATCAGCTTAGAGCTATAAGCAAAGTCTTACTATTTTTGGCTCTTAGTGTTATGATGAAAATTGTAGCAAATCGTCAATTTTTATCCACTGTGCGCAATTCGGCATTGGTCAGCGGCGCCTAGAACAGAGGCGTTAGTGCTGGCAACCGTAGTAGGAAATGGCAAAACTATTGAAAGTTCGAACAGCCAAACACCAGCTGGCAAAAGCGCCGCCGTCTCTTCGGTTAGCTGCAGTTAACGCGCAATTTCACATTTGTGCCCAACTAATTGCCTGGAATGTCATGGCGTTGTCAAAGAAGCGATTTCCTCGAAAAGAACAAATGAAATGTATTTCGCATGCGGCATTGTCGTTGTAGTTGTTGAAGCACTAACAGCAAATTAGAGTGAAAAGCGAAATTTTGGTGTTCGAATATGGCGACCATTACAAAAATACTAGTGTGTACAAATGCACTTAAGTGATTGACGATGTTTTATGGCTCACTATAAATGGCTTCATTTAATTTATGGGGAGTATCTAGCTATCATTTGGTTTGTCTTAATTAGTGTGCTAAAGAAATGTGGGTCAGTTTTAATGTATCACTCGTACATACTTAGAATGATTGATATGTTCTGAGGAGAGCAGAGTTGCTTTAAAGGCATGCCACTAAGCGAAAAATACCTATAGACTCGGCGGATATAATCAGTTTAGTGCTGGTGAGAATGGTGCACATAATTATAATGTAGGTTATGCAGATAATTGTGTTTAGTGTAATTTTAATAGCAATGGTAATGGTACTGGTAATGGTAATGGTATTGGTAATGATAATAGTAATTATATTTGTAATGAAAATTATGCTGATAACGTAAAGGAAAGATTATTGTAATGAAGTTTATGCAGATAATTATTATTAATGTAATTATATGTAATCGTAATAATAAAGTAACTGTGTTTGTAATGATAATGGTAATTTCAATTGTTATAGTAAATATTGTGACAAAGGAAATAATAGTCACATTGTTGATAGAGTAAGTAATTATAAAAGTAATGATAATTGTAATGGTAATGATTACTTCTAAAAATTAAATTATAGATGTAATGGTAATGCATTTAAATTTTTTTAAGGTGAAAAAATAGTGCTGTTGATGTTATGATAGGTAATTGAAATGTATGTTATACACCTAACTGTTATGAATGTAATTGTAATAATAATGGTAATGATAATTGGAATTGCAATTGTAATGATAATTATGCTGAAAACGATCGGTAATATCTAATATAATGTAATTATATGTAATTGTTATTGAAACTAGTAATGATAACTATGCTGATAACGACAATGATACTGAAATTGTTGATGAAAGTTGGTAATTATAACAGTAATGGTAGTCATTACATACATAGGTTAAATAAGAGATGAAATGGTAGTACTCTTTGTTTACATTTGATATAGATTTTAGCAATAATATTAAAATACATAACTAATAATCGTAATTACTAGTAATGGAGATGTAATGATATTGATATGGACTGAGTAATGAAGGTAAGACTATTAATATTGGTTTCGATAATATATATTATTAAAGTATAATAAAATAATTGTAGTTTCTAAACAATGTATATATACATATATATGTCTTAAAATATACATACAGTCAATTACAATAACTGTATTTATTTAATTTAATATTACTGTACACATATAACTTTGATGGCTTATTAAGAGCTACGACTTTCTTCATCCTTTTGTCTTCATATTGTCATGTTCGGTATCTGATTATCACCAACAAATATTGTGGCCGAACTAATTAGTCTAAGTGCTCCAATTTCAGCAATTAACGGAAGAAAATTTACAAAAATGAAATGTAATGAAATTGTAATCCGAGCCGTAAAGCCAAATTAACCGCAATAACGGTTATCTCCTTACGAAAAACATTGAAACTACGACAATGTCAATAGGAATTTTCTCAACAGGATTTGTCATAAAATATCACAGACAATTAAGGCTCGCAACAAAATTATTGCCACAGCAGGCGGCTTCACGACTCTTTGTTGTTACTCACTGCACTTATGCCTTAAGCGATCGCTTTGCTTTTATTGTGGCAATCGAGCACGTGCTGCCGCATTTCTTCGCGAGGTCAATTGTTGGCAGGAAGCGCAGTCATTTGAGAGAAATTAAACTTCTATGCAACAGTTTTATGGCAGTTGTTCCAGAAAGTGCTTGCAATAGTGGCTTTTGCCTTGCTGTTGTTGTTGTTGTACATTTGACTTATATTTTTTAATTGCCTATGTAAGTATTTTATGGGCTTTTGAATTAATTTGCATTTTACTTATTGTTAGCGGAGATCATTTCTTGATGATTAGGTTATGGAAAAGGCGTTATAAAAAATGATATGGGGATTGAGTTGTTGTTGAAAAACTGTATAGAAAATTATGTATAAATCTTTGCAACTCGAAAAGAAAATCTCAAAAGAATGCTCGCTTGGAGGAAATTTTTCTCGAACGAAAAGGTGATCGCCGAAGCTGAGTTCAATTTTGAAGCAAAGCACAAATCCTACTACAAAAATGGTATCGAAAAGCTTGAAGATGGCTATAATCTGTGCATTACATTTGAAAGAAACTATGTTGAATAAAAAATGCGAATTTTGCCAAAAAATGTGTTTCACTGTAGCAGACTAGAGACTTTTCAATTCATCTTTCAGCTGCAGCTCCAAAATATACTTGAAAATTTGCTTATGCTACAACGTGTGTAGATTTTTTGTAGTATTGCTTTGTTGTTGATTAAAAATATAACAAATTTAATATATTCAATTAAACAAAAATCTTCTGCAGATCTTTTATCAAGCGCAACTACTTTTGCATACTAACCACAGACTTGTTTACCAAATCTACGTTATTCAATTTTTATTCTTTCATACATAAAAACCGAAAAGAATAAAAACCTCGCATACAAAAAGTGCTGCCATAAATTAGAAGGCGCACTGATTGGTGGACTAGCGCACGAGTTGACATTAATTACTCATTATTCCAGTAGGTTGACTTTGATGGGTGCATAAGCCATTATAGCGGCGTTTTGCGAAAATCTATTATATGCAAAAAAAAAAAATAAAAAAAAAATGGTGAATTCGAAATTGAACACGAAGCCATTAAAACTTGCAATTTTTGCTAATCAAACTTGTGTTGCCACACAGTGAATTAGTTTATAAAAATTTAATTTTAATTGCTGATACACAAATCGATGCAAGGAAAGTGGCTGAATGATAAAACAAAATTTTGATTAATAAAATTAAGAAAGCGTGTTTGCTTGCCGCAGGCATGAAAATATTTGATATATCGGTCTTATATTTATATTTGTACGCAATGACTATAAAATCATCAAGTAAACAACAAATTTGGAAAACTTATGCATACATTAATAAACAAGTTGGAGTCAAATACTTTCAGCAAAAAAAAAAAAAAAAAAAAAATTAATAAATAAAAAATTCAAAAGTGTCTGCCACTGAGCCAGTGTGTCTAGCGCGTCGCTGAACAACTTGTTATGAAATTTTTTTTTTTTAATTTTAAATTTTTAAATTTTTTTATTTTAATTTTTTTAACTTTATTTTTAAAATTTTTTCTTATTTTTTTTAGTATTTTGATTTTTTTCTTAATATTTTTTTTTATTTTTTTTTATTTTTTTATAATTTTTTTTTTTATTGTTTTCTTAATTTTTAATATTTTTTTTTCTAATTTTTTTAATTTTTTTCGCCACACGACTCTTAAGCACCATTAGCACAAATACGAGAACCTGTAAGCGACAAAGCAAGCCACTCAGCGCATAAGCGTCTCAACCAATTTGCGTTGGGCGTCCGCAAACCAGATTTGGCAGTCAAAATTAGCCGGCAACGAAAACCAAAAGATATCCAATTCAAACTAATTAATATAAAATCAGTTTTAACTGCTTTTTATGCCATTTTAATAACGTGCTTGCTTGCCTAGCTGAGTTCTTTTCGCGCTGTAGCAGCTGCTATAAACACACACATAGATACGCATATAGCAATGCATGTATGTGTGTGTTGTCAGCCAATATTTCATGATGATAGCGTTGATTAATTTTGAAAAATTTGTCATTTGATTATTTATACAATGGCAAAATCATTCATTAATTTCACACAAAAACAATAACACACTGCAGGAAGTCAAGGCGCGATTTCAAAAATTTTATGCTTGCATGGTAGGATGTGCATACATATTTAATACGAGTATATGTGTGTGTAAGTATGTATTATTTGTTTGCTGAAAAGAACTTGCTAGCAACTCTTTAAAATTCAACTAAACGTGTTATATTTGGACTACACATAGAAAAGCACAAAATATACTAAGCCGAGCTAGCAAAATAAAAAATGTATCTATATGTATATGCAAATATATTCATATGTGTATACATAAATAGTGTATAAGCTGAAAAAATTATTCTACCTAAACAAGTTTCCAGAATAATCTAGTACTTAAGTTTTATATATTAATAATGTTTTTATGAAAAAAAGTCAATTTATTTATTAATATATATAGCTTTTGTTATTTATTAAAAAAAAAAATAAATAAAAAAATATTATGCCATATGTCGCCAATATTAAAATAAAAATCTTATAAAAATATAGACAATATAAAACAATGAAATCTGTCAATATTCAGACTACATCTGCGCGGAATTAGTAACTAATCTGCACCCATTTTCGTTTCACAAAGCTAAAAAGCGGTTGATTATCGAAATTGCCTTGTAGAATTATTGATTGGAGTGTTTTTTAGACGTGTGGTTTTCAATGGAGGATGGCGAAATGTGTGGAGGGTGGAGCCATGTGTAGAAGTTTACGCAAGTAAGGAAAGATCTCTGAGCGCCATTCACTTGGGAGTGGCCAGAAATTATTCTCTTACATATGGCTCAAACAGTTCACGACTTACAGTCTTAGATCAAGTATCTTCTTGGTAGCCAAAAAAATCCGTTTGAAGACGAGCTACATAAAAAACCGTACCAATGAAAAGGAAACAACAGCCTCGTGTAAGTCATGATGATGACCCCTGCAACGAATGAAGCCATGATTAAAGACTTTTTCGTGCCTGAATTGGAGGATGATGATGTGGTTTGGTTCCAACAAGCTTATGCTACATGCCATACAGCCAACTAAACAATCAATTTAGTAAAGGACATTTTTGGTGAACGCATTGTCTCGTGTCACATGGTCTTGAGACGTGACCTCCAACAAGGACCAGCGCCAAGTATATAGCGTTACTGGATCGTTTGAAGGAGAAAATCGCCGAAAAACTGCCGCATTTGAAGACAAAGAAAGTGTTGTTTCACAAAGACAATTCACCGTGTCACAAGTCAGTGAATGCTATGTCAAAATTTATGACTTAGGATTCGTATTGCTCCCGGATCCACCGTATTCTTCAGATCTGCTCAGCAACTACTTTCAATTCTAAAATCTCAAATGAATGCTTGTTCGGAAGAAATTCTCGTCGAATAAAGAGATGATTGGCGAAACTGAGGTCAATTTTGCTGGAAAGGACAAATCTTACCACTAAAATGGTATCGAATAATTAGAGGATCGCTATAATCAGTGTGTCAAGCCAACTATGTTGAATTAAAAATAACAGTTTCACTAAAAAACTGAGGTTTACTATGATAGACCGAAGATTTTTCAATTGATTTGTTATTTGTTGAATATCGATAAGTTGACAAGTAAAAAAAAATCACAGTTGTATTGGAAAAAGAAGATAAAATAATAAAAATTAAAGTAAAAGTAATAAATTAGCGATCTGAAGACGGTAAGAAGGAGCGGAAAGCCTGCTTACATTTTAAACGCGTTTTTCTCGAAACTGTGTTTTTGAAGTCAGTTGGCAAGCTTTCTCAAGAACTATTCAACCGATCTTCATGAAATTTTATGCGAGTTTTTGGGATACAGTTCTTAAAGACTTGGATGAAGAATTTTTTCGTTTACAATTATTTGAAAAAATTAATTTTTAATTTTTTCTTAATTTTTTTTGTAAATTTTATTGCAAAAATCGGATTTGCAGTTTTATGCCCTTCCTCCTAGTTCTAAGTTAAGTTCTAAACACCTATTTTTTCACTTTAGATGATCTTGTGAAGAGGTATTCTGCCATCTTTTTTTGCTTTAATATTGAAAAAGCACCTAAACTAAAAGTTTTACCTCAAAACATCTAAAATGTATTTTAACACAATCTTCGAAAATACGGAATTTAATTGTTCATCCACTGAGAAGTGTTAAAAACAGTTAGCAATTTTGGTTTCAATTCAATGTCTGTGGGCTGCAATAAATATTTTTTCTGAAAAAGCACATAACTGCATAAAGCATATTCAAGCATTGTATATACATATTTAAGCTTTTATTTAATTTTTTCACATTTATTGCCTTTTTACAACAACAAATAACAATGATCCGTTACGCTTTAATATTAGTTGTTGTAGAAAAGCAATCAAATGAAAAATTTTAGTGCTCACCAAATAACAGTGCGCCGTAAAAATGCTGAAGAAAGCTACCAAAAATTAATATCTGTAATTTGTCAGCATGTGTTCGCACTCACCACTCTTTGTGTTTGTTGCTGTTGCTGCTGCTGCTGCTAGCTACTAACCGCTTCACGCCACAAATCAATCGCTTGCGTCGGTCTCCCGCATCAGGTGTCCCGCATAGTTGCTCTACTTTTAATAACTCACGTATTGTTGTTGTTGTCCGTTGCACCGCTGCGCATATTGTACTTAAATATAAAATAACTCGAAAGCTTTTAAGTTATTTTTATTGGTGTTTTAACGCGTCTTCTGTGATAGTTCGGTTTTAGTGCTGATTAAGGCACAAGGCTAAGATGGCATCACAAAATTGTGCTGGCGCACTGCAATTTGTTTTGGGCGCTTTGTCGGCGTGTAATGTTGCATGCAGCGTCTACTAAAGTTAGAGCTGAATTTAAGTTACTTTGCTTTGTTTATGTTTGCTGCCACACAACTGAAACGGAATAACAAAAAAAAAAGAAGATTGAAATTAATTGATTTTGATTTTGTGTGGTTTTTTGTTGTTGCGATTTGTTTAGCAGGTGTGGCACATAACTCGACTGGCCGGTGTAATTAACATAATTTGTTTATCACCTGTGGGATGCTGCTATTCTTGTGTTAATTTCTTAAGTTATTTTATTTTTATAAAACATTTTTTCTATTTATTATTTTTAAGTGCGAATTCAAAATAAATTTTTCTAGTTGTTACTGTTATTTTTTTCAACTTGTCATTGTCATTCTTTTTTACGAAGAAATCGGCAAAATATTAAGAAATAATCTCTTTCACAAATCATATTTGCCCTCGTTAGCAGCAAAGCAGTCGCTGGCTAAAACATGCTCCAGCTGCGCTCGCTAAACATTATATGCAGAATTTATTTAACATAATGCGGCTATATAAATTATATCGATTTGTGTCGCAGATGAGATGTTGTTGGTATTTTTCATATTTTGTGCTTGCTTGTTTATTAATAACTTAATTTGTTTGCTGCATCGCTAATTTCTTAACTTCAAGCTGTGATGATATTTTTTATGAAGGGGCTTGAATTTAATCATCGTATTTGAAACCAGCTGCTTATTATTTCAATAATATTTTCATATATTTTCATATTTTTAATTTCAGTAATAACTGAAATTTGAGAAGCAGTTTCTTGGAAGTGCATTCCAAACTTTAAACGCGTTTTTCTCAAAGTCGGTGACTAACATTACTGAACTGATTAATTTCAAATTTTTACACGATCTTCTTAAAAATATATTTTTGAGAAATTAATTGAATATGTTTTACCACCGATAAATATATTTTATAAACAATTCAGGGTCATTACTTTAACGAAATATGTTTGGTACTTTAATTTCAGAAGATACAGTTTAGAGATGTAGTGACAAAACGATCTAGGGGATCAGCTGTAGTTCCTTTCCAAATAACTATTTTTATTAATACTAAGCCTTAAAATATAGTTAGGAATTGTCATAATATGTGTAAAAATGTTTATATCAATAAATTTAAAAGTTTTCTCAGAAAAAATTCTGAAAAATTCGTTTTTTTCGACTTTATAACTGTATATATAACCCCTTATGTAAAGGAAAATTTTCCTTTAAGGGAGTATTCTATTCTAGAATTTTGAAATATTCAATTTTTTTCATATATTTAAAGTTTAGACCCTTAAGAACATATCCTCCAAAGGATTTTTAAAAATTAAAATTATTTTAAGAGCTACAGTTACTTTAGTGACGCAGTACCTAGCCCGGTTCGGTCGTATCGAATTTTTGAAACGTGTTTTTCTCGAAACTACTTTTTTCCACACGGTACCGGCATTATCTCAAATTCTATACAATCGATATACTTGAAATTTTGTGTGAACCTTCTTTATATAATCCTTTATCGTTCCTACCAGCATCGCACAGTGAGACAGCCCAATAGTAACCGCGGCAAAAAATGGTTTTTGACGTGTCGTCCAATTTGGATGAAATTCACAGTATATTAACAGATATATGACTAACAATTCCCTGAAATTTCAGCCTCATAACTTCATTACTTTTTGGTCTAGAGCAAGTCAAAGTTGAGGTATGCCAACGCGCTTGAAATACATATGTTAGTTCAATATGTAATAATCAAAAGCTTATTAAAATAAAAATACATAATAAATGTAACTTTAAAGTATTTTTTAATTAATTTAGTTATTGTAGAATGAGTAAATGAAAAAATAAATAAAAAAAAAACACAATTTTTTTTTCTTAACAACAGAATTGTGGTGCAAAAATTGAACATTTTGCATTTTCAATGGCCTAGGAAATATAGAGCAGCCCCTCGCCCTAGGTGCAGACTTATACCAAATGAAAGTTTGAAATCTCAGCTTTAGTTTAAAGTAGAGGACATATAGCAAAAGTTTGCAAAAGCACATTAAACATACAAAAAACTACAAAAAGTACGTAACGCGCACATTCTGTCGCTATACGTATGTATGTTAGCAAGCAATAGCATGTTTACAACTTTTTACTTTTATTTTTTTTAATTGTTTACTATTCACTTATTGTGCAAGAGAATAGTAATAAATTACATTTGTTTTCTGTTAGTTATTCAGAATTATGCTTTAAAGATCATTTATGTTTTAATAAAAATATTCTTGTTTACATAAATTTTATTTACGTTATTAATTTGGAATTTCGCCGCTACATGCTCGAATACAATTCATGGAATGTATATTACATATCGGTTATAAAAAAAGTTTCATTGCGTGGAGATACAAAAGAACAGAGAGAAGCTGTTAAAACAGAAATGAAAAAAAATTTTAAATTAGTTCTGGGCTTAAAAGTCGATGTGGTGAAACAAGGCATGGGAACAACCAATGATGGTAATGTCTCTAGAAGATTTTTTGAAGATCCAGAAATAACCGCTGACAAAACTGGTGTAAATGTAGACTTAATTCACCGCTTTAAAATTACATTAAATACTATAAATAGTAGTAAAAATATAGATGTTGGTAAATTCCATACGTATTGCATGGACACTGCAAAATTATATGTAGAGCATTATGGCTGGTACTACATGCCCATCACTGTGCATAAAGTTCTCATTCACGACAGCAAAATGGTATCTGAGGCTACATTGCCAATAGGTTTGTTTGCAATTTTTATTTTTGAAAGTATTTTTTTAAACTTTATTTAATATTAACTTTTTTTTTTGCTAGAGGAATGTTATCCGAAGAAGCCCAAGAAGCAATGAATAAGGAGTATAGAAACTGTAGGCTATTCCATTCTCGTAAAAATTCACGTATTTCTACGAATGAAGATGTAATGCACTATTTGCAAATATCATCAGATCCTTATATTAATTCATTTAGAATGAGAAACAAATTGAAAAAATTAGAATACCATGATGATGTTAAAAAATTATTGATTGAATGAAAAAAAATATGTTTTTTTTATTGCATTTCAATGGGAGGTGGGCGTATTAGTGGGCGTGTTATTGTAATTTTTGCATGAAACATTTTAAATGATATAAATTACAGTAATGTAGAATTTGAAGATTGTATTTAATATATTTTAAAAAATATGGCACTTTTTATGTTGAGGTAGTATGGGTGATGGGGTTAAAAGTGGGCCAAAGTTCAATTTTTATTTCAAATAATGTTTGTAACTATATAACATTCAAGTATATCAAAATTGAAAGTTATACTTAAAGTATTACGGACAATACGGCATTTTACAAATTTCGACTGTATGGCAGGTGGGCGTAAAAGTGGGCGAAACTGGAATTGTCTCAAAAATAACCTGTGCAAAATTTCAGAGCTCTACAATGACTCCTTGTATTTAATGCCGGCGTTGTCTCACTGTGCATCGTGTCATAATTTTTGTTTTAAATACTTGAAAAAAATTCAGGAATTTCAAAAAAAAGCGTAAAAAATGATTTTTATTTTCAGGCAGTCTCCATTTTTCCAAAACTTTTTTTTGTGTTCCCTGAGGTAGGGACTATAACAGCATCCTTACTGATTAAAAATTTCTTTGATTTTTTTTTTGCAGACCACCAGGAGAGTCAGGTTCAATGTCACCAGGATGCGCCATTTTTTTTACACCTGTCTCTATTTTTTTTATAAAATTTTTTTATTTTTATTATTTTTTTATAAAATTTCTTTTCTGTATTCTTAAGATATCAATAAAAACACCATAAAAAATGGATAACAGAACTATTTTTTTTTTTTAAATAAAATTCTAAAAACTGCCCAAAATTTGATTTCTAGACTAATTTAGAATACTCCCTTAAGAAGTAACCGTTATTCACATTAATGAACTTTTTATAGAAAAGTGTGAAGGATATATTAATTATATGCCTTAAAATTTATGTAACGATTTTTCGAAATTCGAATCCCAATTAATGAAATTTTGATATCATATTCACTGACTTTTGACACGGTCACACTTTCTTTTTCTTCAAGTCCGGCCTTCTTTCGATAATTTACGTCTTCAAACGATCCCGTAACGCTTTGTAAAAGTCGCTGTTGCTGGTACTCCCTTTTTAAGGCAGTGAAAATATTATTCTACATGCATCACAAAATAGGGACCCTATAACCTTGCTCGCCGATAAACCCGCTCCAAAGCGTGAAAAAAACAGTTTCAACAGGTTCATCGAGTGTAGTTCACTTGTACTTGACTATCAGATTGACTTCGGAGTGAAATTATGTAGTGATACTTCAACTATTTTCACATATGAATGGAAAAACTTGACTACATTACTCTTGAACATCTTCAAACACTGCTGTCAATCATCAACACGTTGTTGTTCTTTGCCAAAAGTGAGCTCGCGTACACCCACTTTGTACAGAGCTTTATCGTACACAAATACTCCTGAATGGCCTGACGTATACGTTCATTTTATATCTCCAGAGTCCCTGGTTTAGTTTTGTTTGTGAACTGCTTTGATGTTTACATCGGCGACTGTGTCCTGCGTCTTCGGGGCTCATTTCACCACGTCTATACGATATGCGAAGTTCACCTTGATGATGGATTTTTCTGAGGCAGTCTTTGCAAACTCGCTATTGAGCCAAGATTTTGCTTCAGGCATAAGTTCTCTCTTCAAAAACAAATATTTTACCATCAACACGTGAAATTACTTTTTATTAATTTTTTCACAATAACAAAAGTCGCTTCACTCAAAATGAAATATTTAACAAATTAATAATCGAAGGTGAAATCTAACTCAAAATTAAATGGTTTTAATTCTATGAGCGCCATCTATGTGTCAGCACAGTGACTTTTTTCTGTATGCTACTCAATTACGACACTATAATATCAAAATCCTTAAACTTATTTTTATATATGAATATACCTCACGGCCTCACACAAAAACATCCGCAAAAAGAAGAAGAAAAAAATGTAGTCCTGTCAAGGTGAAATTACCGACGAATGAGACACCCCTTGACACAAATATAACCTTCGAGCTACGCCCCACATACCAAAGCCTATAAAAAACATGCTCATACGCATTCATACACACAGTCGTGTGATCAGCCTGTCTGGTCGCCGGCTTTTGTATGCTTGAATGCCTGAATGCCGCTCGACATGACGGGTCTGCATGGTCAGTTATTTTCCGTATGCTCACCCATTTTTGGAGCTAATTAACTTGATTTTCGGTTGAACATATTTTGACCGCAAGTGTCATTGCCAAATTTTTGTATATAAGAATAAAGGCGTGCGCAGAGAGCAGAAAAAATCGGGAATAAAAAATGTAAAAGATGTAAAATAATACAAAAAAGGTATGAACAATTGAGTCAAGATAAAAAATAACGTGAACACGTATGTTTGAGCGTGAGCGTGTGTGTGTGCATGTGCGCAACAATGCCAATTAAGACTGAATATAAGTGCGAGATAATTTTTGGCATTGTAATGTAATGCAAGCCAATGAATGGGCGGCAAAAAGTCGAAGTCAGAACAAAAGCAACAAAATACAACAAACACAACGTATTGTAAGTGAAAACAAAAAGATTTTACTACAAACGTGTAGTTTTGGTTACATTAAGACAACAATAAAGCGGCGAAGAATGCCTGCGCATATAAGCAAAGGGTTTTTTGTGTGCAAAACCGAAGACTTGAGCAACGAACCTCACTTGCTTTGCCAGCATAGCGCCTGTGATTTACTTTGTGGTTATTTGTTGCGTGTTTTTGTTGTATTTGGTATACTTGGACTTAAATAAAAGGTTATGAACCACAAATTTCGGATTTTTCTCACTAAAAATAGCCACAAATTAAGTAAACACAATTTTTTGTTATAAATTAAAAGCGAAAATGGAAATATCGAGCTTGAAAATCAAAAATAAATTTCATAAAATATTAACAAAAATCTATAAACGTCCAACCAAGCTTTGATGTGCGAACCGTTATACAAGAAATGGACACATACACGCACTTATGCGTAGCTTGTTTGTATGTCATATAGTCCGCTTTTGTTCCATTCTTTTAAATGGTGCGCTTCATTTATAACTTCCTAGCTGTTCTTCTTAATGCAACCATATAACAAATACAAATACATACAAATCCACACAGAAATCAAATAAATACACACACACTTACACACTGAACTGACGTGATTAATGTTTAATTAATTTTCCTCTTCTCATGCATATAAACAACAATGCGCTGCTAAATGAACACAAGCGCGCTTGAATATAAACTACAGCTATTTATTTATATACATGATGTTTATTCATAACGCTCTAAGTGAGCATTAATGAACCGTAATTTATAGAAATTCGCTTAATTCAATTGTATAAACACAGTTTTATGAGCTTTTCATTCTACGAACTCGCACCTGTGCCGAGCTCACATTGTGTCGTGATGAAGAAAGATGATCGCCGTCAGTGAAATTCAAACGAAGATTTCTTCTTTTCGTGGCTCGTTTGTGCTTGTGTTAGCAGTTTGGATTTGAGCACCGTTAATTTCTCAATTTTCCGCATTTTTAGTAAGTTATCAGCACCTTTTGCGCGGATGAATTGAAATTTGTTGGGGTTAATAAGTACGTGTACTTACTTGATTAACTGTTTATGGGTGCGTTTGATGTCGAAAAGAGATTTATTGTGTCAGTAATTAGTTGCTTATTCAAGCTGAATGAAAGTCTAATTTGTTTACACAAAAGTGAAAACTTAAAGGAGGGGTGAGAGTGCGCGACTGCGTACTATAGGACATGATGTATTAATTTTGAAATATATGTACACACGTTCCTGTGTTTTAATTTATGTTATTAATTTTACGCAATTTTAGTTTATGTTTATTTAAATTTTAGTTTTAATTTTAATTTTAATTTTTTCTTTATTTTAAAGCTGAGTTTTAGTCAGCTTAACTTGAATTTTAATTTTAATGTTATTTTTAATTACATTTTTTTAGATTTAATTTTAATTTATTTAAATTTGAATTTTTGATGTCATTATCATTATAATATACATTGTAATTTTAATTTGAATGTATTTTTGATAAATTTTTTTTTTTAATTTTTAGTTGGTTTAACTTTAAATTAAATTTCAGTGTTAAATTTTATTTTATTAATTTTAGTTTTACATAATTTAAATTAAATTTAAGTTTTTAATTTTATCTATAATCTTAATTAAATTTTTTATTTTAATTTTTATTTAAATTTTAACTATATTTTTTATAGTTATAGTTTAATTTGGAATTTTTAAAAATTTTGAATTAAATTTTTTTTCACTAAGTATTTAATTTAATATTTTAATTTTATTATTAATTCTAATTTTAACTTTAATTTTGTTTTGTGTAAGTTTTAAGTGATTTAAATTTAAGATTGATTTAAATTTTAATTTAAATTTTGATTTTAACATTAATTTTTTTATGTTAATTTTATTATTGATTTTAATTTTAATTTCAATTCCAAATTAATTTTAATTTTATTTTGAACTTTAAGTTTAATTATAATTAAAAAAAATAAAAAAAATTTTAGTGTAATTTTTAACTTAATTTTTTTTTATTTAATTTATTTAATTTTAATTTTTATTTTTATTTGAATTCTATGTTTACGACTAAGTTTTTAATTTAATATACTATTTTCTTTAATTTTAAATTTATTTTTATGTTAATTTTATTTAATTTAAAATTATATATTATATGTTATAATTATACCCTGAACAGGGTATATTAAGTTTGTCACGAAGTTTGTAGCACCCAGAAGGAATCGTCGGAGACCCTATAAAGTATATATATAAATGATCAGTATGTCGAGCTGAGTCGATTTAGCCATGTCCGTCTGTCTGTCCGTCTGTCCGTCTGTCTGTATATATACGAACTAGTCCCTCAGTTTTTAAGATATCGTTTTGAAATTTTGCAAACGTCATTTTCTCTTCAAGAAGCTGCACATTTGTCGGAACGGCCGATATCGGACCACTATAGCATATAGCTGCCATACAAACTGAACGATCGGAATCAAGTTTTTATATGGAAAACTTTCACATTTGACAATATATATTCACGAAATTTGGTATATATTATTTTCTAAGGCAACAATGTAATCTCCGAAGAAATTGTTCAGATCGGTCGACTATAGCGTATAGCTGCCGTACAAACTGAACGATCGGAATCAAGTTCTTGTATGGACAACTTTCACATTTGACAAGATATATTCACGAAATTTGGTATATATTATTTTCTAAGGCAACAATGTAATCTCCGAAGAAATTGTTCAGATCGGTTGACTATAGCATATAGCTTCCATACAAACTGAACAAATAGTTACTAACAGAAATGCACCTGTGAAGGGTATTTAGCTTCGGTGCAATCGAAGTTAACGTTTTTTCTTGTTTTAACTTTAATTTTGAGCTAATAAAGTTAGATTTTTATACATTATGTAAGCCACAATAATAAATGTTCTCTTGTATCCACTTAAGTATTCGAAATATTTTTCGCAGCACTTCTTAATTAGTTAACTAATTAATTTTCTTAGTCTTCTGTCTAAGTTTTAAGTTTAAATTTGTTTTCGGGTGTAAGTTCTAAGTTTTAACTTTTAGGTTTTAAGTTTCAAGTTCTAAATTATAAAGTTTAAGTTTAAGTTTGAGTTTAAGTTTAAGTTTAAGTTTAAGTTTAAGTTTAAGTTTAAGTTTAAGTTTAAGTTTAAGTTTAAGTTTAAGTTTAAGTTTAAGTTTAAGTTTAAGTTTAAGTTTAAGTTTAAGTTTAAGTTTAAGTTTAAGTTTAAGTTTAAGTTTAAGTTTAAGTTTAAGTTTAAGTTTAAGTTTAAGTTTAAGTTTAAGTTTAAGTTTAAGTTTAAGTTTAAGTTTAAGTTTAAGTTTTAAGTTTAAGTTTAAGTTTAAGTTTAAGTTTAAGTTTAAGTTTAAGTTTAAGTTTTAAGTTTAAGTTTAAGTTTAAGTTTAAGTTTAAGTTTAAGTTTAAGTTTAAGTTTAAGTTTAAGTTTAAGTTTAAGTTTAAGTTTAAGTCTAAGTTTAAGTTTAAGTTTAAGTTTAGGTTTAGGTTTGAGTTTAAGTTTAGGTTTAAGTTTAAGTTTAAGTTTAGCTTTAAGTTTAAGTTTAAGTCATAAAACTATAAATCACAATAATGATAATAATGTTGTTCTTATTTGTATACAAAAAGTCAATAAATATTTGTCGGTACTTAAAACAGTTTGCGAGGCTGCAAGACAGAATGGGGTCACAGCATATGAGCACTTCAATGACATATGTACATGCATACATATACATGCTTGTGTACACATATCCGTGTACTACATACACCATTTTCTCCTGTAAAAAACGTGATTCTAGATGATGAGCCAGCAAAACCTCGCGCTGGACACAAGGAGAATCTGCCAACAAAATGTCGAAACGAAATGTATTCAAACAGCGGGAAAGCTCGTCCGTCAAAAACTAAGCGTTCTTGTTTGTATGTGTATTTGTATGAAACGCTAATGCATCACCAGCGGTAGCAGCAGGTAGTCCCAAGGCACAACCACAAAATGACATGAAGTGTTATGCCGGCCGGATTCTCAGCTCAGTTGGCAAGCGAATGTAATAGTTTAACTTGAAATGATCAAATTTTGAAGCGACTTCGAAGATCAATTTGCTTCGAGCTTACAATGACGTCGAGCGGTAAATTCCGTTTATGCATTAACGGCTAATGCTTGAAGGCGGCTTTATTAAAACTATGCGTCAGCTACTCTTCTCATGCATACTACATACGTATATATGTATGTATTTAGGAATGCAATGCCGTTAGTTATGCGTGTGTGTTGTCGCTTTTGGCTATTTGTTGTAGCCCGCAATCTTTTCAAAACTGTAACATATTCATTTCTCTAATTTGTTTGTTTGTATATTTTGCTTAAAATCTGAATATTTTTTATGTTTTTAATTTATTTATTTTCGTTTTGTCTACTTTTGTGTTTTGTAGTTTCTTGCTAGTCATCTTCAGCATTCCCATCATCCAGTTTTTGTTATAATCTATTTATCAAAAAAATATATTTGTGTGTAGTTTGTGCGGCTGTGTGAACTCGAATAAAATAAAATATATTTACATATTCAAAAGCTGAAACAAGTTGGCAGCGACGCCCGCAAGCGCACAAAAACAACGCCGTGCCTGCGTAGGTCTTTTGGGCGCAAATGCATGGTCTTAGCGTTGGGAACCCAACTCAGCATGTAAATGTCGTCTCATCGCCGCTCATTCGGCGTGTCATGTTCGTCGAAATGAAGCGTAAAATACGCGCGGCTTTGTGCTCGTTGTGACGTCGGCGTTGTTTGGCGTCTAAAAATGTCAGTTAACTGTGTAACTGTAGCTGTTTCTGTTACTGTTATTGTTATTATTATTAACCACAATGCAGGCAATAACCGAGAGTAATATATGTAACAGGAACTGAGTTATGTGTGGTTTTTGCTTTGCTGTTTACTTTATGAAAAATAAAATTTATTCAGTAGCTAAGTTAATGGAAATTTTGTTTTGACTGCTTGTTTAGGCGGATGCTGCTTGCCGCCTCTGCCATCATATATTGTAAGCTCTTTCATTGGAGAATTTAAATGCAGAGTTTTCGCTTGTTTTGTTTAAGGTTTTAGTAATGCAATTGTTGTTGTTGCATTGGCGGTATGCTAATTTTCCGGAAGGGCTTCGGCGACAAAATTGTCTCGATGTGTTCTTTCCCTTATCGTGATGAATAAGTAAATATTGTCGAAAAGGTCTTTTCGTATTTCGAATAAAATTTCAACTCATTTTTTTATATTTATAATTTACCTTAATGAATCAAATATGTATCATTTTGGTCGATTACTTTTTGCCATTTCTACGCTACAGACATTATTCTGTCAGTGTAAAATTGTTCTGGTTTCTCGGCGAAAAAATAAGACAAGTAATTTACACAGGCTACTCTTGAAGCCAACTTTCCGCCATTAAGGGAGTTCTGCATTGATCGAAGCAAATGCTAATTCGTTGGTTCAAAGTTAGGGCTATAAGGTGGTTGCATCAAAACTTCCCAGCCAAGATCTCCCAGTTTTTGTCGCGTCAACAAAGATGTGTGTGGTCTGGCGTTGTCTTGATGGAAGACGAAGCCCTTTCTGTTGATCAGTTCTGGACATTTTTTTCGATTGCTTGCTTCAATATCATCAGTTGTTGATAGTAAAATATAGCATCAATCGTTCAACGTGGCTGGAGCAGCTCATAGTGGATGATTCCTTTCCAATCACACCAAACACTCAGCAACAGCTTTCGAAGCGACAATCCTAGCTTTGCGGCCATTTGTTGAGCTTTTCCAAGCTTGCATCATGATCTTTTTCACACATTATTGTCCCATTTGATCCACTTTTCGTCTCCTGCTACCATTCGCTTCAGAAATGGTTCGATTTCATTTCGTTTCAGTAAAGAATCGCAGATGTTAATTCGTTTCATAACTACAATTTCTTATAGACAACTCTTGGGGTACCCAAACATCCAGCTGTTTTTTGTAGCTAGCCTTTTTTGAATGGTTCAAAACCGTTTGATGAAGAATGCTGAGTTCCTTAGCGATGTCATGGCTGCTTATGTGACGGTCCTGGTCAATCCTTTTCACAATTTCATCGACTTTTTCAACGATAGGTCAATCAGAGCAAAGTGCATATTTCACATCGAAATTTCCAGAACGGAAGCGAGCGAATTATTATTGTGCTAAACAAACTGATACAGCATCGTCTCGAATTCAATTTTTACTTAGTTAAAAGAAGCTTAAATTCTCGCCTTTCCAACACCATACGAAAATTCTTCTTCGACTACCTAATAAAACAATATTCCTTTTCTTTTATTTTATTGCTCTCTTATTTATTCGTTTCCATGTCCCTCATCGACTTTTGATAGATTTTCAGCCAAATATCGAAATAACAACAAAAACTTAATTTTACTTAGTGCATAATTCGAGGAAATACTCAGCGCCAGACACACTTAGCACCAAGCATATTACCGTATTCCGGCAGTTTTTCGAGTAAAAATATCTAAGACAAGTAGTCACCAAAGCCACTTCTACTTTCCTTTGTTATTGCAGTGCTACCGTTAAACGCTGCAAGTGCCCACTTAGCTACTTCCACACTTCAACTAATGGACTTTACACGCATGCACACACGTGTAACCGCTAAACATGCACGCACCTGCTGTCACGACAGTCTATTAAAATGTATTTTTAGTTTTCCTTCGCTATGCAAACGAAAGACTTAAGAAAGAAACTTGTATAATAATTAAATGTGGGTACTTTTGAGTGAGTGTTTTTAATGAAATGTGGAAAGTGAAATAAAAACGCACCAAATTTAATGAAAATAACTTAAAGAAAGTGTGTGCCCAACAACAAAAGCAAAAACTAGGTCATTAACAGGAAATTGTGAAGGCTGAAAAAATCGCAGAGAAATTCCTAAGCAGATAAGATTTTGACTTGCATGCACGCAAATGATACAGCGTGCGCTTAAACCTTAATCAGCTGCTAACACACCGCTAACTGCTGACATACCAACACCCTACATGGTGATGTCACATTTATGATATTCCCATTAGGGTGACAACAACACAGATAACATAGCAGGTAACCAACTAGCCGGGCAAGCGAAGATCATTAACAAGTTGGCTAAGCGACATAGCCGAAATTAACTGCTACAACTGCGCGGTGGTTGGTGGCGGCGAAAAGAATGACTCTGAAAAATTGTCAGCGCCAAGTACGCATAAGTCATGCAAAACTAAGCATGCAAGAACAACGACAACAACGAAGAAAAGCGAAACCAAACAGCAAAGCAGCATTACAGAGCAAAGCATTGCGCGAAAAGACACCGGAAAGCTCGTTATTATCGCGGTAACACACTCGAATCGTGCACATATGTGTGCGTGTGTGCGTGCAGAAAACATTCTCAGCCGTAAACAGCAATTTACGACACATGAAATTAAAGTGGAGAGAAGCCACCACCGACTGACCCAATTTACAGGCACTTAAGTAAAGTACCAGCAAGCAGCAACATCATCAGCAACAACAACAATAATAATAACAACAACAGCCTTAACCGCTAACGCACCGCATATCCTAGACCACAAAAATTGTAGCAGCAACAAAAACCAAAACAACAACATCGGTAATAGTCAACTGGATGACTCTAACAAGCCAGCAACAGCACAGTGGCACCCAACAGCCGCCAACTCCGAAAATGCGCAATGAGAAATAGCCAACAAAAAATATATAAAAAACAAAAGCAAAAATCCAAAAATTTAATTTCACAAAAACGTGAAAAAAGATCAAAATGAAAATAATAATAATTGAGAAGAAGTAAAGTGTAATGCATATCAAATGGAATCTTCGAGCGGGTGTTACCTTTGCGGGCTGGCTGCCACCAAACAAGTTTGCGTGGACTGTTGTGGCAAGTCGCTTTGGGTTCATCATCACCAAATTTTGCCATGCCGCGAGATATTCGTAAGTGTGTGTGTGCGAAACATTAAAATGTCGACGTCGCGTTCAAGTGTGTATTGGCTTGGAAAAAGTGGAGTAGCGCGAAATAAAAATTAAAGCATAAACTCCCACACATTTGCATGCACACCAGTTTACATGTTTTTATATCCAAAGAAGTTAGCAAAAATGCTCTAAAATATATCGTTTGAGCCGTGCGAGGTACAGCTACGATGTGGGTTGAAATACTTTTGAATTTCTCGATTTATTTTTTCTGGTGTGAGCATAATTTCTATATATTTGTTGAAGCATCAGTAAAATAACACTGTGATAGCTTTTTTCAAAAAAAAAAAAAGACAAGACCAAATTCGACGGTTTCCCCCTACTTCGGGTCCTACGAATCGAACTGCACTTACTTTTTTGAGTTACAATCATGGTTTCATACAAAAATTTTTTTTGAAGTTTTTCATCAAAGTGGCCCATTGTAAGAGAAAGGCACATTTTTCTTCGGTCTCTAACTTTTTTAATGTTGACTTTTTTGGTAAACTTTCTTTGGCAAAGCTTCTCAGAATAAGTCCGTCTTTAAGTTCTTAGATGACTGTAAACCCCGAAATCAATGTTTTTTGTGTCCTTATAGCCAATATGTCGAAAAAACTGAAATTTAGTCCATTTTTTTTAATGTTTTTTCCCTCTCGTTTCGTCAATATTTTAATTTACCCTTTGATAAGTATTGTCGCCATTAACCTCAAAGAAATCTAAATGCTCCTCCTGTCTTTTGTGGTATCCATACACCTTCACATCTTTAGACAATATATTTACCGATCGAAGATGATGTGCTAGGCAAATCGCTTGGCTTTGCAATAATTTCAGCTGTCGTACCATTGTATTCAAACGGGCTTGGGAAATCTCCAAGTGACGACATGGCTTTCAACTTCGGTTGGGTTATACATTGAGAGTAGATCTGTAGGCTCGATGGAAAATGTTGGCGAAATATATCTGTCAGTTGGACTTGGACATCTTGGTATCGGAACATTTTCAGAGTGAGATACTGGTAGCTGTGCAGATTGAACACTTTTGTAAACTGTATTTTTTTTGTTGAGTCTTGCAAATTTGTTCTTGCACGCGTAACAGTTACCAGTATGATGCCATTGTGGATCTATCCAAATCATTGGGATGCCGAACCCCATTTTTAGTCTTTTTGTCCAGTTATGCAGGTTGTTGTTGCATTGCGTGCAAATGGTATTTGGCACCCAATCTACGTCTCTTATAACGGGCAAATCGAAATATTCCTCGTAGATGCCGGCAGTTCCCGAAGATATTTTGCGTCTACTCCGAGGGCTTGTAAATTTTCCACATACGTAGCAGAACAACGATAGGCCAATTGGACACTTATTCATTTTAATTTATTTTCTTAATATACAATTCACTAAAACAATGTTCTTTCCGCGAAGTCAAAGTCAAATTAATTACTGCAATCTATGCTTAAATTTTGACTCTTAGGCAAGCATTTAACGTTTCTTTCAAACGTTACTTGTTGTTATTTCTTATCAGTGCAGTGGTTAAAAGCTTGACTCGTTGCTTTCTGATTTGTGTTGGACATTGATAGATAAGTCTTATTAAATTTAATTTAAATATTGTGTACAAATTAATGATACTTATTGATAACACTTATAAGATACAAAAAAAAAAAAAAAAAATGGCACACAAACATAGTTAGTGTAGCTTTTTAAAAAAATACAAATTTTGTCAAGTTTTTTTTCTAATGGTTAGTTTGCTTAGAACGTTGTCTTTGCTTAAGTTTCTTACTATTACAAGATGTCACTTAATGTATAAGTATCAAAGGGTAAATTAAAATATTGACGAAACGAGAGGGAAAAAACATAAAAAAAAAAATGGACTAAATTTCAGTTTTTTCGACATATTGGCTATAAGGACACAAAAACCATTGATTTTGGGGTTTACAGTCATCTAAGAACTTAAAGACGGACTTATTCTGAGAAGCTTTGCCAAAGAAAGTTTACCAAAAAAGTCAACATTAAAAAAGTTAGAGACCGAAGAAAAATGTGCTTTTCTCTTACAATGGGCCACTTTGATGAAAAACTTCAAAAAAAATTTTTGTATGAAACCATGATTGTAACTCAAAAAAGTAATGATGCAGTTCGATTCGTAGGACCCGAAGTAGGGGGAAACCGTCGAATTTGGTCTTGTCTTTTTTTTTGACTATCACAGTGTAATGAGTGTTGACTAATGGACGGACTTGATATACTAGCCTTTTGGTGAGGTAAATGTTTTACTGGTGGTGGGAGATATATAATATAATACATACATATACATATATTCATAATAAATAGAATAAATCGTCAACACGAAATATTTAGTACAAAATTTTAGTACATATATCTAGAGCGAGTTTTACACATTTTAAGAAAAGTTTTTAGACATTTAGTACATTTTTGGAAGCAGAACGGATTTTAGACCTTTTGAACAGTTTTGGAAACAAAATTTATTTAGTACAGAAATTGGCCGACAAACTATTTAGTACAAATTTTAGTACATACGTATATCTAGAGCGATTTCTACACATTTTTAGAAAGGTTTTTAGATATTTAGTACATTTTTGGAACCAAAATTTATTTGGTACAGAAATTCACTGACAAGCTATTTAGTACAAATTTTAATACATACATATATCTAGCAAGATTTTTACACATTTTTGGAACGGTTTTTAGACACTTAGTATATTTTTGGAAGTATAATTGATTTAGTACTAAAATTGATTGGCAAAATTTTTAGTAAAAATTTTAGTACATATGTACATATATCTAAATTTTTTTAGATTTTTTTAGAATGATTTTTTGACACTTAGTTCAGTTTTGGAAGCAGAATTTATTTAGTACAAAAATTGGTTGACAAAATATTTTGTACAAATTTTAGTAAAAATTTTTAGAACGATTTTTAGATGTTTAGTACAACATGTTTGAAGTAAATTTATTTGGTACACGAATTAAATTAAATTTTTAGAACAAATTTTAAACATTTAGCACAATTTGTTGTGAGCAGAAAAGAATTTAGTAAAAAATTATCAGACAAATTGTTTAGTACTAATATTAATACGTAGATTTAATTTTGGACATTTATGGAAATTTAATTGAAGTAAATTTTATTTAGTACAAAATTTAACTAACAAATCTTTAGCACTAATTTTAGTGCAAATTTTAAAGCGAATTTTAGATATTTAGTGCAATTTGTTTGGTATAAATTTTATTTAGTACGAAAATTAACTCACAAATATTTTGTACTAATTTTAGTACACATTTTTAGAACGATGTCAAAACATTTAGTACAAAAATTAACTCACAAATATTTTGTTAAAATTTTAGTATAATGTTTTAGAAGGCTTTTAAGACATTAGTACAATTTGTTTTAAGTAGAATTTATTTAGTACAAACATTAACTAACAAATATTTAGTACTGGTTTCAGTAAAAATTTTTATATAGATTTAGATTTTTAGACATTTTCTCGTACTAATATTTTTAATTTATTTATTTGAAAAATATTCAAATACTTTTGACAAAATGATAATACTGATGACAATGGCACATTGTTTCTAGCTAAATTTTTAGTACAAAACTTTTCATAAATAACTTTTAGTACACAATTTTTAGTACAAAATTTTTAGTAAAAATTAGCATACCAAATTTCACCATAACCATAAAAAATCTAATATTTAGCACAAAATTGAATATTAACTCTGGTATTTAGTTAGTTTAATACAATACATAATTTTTAGTACATCGACTTGAGATGTTTTAAAACAAAATACTGAGTATAAATCTATATACTTTTTTAACTAAACTCTTTTTTCGAAACTTTGTTATTATAAAAAGACAAGGTAGAAACTCGCGTACTAAGAAAATCTTCAAAATCCTTAAATTTGACCACCAAAACTCATTGAAGCCTGAAAAGAGTGAGTTTGCAACAAAGTGGTGAAAAGAAAGCAACCGGCCGCCATAAATTGTTGGCAATTAAAGCAAATTGAAGTAAATTGAAATGGTTTAATTTCACCACTCACACACATACACACTCATACAGCTATTGGTAGTGTGTAGTACGCTGAAACAATTTGACTTTAACCATTTGGGCCATTTGCGGAGATTACACTGATGAGAATTTACAACTTCCGATAGGGATGCGAGTGAAATGTGTAGAGTGAAGGGGACAGACACCGTAACAAAGTAACGTCAATCAAAAATCGCTTGTAAATTAATTATACAAAAATCGGACATCAAAAATTTCCGTAAGAAAATTTTGTTTATTGCTCAGTTGTAAATTGTTTGTACAAACCAATTTGAAGCTGAGATATATGTGCCCTGTGAGTGCGCGTGTTTCCTTAAAGATTTCTTCAACAAGTTGAAAATCGATAAATTTTTTTCCAAATTTTAATTTTTTTTCCAAATTTTGCTTGGTTGTAACTAGCGGTATCATAAACAGAGGCGTCAACAGCGGCAGTTGTGGCAGCAGTGGCGCTGTGTGGCGTTGATTGAGCCGCCGTTACACTGATTACCGTTATCTATAATTGAATTTTGTCTACTGTGCATTTTGGGCATATATTCACTTTTGATTTCCTTTAATTACTTCGTTTTTAGGGCGCACACGCTTTAAGATGATGGGCGTCGGTTGCTTTGATTAGCTGCCTGCAAGCCAATAGAGAAGTGCCAGAGCGTTGAAAATGAAATTTTTCAATAACAAAAAACAGCAAAAAAAAAGCTATGAGAAAATGAAAATGAGCTTAGTTATTTGAAAAGAGTTTCAGCGCTAGAGCACTGCATTTCGATGAGGCGAAAATGAAACTAGGAAACAGAAAATCGGCAAAAATGCTTTAAAAACTCTTTAAGGCAAGGAAGATTCAGATTTTTTTTATTAAGTTAAGTTCAGATTCGCTTCAATTAACTCTAAACATTTAGTTGCATTTTTCTCTAGTATTTAGCCCATTCTTGAACCATTTTAGTGTATGTCCTTGCTAAGAATTTCTGTATTGTTCTGTAACAAGCAAAAATGCTACCCAAACTCATTTTTAACGATGTAAATCATATGTAACGATATGTGTGACCTGGTCTACGACACCTAAACCCCCTTTCCGTAGAGAAAAATGAGGATAACCGCTTCAAAAAATAAAAATGAAATATTTTAAATTTTCTGTTTTCAACTTAGCTGATGTTTGTGGTAGTCTAGCACCAAGTTTAGTCATTATAATTTACTCTTTAAAGGGCTTTACAGAAATGTTAAGCATCAAAGGGTAATCTTGGAAGGGTAGACCATATTTGAACAGTTGCAGACAAGGCCTTTGTGATTCGAAAAACTTCAAAACTGAATCCAAACTCCGGGATATCGACAAAGTGCTTTGAGTTCATAAAGACTTACGAAGGCGGTAGATTGCTTAAGGTAGCTTAAGTGATCTTATTCTAGAGTAGGTATGATTTCGGCTGCACAGAGGCTATAATAGTCTTTATAGGTGTATTTCCTGTAGGAGAAAATGGTATAAAATTTGTGTTTCTTGGTTATGATGGGAGATTTTGTATGGATGGAATGGAGGCTATATGCTATGGTGGTCTCATCCGCATAATTTCTTCAGAGATTGTTGCATGATTTTGGAGCTTAATTTTTATAAATTTAGTGAAAATGTCTTGTTAAATAAAAAACTTTGTCATTCAATAATTTGATTTCGATCGGTCAATTTGTAAAGCATTTATGTATATGCTTTAGTAGTTCGATTTCATCGGTTTTTAAAAATGAAAAGCTTCTTGGGCATAAAAGAAGGTATGTGATTACAGATCGATAACTTAAAACCTAAGAACTAGTTCTTGCTTATTTATACACACAAACGAATACGGCTAATTTGACTCAGTTCGTCGGACTGATTACACATTGGCAAGAGAGAGCTCAACATCTTTCGCAAATCTGATCAAATGATTTTGGTACATATTTTTGGAACGAAGCGCGTTCCTGCTCGACTCGTCCCGATAAAACTGATTTTTTTCAAAAAGTGTAACGTAAACAGGTCTCTTTGGATACGGTTTCCTATGCCACATTCATAAAAAGCATTGCAACTACCGATAAGAATAAGTTTATAAGTTTGACATGCCAACAAGTCAACAATTATCGAAATGTAGGAGAAAAAATCGAGCCGAAACCAAAAAAAACCATGCCAAAGTCGCTCAAAAATCAAAGTTTTGCTCATATTTTTTTCGATATTAGGGATTTGGTACATCATGAATTTGGAGGGACGGACGGTCAATTAGGAGTTCTATTTGGCCGTTTGAGGTATTTGTGTGAGAACATCTGTTAAAAACGGCTGGAATTGAGGAAGAACAAGTAATGAATTTTACACCATCAGAAAGCATCATCGCATCGAGCCACGATTGTGACTAAATTTAAAGTCAGAAGCGCAATGAATGCCATGGATAAACTACCGTATTCACCAGATTTTGCTCTGTGTGATTTTTTCTTGTTCCCCAAACTGGAATTGACGCTTCGTGGAATCCGTTTTCAGTCGATCGAGGAGATAAAAAAAATCGTTGAAGAAGCTAAAGGACATTCCAAAACGTGCTTATGAAAAGTTTTTCGAGGACCGGAAAAATCGTTGGCATAAGTGTATTCCGGGTACTTTTTTGTCATAATACTCGTACATATGTAAAAACAGCAGATTGAATTACAAGAAGTCAAAAATCGGAAGAATTGCGTATGCAGGAAATTTTCAATTTTGCCTAAGAGATTATGGGGCTAAATCGGTTTCCAGGCCGAGAATGATAAGTTCTTAGAACTTATCCCATAAACGAGATTTTATAGAAAAAAGTTGACCCACTCTAATATAGTATACGCATAATATAGTATACATATTAGGGTGATTCAAAAAAATTTTTTTTATTTTTTTTTCAATTGGTACTCGCAAAAATAGGTTCCTAGACACCTCTAAGAAAGCCTCTCCAAATATGAGATTTTAATTGTAACGGGAAGGTCCTCCGCCTAACGGTTTTCTATTTTTTCTTATTATCAGATAGAAAAATTTATATCTCGCTTCCAACTACTTGAAAAAATATCTTGTTAATTAGGTTTTGTAGGAAATTGAATGCTCTAAAATATGGTCTCTTATGATTTTTTTGTAAACCCAACCGTTTAAAAGATATTAACAGTTAAAATTTGATGATTTTTGGAAAAATTTTTTATTTCTTAATAATTTTATAACTCAATGAAAAAAAATTATTACGAATAGGTTTTTGGAGAGGCTAACTTAGAGGTACTTAGGAACCTATTTTTCAGAGTACCAAAAGAAAAAAAAAAATTATTTGTTTTTGATCCACCCTAATATGCACTGATTTTTGACGATGAATATCTCGTAAACGCTTAACTTTATCGAAAAATTACGGTAGACCATTTTTATAGAGCAGTAAATTTCCTACAAAACTATGAGTTTCATCATTCATAATAATTTTTTTTCATTGAGTTATAAAATTAATAAGAAATAAAGAATTTTTCCAAAAATAGTCAAATTTCAACCGTTAATATCTTTTAAACGGTTGGGTTTACGAAAAAATCATAAGAGACCATATTTTAGAGCATTCAATTTCCTACAAAACCTAATTAACAAGATATTTTTTCAAGTAGTTGGAAGCGAGATATAAATTTTTCTATCTTATAATAAGAAAAAATAGAAAACCGTTAAGCGGAGGACCTTCCCGTTACAATTAAAATCTCATATTTGGAGAGGCTTTCTTAGAGGTGTCTAGGAACCTATTTTTGCGAGTACCAATTGAAAAAAAAAAAAAATTTTTTTGAATCACCCTAATACATATATTTTAAATTTCCTTCTGGGCGTTAAAAATTTCGAGGAAAACATAATACTAGGGGTACTTAGGGTATAAGAATGTAACGTCATATCGGTTTTAAGAAAATTTGCACTTAAATCCGAAAAAACAAAAGCATTTTGATGAATTCGCAGCACAAACGCAGGAGCTTATTTGAATATGTTTTAGGGTTGATAGTGAGAGTACTGAGTTTGAGATAATAACTAATACGAGTTGCTTCTCATATTGAAAATCAAAACGAATAATTACGAGTTCTGGAAACAGAGGTGTTAGTTCACTAGTAATTATGAAATTTTTCTTGAAATTGTTTTGTAATTATAACCGAATTATCGAAACTCATACGATTTTAAGCTAGAACTTCAAAAGCCTCAAAAGTTTTGTGCAAACAATGACTGTACGCGAATGATTTATTTGTCATTCCGCTGGAATTCGTTTGAGTAATTAATGCGAGTAGTCGAAAGCCAAAAAAGTGCTAAAATTCGAACAGCAAAAATCGCCAAAAAATTCTGTTGCAGAAATATCCGAAATGCACAAAAATAAACTGTAGCAATGGCGCATTTATAATAATTACAAGTTAATTTAGCATGTAATTAACTAATTAGGCAGGCGATTACTAAATCAAGTATTGAGTTTTTCGCCGAACCAACGCGCGAGCACACGAAGACATACAAGTTAGTAGAGGTGCAGTGCGGCGGCAAAGTATGGTGGCGGGGTTGCGCTGCCTTTGTGGACTTTATGGCGTTTAGCGGCGGCAAGGCAAAACCGAATATTGACCGATTTCTCGAGGGGCGTGCGACTTGAGAAAATATCTTCCGGCAACACCTTCTCAAAATAACACGAACTAGAGGCGGCAAACCGAAATCCATTGCAAAATGAGCTAGAATAATAACATATGTGTGTGTGTGTGCGTGTGTGCAGCGGCAAAAAATTGCGGCAAAGAGCGCCGCGTTTGGCTAAATGAGCTGCTTGCGAATTTTTTGGCTTGCGAGTTTTTGCAAAATTTTTTTTCGAGCTTTTTTGCGCTTTTTGCTATTGTTGTAAACATTTTTTGCGCTTATTACCGTGTGTTAATTGTTTAATTTTATTTTGCCTCCGCTTGTGTACACTTTGCAAAGTTTTTTGTGCACCTTTTTTTCTTGTTTTTGCAAATTATTTTCGCCCAGCAATTTTCTTTCCTAAGCGCATGCGTCGCTTGCCTGCAGCTGGGCTGCGCATGTGAGGCGATTAATCATTTTTGCTTCTGACTAATTTGTAAAAACAACATTTTATTTCTGCTAATTTTTTGCTAATTCTTCTTGCCAATTTTTTGGCAACACATGGTTGTAGTTTTTGCGAATATTTTTTATTTTTTTTTTGTTTTAGATATTTAATAACTATACTTGTTGGTTGGGTCGGATGCTGCCGGTATGGAGCTTGAGCGCCCGGTTAAGGTTGGGTGTTGTGTGCAAGGTGCTTATTTGCGAAGATGAGAAATGTTTGTTGTTGGGTTTTGTAATTTTTTAAACTCTTGCCGTATGCAAAAGAGGTCAATATTTGGGAAAAGCAAGAAATATTCTGCCCTGAGGAGATGCAGTATGTGCTTTAGGGCTAATTTGAGTTAGCTGGTGTTTGGTTGCGCTTAATTGCAAATTATTAAATTCTCAAAATTTGTATTTTTTTATATATATTTTTTTTTTAATTTTTTCAATTATTTTTTTTTTAATTTTTTACAAAATTATTCTAATTTTTTTTATTTTTTTTGATAAATAAATTATTTTGTTTAAAAATATTATTATAATTTATAATATCTGCTCTATATTTTCTTAATAAAATTTAATATTTTTGAGTTAACCCCTTCTTTCTGTTAATGCTTTAATTTTTTCACATGTAAATTGTCTCATAAGCAAATAAAGTAGAAAGCGTTAAGTGTAAATAATTTGCTTATAGAAATTTCTTGGAATAAAAATCATTAACCAACACCATCAGCAATGGATGTGTCAATCAAATTTTTTAATTACACTTGAGGCGATAATAAAATATCTTTTGACAACTAATTGGAGCAGCAAACTTATTGGCATTAGTGGGTTAGAGCATAAAACAACAATAAAGTGCGACACAAGAGAATGATGAAATAAGTTATAAACAAAAACAAAAAATTAAGTTAAAAAAAATGAAAAAAAATAAAAAAAGTAATAATAATAAAAAAAAAATAAAAAATTAAAAAAAAAATATTAAACTATAAAAATAAAATAATAAAATAATATTTTGCTTTAATTAATTTGTATTTTTATAGTGAAAGAAGTTTAAAAAAAATATAAATAAACAAATATTTGAAAACAAGTAAGGACGAGCTAAGTTCGGGTGCCACCGAATTTTTTATACTTTTGCAACTAACAGAAATCAAAGTTAGGGGATTATCTCATGCTGTAAAACGTCAACAAGAGAATCGAAATCCAGACAATTTAATGTGTATTATACATTTACTATATATATAACTCATAGACTGATAATACTTGTATAATATGTTGAATAAGAGCAAGATTTTAACTTTGCGAACTTAGCATACGGAAGATCAGTGAAAGAGTTGGTTTCGAGAAGTCTGCTGTCGGAAATTTTTTGAAAAAATTTTAAAGCAGTGGGTCTCTGAGTAGAAAACACGGCTCAGGAGCAGCAAGGAGAACATCATCCAGGGAGCATCGGCAAATAGATCGGAAAGGATCGATTCAAAACCGCTGAGAACGTCAGCATGAAGATCATAGAAGACCTTTGAACTGAAATCACTGCCAAAACTATACGAAACAGGTTCCGAGATGCTGGTTTGAACGGTCGACGACCCGCAAAAAAGCCACTATTGACTAAGAAAATGCTTCAAAAATGCCTCCGGCTGGCAATAAAGCATTTATGTTGGACTGAAGTCGATTGGCAGAAAGTAATCTTTACTGACGAGTACAAGTTCAACATGTTAGGTAGCGATGGGATATCGTACGTAAGCATAAACTGGTGAACGCTATAGCTAAGAGTGCCTTCGAAGAACGGTTAAGCAGGAAGGCAGCCGAATGGCTTGGGAATGCTTTTCTTACCAAGGACTTGGTAGACTGGCTCTAATAGATGGAACTGTAAACACAATTAACTACCAGCAAATACTGGTGGATATTTAACTTCAATTGAAGAGCACTTTTCGCAAGAAAATGAGCTCATCTTCCAGCGTGATTCTGTGCCATTTCTTCGTGCTAAAATGGCAGTTATCAATTTTTTTCATGCCTGTATTTAACGCAAATTATTTTATTAAAATTATTGATTGTAACTTTTTTTTATTTTTTTTAGATAAAAGGCTTCTTCTCGCAAAATGGAAGTTTGATCTTAGAATGGCCAGCGCACAGCCAGATTTAAACTCCATTGAGAACCTTAGATATATTATGAAGACCAAGTTAGCAAAGAAAAGACCCGGTACCTTAGCTTTGTTGGGTAAAGTTCTCAATGACGCCTGGTATAACGAAATCACAGCACAAACATTGCAGAATTCGACAAATTCAAAGCCACTAACGCACTGCGGCCATTAAAGAAAGTAAAAGACAAAATAAAATAAGTAAATAATATAATAAAATAAAAAATAAAAACCAACTTAAAAAATATTTTTTTTACGAAATAAATCGTATAAGCCACCACAACTTGTATTGAAGAAGCTCATAAAAGGCCACTTTATGCCAAACTTCTTGTGACGTCAATCGCGCCTAGAACTGAAAATTTAAGAAATGAGCAAACTGATAAAATACGAAAGAAACTAAAACAGTGCAAAATGCTGGCTTAATTAGAAATCTGTGGAACAAAACGGGTGTTAAGCGCCTAAAAAGTGGAATCTCCACAAAGATTAGGCAAAAACAATAAATAAATCAGCACGAAATTTAATGTATTTATTTATAGTTAAAAAAACAAGCAAAAACGTTAACTTCGGCAGCAGCGCAGATATAATACCCCTCACAGGTGCCTTTATTTTAACCTAAGAGGGCATAAAAGCAACTTAAACTTGAATTTGCGCTGTCAGTTGGTATGGCAGCTATATGCTATAGTGGCCCAAACTGAACAATATATTCGGTGTTTATGCCGCTGTCTTCGATATTGAACCGCGCCAAATGTCGTGCGGAAAGCTTGTTAAATGAAAAAGGTTTTCTTAGAAGTACTAGATTCTGCTCGTTCAATTTGTATGGTAGCTATATGCTATAGTGTTCCGATTTAAGTAATATCTTCGGAAATCATAGCATTGATTTGGATAATAAATTGTGTCAAATTTCGTGAAAATATCTTGTCAAATAAGAAAATTTTCATACAAAAATTGAATTTGGTTTGGTCAGTTTATATGACAACTATATGCTATAGTGGTGCGATATTGATATTACCGATAAATAAGCACTGTTTCTGTTATAAGAAAACGTGTGTTAAATTTCAGAGCGATAACTCAAAAACTGTGTGACTAAATGTACTGTGTATATACGGCCAAAATTCAGGTCATGGCTAAATCATCTTCGATGTTTCGTGCAGGGTATTAAAAACTTCCTGGCAAGCTAAAAACACCTTGTTTAGGCTATGAAGAAAGAGTAAAAGAGGAAAATGCCATACATAAAATAAATACATATAATAAAATAGTGTTACTGAACGCACAAAAATCATAGCAAACAAAAACTAACCTTTAAACTACCAAAAAACGTTTGGGAAAAAGTCGTAGCAGCAAACAGGAAATGTGAATATATAAATATTTGATAAACACAGAAATCTATAGAATATGAAAGAAAAGAGCACAAGAGCAGAACGCCGTAATACTAAGTGAGCAGTAAATTATAATTATAACTAATAAAATTTTAATTTATGTGACGAAAGAAGCCTTTTTTTGCTACTTTGCGTTTTGTGTGAGATGGTTGAGTTGAGTGCGAAGAGTTGCCAAGCGAAAAGAAAGAAAATATACAAAAAAAGTACTCGAGCTTAACATTTTAATCAGCACAGTTTGAAACTGTCCGCGCGCAGCATTTGATCTTTTGTTTGCTGCTTTTTAAGATGATAATGAACTTTTGAGACTGTTATTTAGTTATTTGCGTTCTTAATTATTTTTCACAGCTTCTTGGCTTGCTGCTAAGCGGCGAATAGAATTTACTGTTTCATACTGGAGATGCCAGGTTTTTTTGGTTATTTTTTTATTTTTGCTTAGATTTTTGTTTTTAATCTAAGCTTTTATCATAAAGTATAAAATTTTAATTTTTTCATTTGTTGTTATAAGCCGCTGATACGTGAGACTATGGGTTTTTTGGCAAGCGATTTTGTTTTGTTTAAGTTGAAGCATTAATGTGCTTAGTAACGGTTGATAAGCAGCGGTTTTACGAATATTTATTTTGAAACTTAGTTACAGGCGAATGCGACACATTGAATATTCTAATATATGCGTTGGGGGGAAATAAAATATGGAAAAATTGGTAAAAATGTAAGCTCTTGAAAACTGAAAATGGAAACCTTATTTTTACAACTTAAAACCAAATGATGGCATATAATACTCTTTTCCTTGAATTCACAGCACATGATTGATGCTCGATATATCGAATGAGATTATCAGTCATGTGGTTATGTCACTAATTAAACTAAAATGATGGAAATGATAAATTTGCGGTCTAATTAGAGCTCTTACTTTTTATACACTAAACAGGGTCACTAATCACTCAGTGTTTGAGATATCGTCTAGAATTTCTCACACGTTCTTTTCTCACCAAAAGACTGATCATTTGTCGAAACGACCGATATCAGATCACTCTAGCATATAGCTGCCATATAAACTGAACGATTCGAATGAAGTCCTGGTATGGAAATTTGTTTTATTTGTCAAGGTATCTTTACAAAATTTGGTATAGATTAATACTCAAAGGAACACTATAATCTCCGTAGAAATTTTGTAGATCGGACAACTATATTATAGAGTTGCCATACAAACTGATGGCACCAACTAAAACTTTTGTATAGATAACTTTGTTTTATTTTGAGGTAACGTCATGAAATTCGGCACTGATTATTATCTTAGACATTGCTATAATTTCCGTTGAAATTATTCCGATCGGACAACTATAGTATATAGTTGCCATACAAACTGATCGCACCAACTCAAGTCTTTGTAAGGATAACTTTTCTATTTGATAAGTTATCGTCACGAAACTTGGCACTGATTATTACCTTAGCCAGTGCTGTAATCTCCGTAGAAATTTTTCAGATCGGACAACTATAGCATATGGCTGCCGTATAAACTAACCGTGCAAGATCAAGAATATAAGCTTTTATACCCTTTATACTACAAAAATTCACCTGTGAAGGACATCGTAGTTTGAGTGCGGCCGAAGTTAACGGTTTTTTTGCTTATGTTGTTTTTCTTAGTTATCTTGATATTTTCCAAATTGAGCTAAATAGTAATTCTCCATGAACTTACTTACATACTTTCGTAATAATTTTCGGTTTAGTAACTATCATAATTGAAGGATTCGAAAATTGGCTTGTCTCTGTAATATTAGGAGCCCCCGATATAACCTTCACACAAATAAATAATATAAATTTAATATACATATTTATAATAACTTTTCCTGATTAAGAGCTGAAATAGCTAAACAATCCTTTCTTATAACATAAGTTATACTATGCCCTTATTGCCACAGAAGAATTGCTCTTAGACATTTATAATATTTTATAGAAAAATATAAATAGAAAAAATATTTTCTTTTTCTTGAAGTTATTTGCGCCTTTAAAGTAATTTGGTTAAATCAAAAAAAAAAAAAAAAAGAAATAACAAAAAATAACATTATCCTCCAACTCAAGCAGTTTTCATTCAAAAGTGGTTTTACAAAAATTTTATATATATTTAATTTGCCAGATTTATTAACAAATAGCTATTTTATTTAAAGTATATTTTTTAAACTTCTTCACCAACTATAGTAAAATGAACTCAAAATGAGTTGGCAGCGTCGAAATAACAAGTTTCACTTACAGCTTTAATACTGCTTCCAAAACGCTGATAAATATTTATGTTTATTTTTGCGCAAAATATTTTATAACGTTTTTATTTACATTTTAACATTTGCTTAACACAACTTGCACACAAAATTTTCCAACGAATTTTCAATTCTGCTGCCTTTACACAAGACGATTTGGCTGCTAAATGCCGCTGGAAAAATAAGCACAAACAAAATTCACACGTTTTTCACACTATTTATCATTTTGATTTTATTTTGTTTTGCTACTTCTTCATTTTGTTATTTGACACTGCTTTGGCGCCATAAATTAATGGTTCTTTGTGATTTTCCACGCTGTTTATTTGCTTTGTCTTGTTGCCACTAGTCATATTAGTTTCGTGTGTATGACTCTATTTCTCTTTGGTCTATTTGCCACCTGCTTAAAGCTATTGGTTTGCCACTTTGCTTTCGTGCTGCCACAACAATAATAAGAAGAAGCTGTCAACTATGACGTGCCACAAGATAAACAGCATATTTCATTAAAATTTGGCTGCTTCCGCATTTTCTTCACACACACGGCATAGTTGTTGTGGTCATTTTCACAGGCACACATTTACACTGAATTTACTCGCACACAATTTTCACTAGTTTATGCATTTTTTCATAAATAATTATGAAGTGTAGAAATAAATATGCAGCAAAAATAAAATACTGTGTTGAAGACGCTTCAAAATGTATAAATAAATAATGAAAACTGTGTACTAGTGATTTCCGCCTTTGGCTGGAAAATGAACAGCTTCCGTTTCGGTCAGTGTGAGTATGAGAATTTCCATAAAAATTCTAGAGCAATTTTTTTTTTTGCTTAAAAAATTATATTCAATTCAATTTCTGAGACCTGGTCAGGCTTTGTTCATTTTCGCTTTCTATACTTGACTTGTAGTCATAAATTATTGTTCAAAGCTAAATCAAATTTTATTTTTTTAATAAATTAGTCAATATTAGACATTAAAGTTGCATTTTTTTTACACATTAAATGATTTTTAATTCAATGTAGCAAACGATATTTTATTTTGTTCTATACGAACTGCCTCCGGCAATGAGTTGCATATTAGACTCAACTATTAATAGCAGGAGTAGCACATAATTCATCATTAAATGAATTAAAATTACTTTGTGTACATTGCTTCAGCATTTCATGCTTTCTTAATTAAGAAAAAAATATTTATGAAACATAAGAGACAATTTTGTTTTATTAGCTGATTTTTTAAACTTCGAAATCCGTAACAACACTAACCCATAACCTAGTTTATCAGCCCATTTCGAACTGTATTTTGGTTTTATCTTATAAATATATGATGACTTCTCTGAGAAGTTTTCTAAACTCTGAAATACTTTTGAATGAACAAAAAATAATTAAATAGTTTTGTATTATATTCAAGTTCCATGAACCCACAATTTGAATTCTTTTAACGAATGATTTGGCTTGGTGAGTTGTGGTTATATGCCAACATACTCGTATGTATGGATTAAGCGATACGTCACATAAAAGGTCACATATCTATAACCGCCAGAGATTTTTCGGTGAACTGAGTAGAGTAGAATAGTCATATATATGTCATATCATTCTAGTTATATATAGTGTGAGGTGTGTTCAAAAAATATCGAGGATTTTCAAATTAAAATTTAACGGGGTTGTAGTCCAGTTCTCAAAAATTTACATGCAACCGAAGTTGCATTAGCAAAAGTAAAGAGAGCCTTAAAAGCCCGTCATTTCACAAGCATAGATGACATTGAAAGCACATCGCTGAATACCAAATATCGAGTGTCATAATTATTTCGATGATTGGGAGAAGCGCACTGCCATAGGTTCTAATAAATTTGATATTTACTCGACGATATTTGGTATAGATATTTGAAGATTTTAGAGGCGATGGTATTAATATAGACGAATGAATAAATATTTGTTAGAAAAAAAAAACAAATTTCCTTTATTTTTTGAACACTCCTCGTATGCACCCACAAATTCGAATTTTTAAATATCGCTCAGAAATTTAGAATGTTCAAGCTGGTTAGTAGCTTTGAAAGCATTATATTGCGGCATCAAAAGATGTGCCGTTTCATCTTCGGAAGATTGCGGCATCAAGAGACGCTCTGTTTTAGCTTCAGAAAACGCAGATATTGTTCGAAAAAGGACAACGTCACTTATGCACAACTTTTGAGGTTATAAAGATCGTTTTTCGGAAATCGATGATGGCAGAAAAATATTGATTGAAAAGTCATCACCCTGACATATAGATGGCGCTACTAGAATTAAGTCCATATGATTTCAATTTAGCCCGAAATTTCAAAGGGCTCATTTATGACAGCTTTCAGATTATTGTTTTCTGAACCTTATTATTTTTTGTTAAGCAACTTTCGTTATTATGAAAACTTGGATAAAAGGAAATATCGAATTGTTGACAAAATATCGCTTTTTGTAGGCTAAAAATATACAGTCAAATCAAAAGCTTGGCTTGATGACGAGTTTCCGGACACTGCGACAGTTGTAACCGACGAAAAGATCAAAACAGTTCACAAAATAATTTTGGATGACCGTAAAGTGAAGTTGTTCGAGGCAGCAGGCTTTCTGAAGATGTCAACTGAACGTGTACATCGTATCACTCATAAAATTTTGTGCATAAAAAACCCTGTGTAAACTGGGTACCGCGCAAGCTCATTTTTGACTAAAAAGTTGCTGATTTGGAGCGCTGTTTGGAGATGTGCAAGCGTAATAAATCCGAGGTTTTGTATAGATATGTGAGAATGGATGAAACATGGCTGCATCATTTCACTCTGAAGTCCAAGCGACAGCCATCCGAGTGGACTATACACGACGAATCCGCTCCAAAGCGTGAAAAAAGCAACAGTCGGCGGGCAAGATTATGGCGGCGGTATTTCGAGATGCGCGTGAAATGATTTTTAATGATGAACTTCAACAAAAAAGGAGCATCAACTGCGACTTTTATGATATTGGACCGTTGGAAGAGTGAAGTTGGCAAAAAAACTGCATTCGAAGACAAAGAAAGTTCTGTTTCATCAATGCACCGATTGCCAAGTCAGTGGAAACGATGGCAAAAATAAATGAATGAAGCTTGAAATCGCTACTCGCATTTACTGTACTCTACAGATCTGGCCCCCAGTGTCTATGCCAGTTCTCAAATCCCAAAAGAACGCTCGCTGGAAAGAAATTTTCGGCGAATGAAGAAGTGTTCGCCAAAACTGAGCCCTATTTTGAAACGAAGGAAAAATCCTACTACAAAAATGGTTTCGAAAAGTTGGCGGATCGCTATAATCATTGTACCACCCTTGAAGGAAATTATATTCAACCAAAAAATAAACCCAAAATAACTTTGTCAAAAAAAGTTTGTTACGAATTTTGCGATGTTGTTTGCGAGTTTTTTATTTAAAAATTTTTATATTAAAAATTAAATTTTCACTTTTTAATCCCGATGTTTGGATTGTTATGACTTTAATAACAACAAAAATTGTAAATTGTACCGAAATTAGGTAAATTTAGTGTATAGCAATATAACGGTACAACCGTTAGAATACTATTTTTTACAGCTTGCTTAAGCTTTTTAATTTTATACAATCCCAACACAGACTTTTTAACATTTTTCAAAATTTCTTATAGATCTTTACACGAACACAAACAAATATTTCGTTTCCAATTTGTGAATTTTTTTTACAAATTTTTTGTACTAAAAATAATTTGGTGTCACTTTTATTATAAACCAGTTTTGCATACTTTTGTTTATTTAATTTTTCGCATCAATTTATTTTCAGCAAACTTTTTTAACGCCGACAACGCCGACATAAACGCTTTACACACCTAGTTTGCAGCGGAAATTCAGAAATTCCGAAATATTTCACTTTGATTTATATTGATTTTCAATTCTGACCGGCTTTACCGATTTCGACTGTCACTTAAACGGAAATCACCACTTCGCCGTCGGAAAACAAATCGCTTGTGCGCTGCAAAAGGTGCGACCGGCGTACTTCCGAAACAACGCAAATGAGACGAAAAAGTTCACAATGCCAAAGCTACAGATACGGCGGCGAATGACGAAAAACTCATAGATGAAACACAAAAAAACAAAGCGGTATTCGACCGACACAAAAAATGTAGCGGTTGGCGTGCACGAAACGCGCCACACTCGAAACTGAACTAAATCACAAATCATGTCCAAGAAGTTGTTGGCCGACCGCAGCAGTCGCTGCAGCAGCAACGCCAGCAACAATACTGGCAACAGCAGCAATAATAGCAACAGCAGGCCATAAATGTAGCGCTGGCCAAGAGCTACAAGCGGCGGCGGCGCAGCACGCTACAGCCAGTTCAGAAGCAGTGCAGCGGTCAGCCATAGTTCAAACGGTGTACACAGCTATTAGAGACATGGCTATTAGAGTATCGCATAGTTACGAGCTAATGTTCCAGCTCAATAGGCGGCTTAGCTGCGCGCCGTGCGCTCCGACTGGCTCTAGCGCGCCGGTAGAGAGCTGAACAGCGCCGCGCACGCTTAGTGGTCAATACATCGGCTCTTGGAAACCAAACGAAAAATCTAATGCGCTTCGCTTAGCGCACATTTTATTTGTTTCATTATCGCTTAACAAATCTCAGCTCAGCTCATAGCGGTTTGCTTTACAACCAAGCGGTAAAAAAAATAACAATAAAAAGCAAACAACTTCTAAACAAAGCAACCTGTGCCCGCGGCCGGTGCTGAGAACAGGCATAACTTTGGAAACAAAAGCAAATAGCAAAGACACAATAGGTGTCTAGCGGCAGCACCAAGAGTCTACTCAGTTATATTTCGTGCGCTTGAAGAGCGTTGGCTGGAAACATACGCTGGCTGTGCGCATAGCCGCAAAGCGGTCGCTAACAAGTGAGCAGCGCTGAAAAGCGTTCGCGTAAACGCTGGTCCGGCGCTAGCAAAGCGCTCTTAGCGCTTAATAAACTATTTGCTCTTCGGCTGCGGATTTTTGTGTTCTAAGCCAGCGCTAAGAGCAGTAGCGCTGGTCTTGACTGCTTTTTAAATGTTAAAATGTTAAACTGTTACAACTGTTGTTGTTCTCTTTGTTATGCGCTTTGAAAACTAAACACTATTTAGGCGCAAGTAATTATAATTAAGTTAAGCTGACTTAATAGCTTATAAGAAGTGGGCATATGATTTGTGTGTAGGCTTATCGTGCTGGGAAAACGCGCTGATATTTTCTCAGCTAAAGCTGGTAAAGTTTGTGAAGCTTCGGCAGCTGTAGCTGTAGTTTGCGCTGACTTTTCTGCTAGAAGTTTTAGCTGCAATTTTTGGTGTGGATCTTCTTTCTTAACCGACGGTTAGGAGATCAATTTTTAAGTCACTCAGTGTTTTGTATTTACTTAATGAACAGCATTTTGCAAAATCTTTTCTTCAATTTTCAAGCTAAATTCAAAATTCGCCGAGCGGCAGTCGCTTGTTTTAGAAAATCGGCTATGGTGGTCTTACAATAAGTTCTAGTCTCATATAATTTTGCTCTACATGGTGTGTTCTATTGCGCTTGCTTATAATTTTTTTTCATCCTAAATGTAGGCAAAATGTATTTACTGAAATTAGAAAAGGAAGAAGCAAACAGAGCTTCGAAATATTTACTTCTGCGACCAGAGCAGCTTATAAAGATTGATTGACCTTTTTTATAATATATTCAGTTGTGGTTTTTCAAAAAAACCTATCTACGGACTTAGAAGCTGAAGAAAACTTTTAAACTTCGAACATATTACTCAATCTTTACTAATTACCCAATACGGATGTGGAGTCAAAAGGAGTGGTTATACACGACATTACTCTTTTTCCAATTTTAGAGAATAAAATAGTCCGATGTGGGCTCATTTTAAGAAATATACTTCATAGTATAAGCCCTTTAACAAACAGAAAACTATTCTATCTTTAGTTACTTATTTGAACTTTCTATGTCCAAGTGCTCTTGGATCCCTATTGCTTGAAAAATTTTTAAAAGCTCTTTGTGCCAAACATCAGACTTCGCTTGAGCCTTTTATATTCCATATATTTTCCGTCCATATGAAGGTATGTTCTATTGCGTTTGCTTGACTTATTCATCCTAAATGTAGGCATAATTTATTTACAGATCAATAAATTACTGAAATTTAAATAAGGAAAAATCACTAATTCAATGAACAATTGATTAAAGTTTAAAAATATTCACTTCACGGAGAGTATATGGATCAAATATATTATCTATTACAAATATTGTTATTCTACTAGACTTTATTTTTTCCAAAATCTCATTTTCTTTTTCACCCTAAATGTAGGCCAACATTTTTTATAGATAACTTGAACTTAGAAATATTCACATCTGCGTGCTTTCAGAGCAGTTTCTGCTGTAAAGGGTTTAATGTTTTCAAATATCAAACATCTACAGCTTTGGTCTCTCGAGAAAACGCTAGACTTGAAAGTTTCTGAAAATTGTCAACTTTTGAGCATTTTTACTATATCTACTACTCTGATGTAGTCTCAAGACAACTGGTGACATGCAAACTTTGTTTTTTTCCATGGTCACAGAATAAAATATCGTTTACCTTCAGAAATATGGTTTGTCGAAAAAGTCTTTTCGTATTAAATAAATAAACAAATATGTACCATTTTGGTCGACCACTTTTTGCCATTTTTTTGCTAGAGTAAAATTCCATAAATTTCGAGGGTGGCTTGCGTGGAATTCTTCCCTTGTTTTATCATTTTTGAGCAGCTGTAATTTGTTTTGCATCTATTGGCAAAATACGAAAATACTTTTTCGACTAACCAATATACAGGATATTTTTTGCACCCAAATAAATGTATTTTATATAATAATTCAAAAGTGCAAGATCTTTAGTATTTATTTGACTTTCTACGACGTGAGTGAAGGAACTCTGTTTATTAACTCTTTCTTGAAAAATACCTAGATGCTCTTCGTGCCAAAAATGAGACTTCCCACGAACCTGCCTGATTCGGTCAAATTGTTGAAGAAAGTTCTCAGCAAAAATGAAGAGTCTATAATCCTTTTTTATTTGCTACTTTTATCTATAAATTTCTAAAAATATGTAGCTTTAACGGTTGAACAGTTTTAAGATATTAGCGCACTCACACAAACACACACATTAACAACGCCTGTGCTAAACAATGCATTCGAACAAAAAAGCGGAAGAAAGTTTGCTGCCCATCGGCATACTAATGTCGCACATTTGTGCACACACACACGCACTAGTTCCAGCTCAACGACTTTTGAATGAATTTTTATTTTCCAGCAGTCGCCTGAATAGCTCAGTGAACAAAGAAAATACAGACTAAAGAAAGTAGCAGAATTCTAAACGGCATTTGGTGATAAAATGCTGACGTATTCAAACCACTAAGTCCGCTCAAACATACACACGTACATATGTGCGAGTGAAGAAACATCAGCGGCTTTATGCTTTGCCTAATCTTCCACACTTTGTGGCGCTTTTATCAGATTGATGCGCCATTGATTGACTGAATATCGAAAGCGGTCAAAGTAGTTGTGTTGAAGTTTCGAATTGATTTTTCTAAGCAAACGCTCACAACTGGATTTCATTGCGATGTAAACATGTCGATTTAAATGCGCCGGCAATAACCAAAATAGACCCTTTGCTGAAAGGTTTCTTTGTGCCATTGTGAAGGACAGTGTGTAGGGTATTCATATTTAAATGGCCAAACCGTAAACTCAATGGTCTACAGCGGAAGCTGCTGACAGCTATAACTAGAATTAGGCTGCTTAAAGTCGCCTATAACAGTAATAATAGGCTGAGAGCGCACATATTTTGATTTACATAAATTAAACGTGTGTTTAATGTGTCTGTGCTGCTTTGGGCAAATCAAGATGCATACATATAAACAGGCACGTTTTAAGAGTTCATTCATTAAGATCGTTGAATTCATTCATAAGATATACTTCTGAGTCGCTGAAGGTATTAATTCATTCCCGAAATTTGGCATCAAAAAGCCATGAAATAATGACATGTTGGCTATAAAGTGAAGCAGTAGTTGAAGTCTCATGTCATTACATACAATTTTCTTAGACTTTGCTGCGTAGGTAAGCCGATTTGAACGATATTTTAATTTTGTGGTATTTAAGAGCAGTTCATATCTAAATATTTGCAATTAATATTCTCCTGCGATAATTTTTTTGCAACTTCGACGGTAGCGCCATCTAACGGTATAGTATTTGAATATTGATTTTGGCTTGGAAGAATATTCTGGGCGGCCAAAAAAATTATAAAATTAGGAACTGAACGTATTATGTTCGATGGGTCTCATTTGGACAAATATTTGTTCTTTAAGTTACCTAACAACTGCTTAAAGTGCTACACGTCACCGATCGCTGAAGAGTTTTGAGCTTGCCACACCGTTTGGAGGAGCTCTTACGGTTCACTTTTGGGCAAAAAAGGATTTCGCAGTCGTAGCTCTGGTTGTTGACTAATGCCTGCCAAGCTCACTGAAGGTTCATAGATCCATGACTAGAGCGCAGGAGTACTTCGAACAATCGAGCTGCCGGTTGAAATTTGAGTACATGTGCTCTCAGTAAGCTCATCGGTTTTGCAATTTTCAGCGTTTCTGCTATGACCGGACACCAATACAAGCCTTAAATGGTAATAAAACTCTTTGACTAGTTTGACTGCAAAGTCAGCAAGCTCAAAGCTAGTTTAGACACTTGGCTATCAGAGTGTATCGCTACCTTGGTGGCAGCAGCCTCCGCGTGGACTGGTTGCACTACTTGACGAAGCTTGCTGCAATACATAAGAACAGCTTGCAGAGTCTTTGAAGCCATTTAAAAGGAAGGAACTTGGGTGTCATATGAAAAATAGGATTTTACATTTAAGAAATGCTGCTTGTGACTGCTGAAGGAAAAAGGATTCATTAAGACAACCTTAAAGGCAAAAGATCATATGTGAAATCTGAAAAACGTCTCGTATCAAGGATAAAGACAAGTATCCATGGTGGTAGCAAATGATGATCTGTATTTGGTAGGAGCATGCTATACTATGAGCTTCTAAAACAACTAGTCGTCAATTTTAAGTGATCGCTTGCCGAAAAACTGCCGGTATATACGACAAGACACGAGTTAATAATTTCCCTTGGTGAAATGTAAGGTCTCATCTTGGAAAAATGGCTAAAAGCTATTTGAAAAACAGCGGCTGGGAAGTTATGCGAACCAGCCGAGACCTTGCTCCTTCTGACTATCATTTGCTCCGCTCGTTGCAGTATATCCTCACTGAAATATGGTTCACAAGTTAATTCAGACTATGTTCAGAATTTTATATCCAAATATATGTTAAAGAGTTGTGTTAAATTATTTAGGAATTTTTTTTATATTTTCACAAATTTATAGCACAAACTTTTAGGCTCTAAAAATAAATGAAGCATTTTTGTGAATGAATAAGAGAAAAAATTATTATTCCACTGACTTACCGTAGTTCCTAGTGCCCTATAGCCGGTTTATGCATTTCAAAAGAACGAAAAACGAAGCTAATAGTCACACACATACAAACAGAATCACCAACAAACACAAACACAAATACAAAGCTTGCCATTACACACTGTTTTAATCTAAACTATGCCAGCCTTTTGCTAACCAAAATCGGCTTAAACGGTTTGCTGCTTAAGTCTTTTGTTTCCTTCGCCTTAGTTATGCAGATTTAAGTATGCTCGGCTGCTGAAACATCTTATTCTTTACGGTCTTTGACAACTACTATTCACTCTACTCGCTTGTCAAATAAAATTCGTAAAATATTGGTGATCTTTCACTTTGCACCTTTTTGCATTTGCCATTTCTATACCATTTTTTTTTCTAAATTTTGAATTTTTAAATTTACTTCATTTTGCAGTTCGGTTTAAATTCTGCGAAAATGCTTGCTGTCAACAGCAAATTGAACGCATAAATAACAAGCGCTAAATTATTGATAAGCCTTCGACTTGCGTGAATTTTGTGTGGCATTGCCAGCGTGCAGCCGAAAATCAGTTTCAGCCAGTTTGAGTGGTTTGGGCAAATTGTACAGCGAACATTTTTGGCTGATTTGCTCTAAAATACTTTATGTAATGTTTTTGTTTTTTTTTTTTATTTGAAAAAAATTGTCTGAGATCAGAATGTGTATGGATGTATAGCAAGCTGCTGTGGCTTTTTTACTAAAATGCTCTAATTCAAATATTTTCACTTGATTAAATTCATGTTGTGGTTGAAAATTTTGCAGAAAGTTTAAGGCGATAAATACATAAATCTGAGATCTTTTGCATTTTTAAGTAAAAGATTAACAATTTCAGAAAAATCGTGTGAGTAAAATAAAAAAAATTAAAAAAAAATGGAAAATATTTTTAAAATTTTTATTGTTTTTCTTAAGGACCATTATGTAACAAACAAATTGAAATTATTTGTTTTGATATTTTAAAAAAACAATAATAACTAAAAAAAAATATTTTAATTTTTAATTTATTTTTAATTCTTTCTGTATTTTTTATAATTATTTATATTTAATAAAATATTATTTAAAAAGTTTTCTAATTAAAAAACGTTTTGGAAAATTTTTAAATCTAGAATAGTTAAAAATTATTTATAAAGAAGTTTTAAAATTGTTTTTAAAGAAAACGATTATAATATTACAAAAAAATATTTTGAACTTTTTTCTAAGGAAAATGATTCTGAAATTTTTTAAACAGAAAAAGATTTGGAAAATTTTTTTTAAAGAAAATAATTTGAAAAAATAGAAAAAAGAATATAATCTTGAAAGTTTTTTGAAAAGAAAAAGATTTCGGTATTCTTTTTAAAAGAAAAAATATTTTGAGTGTTAATTTTAAAGAAAATGATCTTGATTTTTTTTAAGAAAAATATTATGTTTTTTTTTTTTTAAAGAAAAATATTATGGTTTTTGGAAAAATATTTCAAATTTTTTTTAAAGAAAAAGATTGTGAATTTTTTTTTTAAAGAAGATGATTTTGATAGTTATTTAGACAGAAAATAAGTTTGAGACTTTTTTAAAATTGAGTTTTTTTTAAAAAGAAAAAGATTTTGATTTTTTTTTAATTGAGAAAGATTTTGATATTTTTTAAAAAGAAAAAGAATTTGGTATTTTTTAAAAGGAAAAAGACTTGGAATTTTTTTATAAAATTGTCTTTTTTTTATAAAATTATCTTGATTTTTTTAAAGAAAAATATTATGTTTTTTTTAAGAAAAATATTATGTTTTTTTAAAGAAAAATATTATGTTTTTTAGAAAAATATTTCAAATTTTTTTTTAAAGAAAAAGATTGTGAATTTTTTCTTTAAAGAAGATGATTTGGATAGTTATTTAGACAGATAATAAGTTTGAGACTTTTTTAAATTTGAGTTTTTTTTTAAAGAAAAGATTTGATTTTTTTTAATTGAGAAAGATTTTGATATTTTTTAAAAAGTTGGTATTTTGGATTTGGTATTTTTTAAAAGGAAAAAGCTTTGAATTTTTTTATAACAAAAATATTTTGATATTATACTAAAAAAAAAAAAAACAGAGTTTGAAATTTTTTAAAGGAAATGATCTTGAACATTTTTTTAAATATCAAATGATTTTGATTTTGTTTTTTGAAGAAAACTACTCCGAAATTTTGTTAAAAAAATTTGAATATCTTAAAAGAAAAAGTTTAAAATTGTTTTAAATAGTAAATGATTTTGATTGTTTTTTTAAGAAATTTTTTTAAGCAGTAATGGCCTTAAAATTTTTTTTCATTATTATAAAATTTTTTTAAAATAATTTTTCTTAACTTTTTTTATTATTTTATACTTCAAGCATTTAAACTTCAGAAAAATTTCTACAAAGGCCTTCGAAATAAACTTTTATTCATCATTTCGTAATTAGAAGCACGTGTGCTTATTCTGTTTTATTGCAAAATAATTTTGATAAGATTCAAATTTTTTTCAATATAAATCAAGCTGCTTAAGATATACTATTTTTTCACGCAATATGGAAAATAATATTGCTCAAGTGTTACTTTACAAATAATACTGAAAATATTCAACGAAAAAATCAGTCTTAAATTTTAGGGTGGAACTTTTCTTTTGAAAACGAACCTCTCCTACCAAACACATTATAATTGAGCAGTATCAAACGGGCAAAAGTTAATAGCTTTGAGCAATAAAATAGTTTTTCAGAAGCTGCCACAAGTGGGACGTTTGCATAATGCCAAAATTCATAACACATGAAATCTGCAGCCATATTGCAATTTGTCTCGAATGCAAGAAAAATCACATCTTCCGCCCCTGAGGTCAGGAGTACGCGAGTGGGTCCGTTTGCGTCTATGCGCTGCTGCCAGCTGGCACCACCCACATGCCACTATTTCTGCCACTTCATAAAATGCGGTAAATATGTGCATAGGCACTTTTCTTGCCAACAAAACCACAACAACAACAAGAAAACACTCAGAAATATAACAAAAAAGGCAGCTGCCAGGTTACGGAGGCCAAACGTATTCAAAAAGCAATAAATTCATTAAATTTAAGCAATACTTTTGGTGCAGAGATTGCGGTCATGCATATGTATACATATCTCTACTGATATCACATATATATATATAAAGGTATGTGTGTGTGCGTGCATAATGCAATGAATGGCATGTTTGATCCAGAGCCATACAAAATTTTCTCATTTTTCACTCGCATTCATTTATTGAACTGTTCATTAATTCTTCTAAGAAAACATATAGACACACACACACATAAAAAAAAAAAAATGAAAAGGAAACGAGTTAACAGTTCATTCAATATATTCACATGCATATGAATTAACACAACGTTTTTCGGTTTTCTTTGTAGCTTGCAACAGTGCCACAAGCAGCCGCTTTTCACCAACTCAGCCATTTGACCCACAATCGACAGTTATTTGTAGTAACTAATCAAAGCGTCTACCATGTGCATATGTGTGCGTGCGTCAGAAGCTGTGTGAGTTTTGACTCAGTCATGAGTATGTGTGTGTGAGTGCATATTAGCTCTGTGCACCGAATATTTAGTGTGTGAAAACTGTGCTCTATTAATATAATCATTTTTTGGTATTTTAGGCCACTTTGGTAATCAATCAATGCGTTATGCAAAGCTCATGTATGTATGCATATGTAAGTGCGCTTGGTGGTTTGTAAGAAATTCTACGGGCATTGGAAGCTTACAGAAAGCTTCAAATGATTTTTCTGCTATAAAAACGGTAAAAGATTCTCAGCTTTGATATATATTTTTAAAACTGCACAAGCTACATATATGGGATTGACATGGAATTTTATATTTCTGAAAAAAAATCAAAGCTTTTAAAACTATATAGGTTTTTATACATATTTATTGAAAAAAAATGGAAGCTAAGTAAGCTTTTAAAATTTTATATGATTTCATATCTTTTTTTTTTTTGTGAGAAGAATACAAGCTTATTGAGCTTTTAAAGCTCCTTCTATCTTTTTTGAAAGCAGCACGAGTCAAATGAGCTTCTAAAATTTTTTATGGCTTGACACATATATATTTTTAAAAACATACAAGCTTAATAAGCTTTCAAAGCTTTCTATGGCTCTTTATTTATTTTTTACCACAAAAAAGTTATATGACCATTAAAAAAATGTACATGGCTTTACACATATTTTTGAAAAAACTCATAGAGCTTTTCAAAGCTTTATAGATTTAAAAGAACTAATAGCTATATGAGCTTTTAAAGCAGTATATATCTTTACATATTATTGAAAAAATACGAGCTTTTACGAGCTTTTCAAGCTTCACATATTTTTTAAATCAATATAATCTAAATGAGTTTTTCAAAACTTAATCAATTTTAGCAAACAATACTAGTTTTGTACGAGCTTTTAAAGCTTAAAAACTTGGTCCCAAAGTCTTAATAAACAATTATTCAACGAGTTTTTATATTATAAAATATTTTATGTCAAATTGAAATAATAGTGCGATGTTTAAGGAAAAAGTTGTATGTCAAGTTTAAATTAGTTGTTGTTGTTAAAAATTTTCATTTTTAAAAGTCCTCATAAAATTGTTTCAGATGAGTGTTGTGGATTTTGTTGAGAGATACTTGAATCATATGGTATATCTAAAAGGACAGAAGATTAAAGCATAATACGATGGATTTTTATCTTCAAGATTTCTCTGTGAAAACAAAGCCAACCTCTCTAAGATTGCCGAAGAACCACTTGTATGCCCGTAATATTTTTTTCTTAACATAAAAGTTTTGAGTAAATACTTTTGTAATAGATGTCTTTGCAAATATGTTCTCAAAAATGTATCTTATCTCTCAATTTTGGTCTTTAATTTCTCACTTGGTATTTTACCCACCACAAATTTTTTATTCATTGAATGGTATATATGTAAATACTTTTCAAAGGCACTTTTTGGGAACACTTCTAGCTACTTCAGCGAATTTGGTTTTATTTCTTCAGTCGACTGAAAACGGGTTCCACGGAGTGGCAATTTCAGTTTGGGGAGCAAGAAAAAATTACGTGGAATCAAACCTGGCGAGTATTGTGGTTGATCGGTGGTACTCATTGCAAATTTTGGCTTTAATTCGGTTACAATCGTGGTTCGATGCGATGGTGTATTATCCTCATGTAAAATAAATGACTTATTCTTCCACAATTCCGGCCGTCTTCGATGTATGTTCTCATGGCCAAATAGAAATCCTTATTGATCATCTGATCCTCCGGTACAAATTCATGATGCACCAAACTACGAATATCAAAAAAAAAAAAAAAAAAAAGAAAAAAAGAGCATCACCTTGATTTCTAAGCGGGTTTGGTGTGGGTTTTTAGGTTCCGGCTCATTTTTTTTTCTACCATTATGATGATTGTTGATTTGTTTACATGTCAAACTCATAAGCCCATATCATATCGGCACTTTTAATGCTCTCCATGAATGTGGAATCGGAATTCGCACGAGCAATTTTGTCCAAGGAGACCTGTTTACGGTACTCTTATTGAAAAAAAAAACAGCTTTATTGAGACAAGTCGAGCAAAAATGAGTTTCATAGACAAAATTTCTACCAAAAACATTCGAACGGACTCGGAAGAGATGTCGAGCTCTCTTGCCATCACTCTAAGACTTGTCTGACGATTTTCAAGCCTCCTTCCTTCCTTCACTTTTTAATATTTTCATGAGTGAATAAAGTCGAAGGTCGTCCAGAACGAAGTATGTTTTCAACGATCTCTCGTCCGTCTTTGAAGGCTTTGTACTGCTCGTAGGCTTGTATTTCTGATAAAACTGAATCACAGTAAGCCTTTTTCAACATTCGTAATAATTCTACATACGAAATTTGGTTGCAAATACGAAATTTGAGACAAATTCTTTCTCCGATATTTTTATCCATTTTACTATAAATATCGCAACACACTACTGAGGTGTGCCGACTAAAGCAACTACTGTAAACAAACTGGTTGACAGATCACGCTCATATTGAGCATAGAAATTAAGAACAGTTCTGGAAACTTAGAAAAATAAATTTTTTTGAAATCATATATACTTATGTAAATTGGCCATAACAGAAGATGCTTACATAAAATAGTTTCGAGGACTTGGCATAAATATCGTGACATAAGTGGTGAGGATTACGTCTGAAGGCGACCAAATAAATATTGATGAATAATATTATTTTTTTACAATTTCAAGATACTTTTGTCTCAATGTACATATACATACATATCAAACATAATGAACCTGAGATACTGCGGACGAAACCAAAAAACTGATATTGTTTTGCTTTCATAAGGGTCGTAATGTCCTGTAAATTGGGTCTGAATCCGAATCTCAAAATCGGAGGTTACAATGGAAGTTTGTGTTAGAAGTATGTGATAAAGGATTGTTAAAAATAAGCTTTGCTTTTACAAAATTGCTGTTCTAATATTTTGAGACATTTCATAATAACTTCAACTTATTTTTGGTCCTAAGCTGCTTTAGCGCAAGCTCCTGGGACTCTTACTATTAATATTTTATTTTTATACCCTGAACAGGGTATATTAAGTTTGTCCCGAAGTTTGTAACACCCAGAAGGAATCGTCGGAGACCCTACAAAGTATATATATAAATGATCAGTATGTCGAGCTGAGTCGATTTAGCCATGTCCGTCTGTCTGTCCGTCTGTCTGTATATATACGAACTAGTCTCTCAGTTTTTAAGATGTCCTTTTGAAATTTTGCAAACGTCATTTTCTCTTCAAGAAGCTGCACATTTGTCGGAACGGCCGATATCGGACAACTATAGCATATAGCTGCCATACAAACTGAACGATCGGAATCAAGTTCTTATATGGAAAACTTTCACATTTGAAATTTGGTATATATTATTTTCGAAGGCAACAATGTAATCTCCGAAGAAATTGTTCAGAACGGGTTACTATCGCATATAGCTTCCATACAAACTGGACACATAGTTACTAACAGAAATGCACCTGTGAAGGGTATTTAGCTTCGGTGCAACCGAAGTTAACGTTTTTTCTTGTTTATGCTTCAATCCGGCGTTGGCATTAGAAATTTGAATATTATTTTTAGTTAAGTTTTTCAAAAAAAAAAAAGGAAAAAAAAATAAATATTATAAATGTTAAGCCAGTTATTATTTTTTTAATGCATTCCTTGCAACACTGCTTCGTATCATTTTTTTTCAATCTTTTCCTTATTCTTTGATTTGCAGTACTGCTTCGTATAATTTTTTTTTCCCAACTTCTTACTCATTCTTAAATATCTCAAGCACACATTTACACACAAACTTTATTCTCCTAATATTGTAATTATAATTAATTGCTCTGCTGTTCGAATTTAAATGTGCGAGAAAATTAGTAATTTTTCTGTGAAATATTACATTTCCACTTGGCATAAGTTTGTGCGTTTGTCTGTGGGCAATCATGCTGGCAAATTGCTGCTATGCTTCACATAATTAGTCAATATTGCCGCGGCAGTTTCGTTGCGGTTTCCTCACGGAATTACCAAGCCCAATTTCTAAATATACCTTAACTATATATATACAAACACACATACTATCAAAGCATATGCACACACATGCGCTGCCAAATAACTAATTTTAGCTGCCACACACAATTGTTGTTGTGCTTGTTTTTGTTGTACTATATCTGTTGTAATAATGAAATATATTGTTGCGCATATGGCCTACTGCGTAACTAAATCAAGGAAATAAATATAGAAGCACACAAAGCTACCAAAAATAGTTATAGAAAGCTGCAAAGCGCTTAGAAAACCCAAAAAGTCATTACGAACGAAATTTGTGAAGACCAACGGCCAACGGTTGCTGCCTTCATATCGATTTAGTACAAATTTGTTTGATTTATTACAAGATTTTGCGGTGCTGCTATGAGTATGTATATATGTATGTATAGTATGTATGTATATAAATAATATATAGAGATATATATATGTGTGTGCTTATGTAGTTGTATAATGTGCTTCTGGATTTGTTTGCTAGTACTCTTCGAAAATTTCGGTGTAATATGTCTTTTCATGTTTAGTTTATCAATCGCCGAGCGCCACCTTGCGTCGCACCGGCTGCCGCTGCCGCCATCGTTTCAAAGATGGATCTCACGCAGGGCATCGACGGCGCAAACGCACGAAATCGAAATGAAATGGGGTCGTCAGTAACATTTGCAATTTACATAGTCAGCTCGGTGGCATGATTGTGTAAATCGAACATGAAAAATGTGGTTAGGTATGCGCGAGTACATCTGCAATACATTTTGGTGAATTTCTGGTTTTTTTTCTACAGAAGTTTTCAAGTAATGGTAGAATACTCAGTGGGCTAAATTATATAATTTTAACGGTTGTTAAATAATTTCATGTCTTTCGACGCATTGAATTCTAAATTCACCTATGCATAAGTATTAGTGAGTTAGAAGTGATAGCAGAGAGGTGTCTGCGAGTATCGATGATCTCTAAAAGCAAACTCAATTTATAGAAGAAATAAAATACGACCGATAAAAATTGGGTTTCGGATTAGGTATTAAGGATGTACTGTTTTTATAATGAAGTCTTTTGTTCGTTGAAGTATCAAGTCTTCATTGAATGACTATGTCGGCTTTCACTGATTTAACCATGTTCTTCTGTCAGCTATTTTTTGAGTTATCGATCTCAAATTTTACAATCGTTTTTTTTTCCTCAAGAAACTGTTCATATGTCTAGAAATACCGATATCCGACCATTACAGCATATAGCTGCCAAACAAACGTCTTCTTCTTTCACTCTACCACCGAGGGTCGGTCTGTGCTGAGAACACGAAACTTCGCCAGTTGCCTCTATACTTTGTGATTTCACGCCAGTTGTACATTCGAAGTGCAGACAGGTCGCTACGTAGTTGGTCCTGGACGCTCTTGCTTCTGTTGTCCACTCATGGGTCTCGAGTCCAAGGAGCTTTTCACAAGAGCATCATCTTCCAGGCCAACGACAGTGACTAACCAGCACATTTGTTGAACTTTTATGCGCTTAACTATATCCATGTCAGCATAGCTCTTACGGTTTGGGGATCCATCTTATTTGTTACTCATCGCTCAAGCGGAAGGCTCCAAAGATCTTGCGAGGAATAGTTCTCTCGAATGCTTTAAGCGCTTTCTCATCTCAGGTCGTCATCGTTCATATTTCTGTGCTGTATAATAGGACAGGAATAATGTTTCGTGGCAGTTGAGGGCTCTGCTTCTTGATTGCCTACCTATCCGAGCATCTGTTGGAAGGGTTATTTTACGTTTGATCGCTTGGCTTAGATTACTGGTGGAATTTATGCTGGTTCCGAGTTATACAAAGTTCTTATTTTTCAAATTTATTGATACCAATAGTGAGGTAGTTTCCAAGATGCGACTAATATTCTGTATTTGGTTTCTAGGTACTTTGTCTTGCCCTCGTTCACCACAAGACCAACTTCTTTCGCTTCTTCTCTAAGCTTGAAAGGCTGCGCTGACGGCTCCGTTGTTAAGGCCTATGATGTCTATATCATCTGCGTACTTCAGTAGCATTAGCGGATTAATAACACATAATACTTATTCCAGAATTATATTGGAAAAGACGCACGAGACCCTGTCTAAATCTTGTTTGATCTCGAACGGCTCGGAGAGATCCTTTCCGATTTTAACAGAGCTTATGGTTGTGCTCAACGTCATTCTGCATGGCCGTATGAGTTTCTCAGGGATACCAAATTTAGACATGTCGTCGAATAAACAGCTCTTATCAATGCTGCCAAGAGCGACTTTGAAATCGACAAAAAGGTGATGGGTGTAGATCTGTATGTCAAGAGTCTTCTCCAGGATTAGACTTATTGTGAAAATCTGGTCTAAGAAAATGGAAATGAAGAAACCATACTGATAAAGTCCAATCAGTTTAATTACATTGGGCTTAAGTCTTTAGCACAATACTGTCCAAAGAATGATTGGGTATGTATTCCTTCGACCATATCTTGTGTAACAGCTGTAGCATGCGACTTTCCAGCACCTCGTAGCCGGCTTTAAACAGTTCAGGCGGTAATTGCATTGATCCCCGAGGCTTTGTTGCTCTTTGCTTTTGCCGCCTGAGAGCTGATTTCCCCTCGTCTTGGTCGAGTGGTGGGATGACGATGTTGTCGCGTTAGATCGCACCATCAATCTTCCGTCCGTCGCAGCACTGGTTCCGCCATTTAGCAGGTTCGAGAAGTATTCCCTCTAAATTTCGAGTTTTCGCTTAAAACAAAAATTAATTAAAAAAATTTTATAGAACATGTTGTTGCTATTTTTATTGTTTTAGCATTTGATCCATATTATTTTTGTATTACTACTGCACGTATTCTAATTTCTCCGAACTAAAGTAAGTTTAAAGCAAACAAAACTGACTTAAAAAAGTTGATTAACAACAACAGCAACACCTTCAAGCGTTACATATAACTGCTCAGCGTTCGGTGGCTGTTGTTGCACCGCTGCATTGCGTTTTACGCAGCTGCAACTGTCGTTCAATCAATCGCCAGCCGCCTGCAGTCGGTACGCCGCGCGCCTCCCACTTGCCTGCACACTCTCACTCACTTCCACAGTCCGTTTCACAATTGTTGTGGCTGCAGCTCAGCTGGTTCACCGTGCGTCCCGCTTTTCATCCGGTTGCGTCGGCCTATCGTGTTGCAAATTCATTTCAAGGTGCTTTTTTACAATTGCCGCTGAGTTATGTTGTATTTGTTGTTGCTGCTTTTTGTCAGTTATTGCATTGTGCACGTAAACTTGACATTTGTTGGCGGTTTAATTAAAGCAAAAACAAAAACACAATGCCGGGCATAGCACAGAAATGAAGCAAAAACAAAAAGGAAACAGCCGCAACTTCGAGGCTGAGGTTGAGGTTCTCTCCGCATGCAAGCGCTGTCGTTGACTACTGTTGCTATTGTTATTATTGTTTTTTATGTTTGCAATGCTTTGTTACACTATGAGCATGTGACAGCGCTCACGGCAGGCGGTATGTAGAGCAAAATTTCATTTATTTTTGCGGATTTCGCATTTAATTAATGCGGTAAAAATCAATCGAGTGACGCAGCGACATGCTGTTCTCACTTACTCATGTGTGTATATGTAGAAATGTCTGCCTGTATAGTACTTGTATATAAACCATAAATTGATAATTGCTGAAATTGATTACTCATACGACACGTTGACAATATCGGAAAACCACTTTTCGCCTTCAGTGTCGTGTGAGCCAATTGAGTGTTTCCAACATTCATACTACACAACAATGTAATTATCCGGGTGATGTTATAATTATAAAGTAGGATATTCCATTTCTGAGCAACATTTGTTAATAATAGAACTTAAAGTGGTTAGGAAAAACTCATGGCAACACTGGGTTGGGATTTTGGAACGGAAATTAGTCCTGGACTCAGCCTGTGTAGTTTTAGTTATGTGAGATACAATTGCAATATTGGCATTATTTTACCCATTTAATTTACGAAAATGTCAAACAAGTGGCAACGCTTCTCACAATTTTTTTAACCGCACGTTATTTATACCTTTTTGCTTTGATACTAATTTATTAATTGTTTATCTTATCAAGTTGAAATATTTTTTTTTTAACAGGTGGCAACGTTTCGCAAGCATTTTTTGATCTACAATATCTTTTAAATTTTGTTGATTTTATATTCTTTTCATATAATGATTTTTATTTTTCAAATTTAAAATAAATTTTTTACTAGGTGGCAACACTACAAATTTTTTTTATCAGCACGCTCGATATACTTATTTTGGATTGATATCCATTTCTTAAGAACGTGTTTACCTAATCTAATTGAAAACGTATTATCTTAAAAAATTTAATTATTTATTTTTAAGAGGTGGCAGCATTTTTAATTTTTTTTTATTCTGTTTAGATATTAATTTTCTAATAACTCTATTATTGTTTCATATAACGTGCTCATCTTATCTACTTGAAATAAACATTTTAACAAGTGGCAACGCTTCTGGTATAATTTTTCATCTAAAAGCTTGCTATACTTATTTTGGTTTTATAAACATTTTCCAATAACTCATTATCTTAACAATTTTAAATATTTATTTTAACAGGTGGCAACACTTCTGATATAATTTTTCATCTACAAGCTTGTTATACTTATTTTGGTTGTATCACCATTTTCCAGTAAGTCATTATTTTTACAACTTTAAATATATATTTTTTAACAGCTGGCAACGTTTCTAAACAAGTTTTTTTAATCTGATTGATTTTGTAATAATTTATTATCTTATCAACATGACATAATTTTTTAACAGGTGGCGATGTTTCTCAAATCATTTTTAATCCGATTTTATTTTTATTATCTCATCCACTGGAAATATACAATTTTTAATTGGTGGCAACGCTTCCCGAATTTTTTTTTATCTGCAACCTTTTTTAAGCTGTTTTCGTTTTATATCAATATTATATAGCGTACTCATCTTATCAACTGGAAATAAAAATTTTAACAGGTGGCAACGCTTCTGAATTTTTTTTTCAACCACAAGCGCGATATATATATTTTTTTTGATTTTTTGTCAAATTTCGAATGATGTATTATCTTATTAACTTGAAATATATTTATATTTTTAACAGGTGGCAACGCTGCTAAAAAATTTTGTATTCCGCTAACGTGTTTAGCTTCTCTTATTCGATATCTATTTATTAATAATGTGTTATCTTAACAACTTTTATTATATATTTTTTTAACAGGTGGCAACGCTGCTCAAAAATTTTGTATTCCGTAAACGTTTGTAGTATTTTTGGTTTGATATTCAATTCTTAATAACATTTTTATCTAATTTAGTTCAAAAAAAAAAATTTTAACAGATGGCAACGTTACTCAAAATATTTTTTCATAAGCTTTCTTAGATCTCAATATTTTTATTTATTTTTGTCATTCCTTTGTTTTATAATTTTATTTTTTATGTTATACAATCAGTTAGTAGCTTTCCAACTTTTTTAACCAACTATTGGGTATTAGTTCAGCCATATTCAGCTTTGAAAGCTTTGAAGCTTCAGTTTTCACAATTTTTTTATAAACGTCCCTTCTTTAAAAAAATATGTTTTGAAACTAAAATTGGCAAAAAGACATAAATTGCCGGCACCAGCTTTCTTGGTCGTATGAAATCGTTGGCAGTCACTCACTGAGTACTACTGGTGCCATTGCTATTTTTCCAACTGGGATCACTTCCATGCTGAATAGCGCAATCATTACCCGAATCGATCGATACAACGAATTATCTACGATTTCGATCGCTTCACTTTGCAGCTGCCTACTTGAAAACGCTAACTGCTCAATCAAATTTTCGGTTTCGTTACAGATTCAATGGAAATACTCCAGCGACCTGCATATGTGTGTCAGCCAATAACACCACACGAACAAAGTTGTATATTCACGCAATAGTATTATTGATGTAACTGCGCGTTTAACGGTAACATTTGTTGCTGCCGTTATTTGGTGTTGCATTGTTGTTTTTTTTTCGTGTGCTCTTACCTTGCTACCAATTGATCGGTGACGCAGATAAGCCCACATTTAGGAGGCGTTAAAAATTCATTAAAATTGCTGTTCAATACCGGTGTTCACTGCATGCGCATGTGTATGTATGTGCCTGTGTGTGTTTCACACATTCATAACCAAAAGCTCATATGGTCGCTTATGAGTGGTGCGCATACTTTTGAGGCTTTCAATCATATTTCCATGTGTGCTGTGCACTATTTTTTCTACCTTTTATTGACATATTTTATTGCGGTGTGCTTGTGACTGAGTTGTGGCTATTTTTCAGCGCCACCGCCGCCACCATTTTTCACTTTGACATTTCAACAAAACTGTTGTCAGCTTCATTTCAGTGCTTGGCAGCAATCAAGTTGCAACAAATGGTGCTCCACACCCTCATATCAGTGCGGGTTACAAAAAATGTGCATTCATTTAAAAGGAATATCTATTTCACTTGCGCGCATGCGCGCATAAGTACATCTGTGTATGTTTTTTATTTTTGTCAGCACTAAGTGTAAGTTGGCGCTTTTGTTCTCACTTCAAGTAGCTTTTAAAGTAGCCCTGCTATGACGGATGTTTGATGCTTATCGACAGTTAACTGAAACTGTTATGTTTTTGCTGTTGTTTTGATGACGCAATATGTGGTTATGTATGTAAGTAAATTGTTGTATATAATATTTATGTATATGTACATTCATATTGCTTCTACTAGAAGCAAGTAAGCTGTAACAGAGCAGGACTGAAACCGCTGAAAATTATGAAAAGTGAAACAAAAAAAAAGTAAAATCAAATCCATTGGAGAAGGCAGAGAATATAATAAAAATGAAGCGAAAAATAATTTATGGCGGGTCTGAGGTCAAAGTGTATTAAGTGAGGGGGTGGTTTAGTTTTTATGTGTCAAAAAACGATTCAGTTCGATTTCGGAAAAATCCACAATTTCTATGCCAAAATAGTTCCAAGGCAAAGTTTTAGGTAATAAAGAGATCTACAACTTTTGTATATTCATTTCAACAAGACCTCAAAATTTATGTGTAAAAATTAAATAAACCAAATTTTTAGTTTTTAATCTTTTACATTTTTTTGTGAAATTTTTTCATTTTTGTTATACTCTCTTCCTTTCTCAGTGCGCCTCATCCTATTATTATTTTCTTTTTGGTTTCAAAATTTATCGATCCTGCGCTATTAAGTGCATCAAGCTTAAACTATTAAACAGAGCTTACTTTAACAAGGAGTGTACACTAAGTTAAGCTCAACTACTTATTTTTTATAGTCCAATAAAATATCATTCCAGCCCAAACAATACCAGTTTACAGATATAAAATTTTTATCTGATCTCTAACTAGTCTGAAAAACGTCAAACTTATACTAGCTTCTAATTATAAGCTAAGGAATTATTAATGATGTTTTTATTTAACCAGTAAGCGAGCTAGACATTTTTTTGAAAACTTTTAAATTTATATCAGACTGATATACAATACATACTCGTACAATACAATATACTGATATACTATTTCTGACTGAAATTTGGCAACTGACATCTCTTATCAGCAATCAAAAGACTATTGGCAAACCAACTGGTTATAAAGTCCAAGTCCATATCATCCAATTCGGACCAAAAATATTCTGTTATCATTGAGCGGTATCGATTTCCATTCACAGCAACGTGACCAATCACGCCCATAAACCGCAACAAACCGCAATTTTTTCGGGATATTTGATATTTGACTCATGGAGTACGTATGGATTGCTGCCGGACCAATAATGCATACTTTGCTTATTGATGAAGACATTCAGCCAGAAATGAGCCTCATCGCTGAAGATGATTTTTCGATGAAAATTCGGTTCATTTTCAAGTTGTTGCTCGGCCTACTTCACGAACATACGACGATTTTGGTGGTCAACCGACTTCAGTTCTCGCTTCAGTTTGATCTTGTAAGGATGTAGACAAAGATCTTTTCACCAAATTTGCCACAACGACGTCACAAAGATGCCAAACGCTTGAGAACGACGTGTGAGAGATGTAGCTAGTGGCAGCAATATTCTCGACACTACGGGCACTTCTTTGTCACTTCTTTGTGGATTAAAATTTTTCCGGTAGACGCCCAGTTGATGATCTGACAGGCCAATTATGACGACCATAACGGCTAACGTAGTGCTCTTCAAGTTGCGGCCACTGACTCCGAATTTCGGTAGTAAATTTTAATAATTTCGACTCATTGTTGGATCGTATATCTTTTCAAAATGAAATAACAAATCTTACCGAAGAGAAATGTCAAAAGAGCGAGAAAAATATGGCGTCTTTTGCTGTCCCTATCGGTCCACTTTTATAGCGTCGTTTTGAAAAAACCTGTTATATGCAGTAATAAAAATAAATGTTTTTTTATTTTTTTTTATATATTTTTTTTTTTTTTTTATTTTTATTTTTTTTGCCTTTGATGTGCATTGTTGTTTGGTGATAACAATCTCGATAATGCTTAATTTAACTGAAAAATATGCAGGCCATTTTTGAAGAGCAGAAAGCTTGCTACAAGACTATAAGTTTTACACTAACGTTTTTTCGTTAACAAATAAAATTCAAAGGAAATCAACAAATTTGCTTCGAAATCGTCAAACTTTAGTTTTAAATATAAGATAAAAGGTAAGGTTTACGAAAAATTCTACGAAGCCAGTTTGTGGAGCATTCAATTTCCTATAAAACCTATGAAATGAGATATGCTTTTTGGTATTTGGAAGCGATATATCAATTTTTCTATCTGATTATATGTACGAAACAATTCGAAAATCGTTTGGCAAAGAAGCTTACCGTTACAATTATGAACTCATACTTACAGAGCCCTTGTTAGAGGTGTCTATCAAACAATTTTTCAGAGTACAAAGCGAAATAAAACATTACTTTTTTTTGTTTCATCCTAATATAGATATATGTACATATATTTCTTAAGTTAAGGGATTATTCTTATCTTTCTGAGAAATTAGTCTATTTACCTAAACTAACCTAACCAAAAATGTTGCCAGAGCTGCAATAATCGGCAAAAAATTTTATAATGAATGATTTAAAAAATGTGTGCACATAAGTCAAACGCTAACAATTCTGTGCCAGAAATATGGAAAGACATACCATTATTTTCAGGAGGTATTAGCGAAAAAATATTAATTCGGAAACACCATATACTGATTACAATTATTAAAAACAAAATCGGTTTCTGTCTAATTTCTTCCAGTAATAATTAGCACTAGATTGTATATATGTAAATAAGTGCGATGCCACATATAAAAACTGGCTCCATAGCCGAGCAATCCTTCATCCAAGAAACATGCCTAATAGGAGTTATTTTCCATAGCATGCGCATCTTTCACGACCATCACAAACAGGTGTACTTTTTTTAACCAGAATAACTCGAAGTCAAGAAGAAAAAAACAACAACAAAAATAAAGAGAAAAACAGAATAGAACAAAAATAAACTTGAACGCCACTTAATTGATTACTTAAATTGGGCTATAAAATATAAATGCGCTTAAAACGGCTAATCGCATCAGAAGCGATTAATTTCAAGCGAACAAAAGGAACCACACAACAGATAACAATACCACCGAAAACCAAAAACAACTACAGTAACAACGTATAAATAGCAAAATAAATAATAACACAAGAGAATTTGGTTAAAAAAAAATGCTTCAAATAGTTATTTATGTGAGCGGAAAAAATTAAAAAATGTGACTGAAATAAATATTTCACAAAGTGAACTAGCGCGGCGGCGAGGAAACGAGGAAAAGAGCCAGCGAGCGAGCTTGACTGCGCAACGAGCCAAATCGCAGTGCGTGGGCAGCGCTTTTGTTTATCAGCAAACCGAGAAAGAAAAACAAAACCAACAACATTAAGAGTGAATAATGAATTGGGTAGAATAAGTATGTGTAAGTATACGAAAATCATATTTATCAAATGTCAATGAATAACAGAGGTATTACCGTCAAGCTAAACAAAGAGCTGGCGTCACTGCGCATGCGTATCATGGCGCATTATGCCGCGCTCAAGTCCGCACACATTCACATACACGGGCATGAAGAGCATGAAAAGTTCGCTATTGCTTTGTAGATGCGTTATCTGATACTTGACTAATCGCTTTTTAAGATATAAAACCTTCTGCGCATATACATACATACATATGTACATATATGCTCTTACGAATGTATTTTTATCTAGCTGTATGGCTCAAAGCGCATGCCACACCAGTGGCGATAAGTTACCCTGTAGGAAATAGCTGGAGTTTAGAGTTTGAAGGGTTCTCTTTGGTTAGATTAAGTTAGCTTAGGCAAAATGGCTGATCCTTCAGCATGACCGGGAATTACACTTAGACTGTTGTGTACAGTTTTTTATGAAGCCATACAAAAAACTTCTGTAGTTGGATCTCAGCTATCAATAAAAACGCTTTGAATCACAATCTGCTAAGAAGTTTTATTTTTATTTTTGTTATCTATCTGGCGTGTGGCTATAAACGTGTGAGATCCGAGGTGTTTTTGTTTTGATCTGACAAAGGCGGGACATTCCAGGAGAAATTGCGAAGGTTCTCTTTTGTAATATCGACATTTTTTAACTATCACCAGGTTTGAGAAATATGATGTAAGTTAGTCGATCGGTTAATTTACTTTAATTTTACTAATAAAATGCGAACGATGAATCAATAGGCTTGTGAAAATACCTGTCTCTCGATCTTTCCTCTGCTCCATCAAAACTCTGAACCCTAATTTATTTAAAATAAGAACAAAACTGATTTCTTATGCTTTTCAAGAACACTTATGTGTAGTGAACTGCCTGCCGATATATTCGATTTATGTATGATTCTTCTTACTATCGAGACACCGCTTACACGATTATAATCGATTTAGTAACAGCGCGTCAATCATTTCTTTTCCTAGATTTTTGGAGCCAATGGAAGATACCTAGTGCAGCCAAGACCTTTTTCATCTGATCTACCCAAGTCGAATTTTTCTCCGTCGATGGATAATAAATTCTTTAAAAGCCGGACAACGTGACCTAGTTAGTTTAATCACTGCCTCTTGATTTACTGAACAATGTAAATGTCGCCGTATAACTCGTACTTTTCATTGTTCTATCGACTGCGATAATAGCCACTGCCAATGCGCAAAAGAACCATAATTTTTTTGCAAAAGGTTTCTCTCGAAAACTCCTAATGCCGACTCATCAGATATTGCCATTGTACTTGCCTCTGTACCATATTGCAGCACGGAAATGAGAGGCTTGTAGAGTTTGGTCTTGTTTATCGATAGTGGCCTTTACTTTTCAATTGTATATTCGGTCCTAAGTAGCATCAAGAATTAAGTAAGAGTGATTCTGCGCTGTATTTCAAAGCCCACATTATTGTTGTCCCTAAAATTGGTTCCATAATAGACAAAATTACCAATCTCTTCAAAATTATGACTGTCCATAGTGACGTCGAGTGACTTATGAGTACATTCGGGATGTTGTGTTCGTTGAGAGAAACCCAGTCATCAGATTTTGTACGAGTCATGGGTCTCTGAATGCATTTTTGCATCAGAGGCACCTATCTGATAGGTCGGGTAGATTTTGTGGCGCGGGGTAGAACACTGGGTGCATGTAATTGCAGAATGCTCGATGTTTTCGGTTTGGAATCTGGATGGTATGGGGATTAGCTGGACTAATGGACGTTTAGATATTAGCGGTAGTCGGAATGCCGAACAGTTAGGGTCGTTTGCGCGTGAATTGTTTAGGTGGCGAAAACGTTTAACTGAGAATTAGGGTTAGCGTTTTGTGTGAATGGTCTGTGCGTGTAATGGGCGTATGGGGTCCAACCCCTCAATACCAGTCCTGAGCAGTATGGAAGCTCAACTGGGAGCAGTTTTGATTACAAGGTATGACTGGACATATAATTCTGTTACCACGGGGAGCAGAAGACCCTGGAGTTCGTTCCAACCTTTTCATGCGGACTGCCTCCTCGGGGAGTATCGTGGTTGTTGTGGTTAAAACCAGAATTGATTTGATCCGCTGTACTTTTCAGTGGTGTAAGGATGTTGTCATCAGGTACCCACGTTAAACACACCGGACGTTGCCAATAGTGACATTGTCGCGCAAGCGAAGACTCTTTGCTTGTTGACAGGAGATATTTCATCTTATCCTCGTTGACGATCGGCATCTTATGTACATGATTAATCACGCATCGAGTCCATCTTGATTAACTATTTTGTTATTGATGGTTTTATGAGAGGCATACTACCCTTTCAGTTTACAAGGAAAACTTAAGTCACTTTGTAATACGACTTTTTTCCAGATTTGATCTTGAAGTAATGATATAAGGCATTAATTCCAACACGATGTTGATAATCCGTTTTCACTATTTTCTTCTTCCTGCGAATTATTCGGCTAATTTCCAGATTTTTTCATACTACCTAAAACTAGTATGAAATTGTTGGTAATGAACTAGTCCTAAACTAGTTGACTTTCGAAACTTTACGTATTTTTTCCTACACGGTACGCCTGCAACCTTTTTGTTCATTTTGTTGCGGCGTATCTTCACTATAACTTAAAATCTGGCACTTTACGGCTTCGTATTCGTCGCTTCACTAAGCTGCTGTTAATTTGTAGACAATTTGATTAATCATATAATTATGCATATTAAAATGCTTAAATGATATTAATTTACTCACTGACAGCAACAATAATGCAGTAACAAATGCAAAGACAAAACGGTTGAAAAAAATCAAAACCAGAATCTTAACACCACTAAATGGTCGCACACCCACACACGCTTACACACATACAATGTCGCGCTGCTAACTGTGCCTTCCTGCCGTTTTGCTCATTGAATTCAGCTAGCTGCTTGGAATATTTGGTCACCAACAGTTAGTTCTGCCACAAAAGAAGCGACAACAGCTGAAATTAGTTGAAATAAAAGTCAACAATAACAATGCGACAGAGCGAAGCGTGCGGCCTCCTACGGCGCGTCGAATTTTCAATTAGGCAGCCATGACAATAACTAAATGCCGCAGTTGTGCCACTGGACGTCCATTCATTAAGGGAAATAAGTGTTTAGGCACACACACACATGCATGTTTATGAGTGTTGGTGGCAGTTTTGTGTGGGCAGTCTGTGTCGTGATTTGTAAGGTGCAAAGCTGTGAAGATAAATGTTCTTGCTGAGTGCTTGAAAATGTGACTTTCAACATTTTTTTTATTTATAGTTATTTTGTCATTTGTTGGAACGCAGCACACTTTATTTACCTAATAATCAATTAGCAATATTATATAGCAGCTATACAAGTATGGCGGTATTTGTAGTTAACAAAGTGTTAAAATAGAAATAACTATTAGATAATCGCCCAACACCTTTCGCTTTTTCGCGAGAATTTGCTGCAAAAATAGTATAATTAATAAAAATGAGCAAACAATTTATATTTTAGAGGGCTCTCTTACAGTATCCTACACAACGTCTGATCGAATTTGATGGCAGACTATCCTGTACAGACGTTGTCCGACTATGCAAGTGTGACTTTAGCAGCAGGTAAGGCTTTGTATTATTTAATTTTAACATTTATATATAGGCCTTCATGCCAGACCTTGTCATCCAAATCTTTCACTCTGTGGCATTGCTCAATTATGGGATCTAACCACACAGTTTCAAAACATCGCAAATTTTTGTCATATTAAATTCTATAACATCTCTAGAATATTGTCCTAAATTTTCAAGTTGATCCGAATTATAGTTTCGGAGATACAGCCTTAAGAACCTGTGGGTTCGAGGCTAACTAGGATAGGTGGCACCGTCTTTAAACCGTTCTTCTCAAAACTATGTTTTCAAGTCGGTTGTCAAGATTTCTCGCGACCTACTCATTCGATATTGCATGAACACCTGGTCGTACAACAGGTTTGTTCTCGTTGGATCCCGCACAATTTGACAATAGCTCAAAAAGGCTCGTGTGGATTGGTGTAAAGAATATGCTGAAAAATACGATCACGGTGCTTCAAAAGACGTTTATAAGATCGTCACAGGTGACGAATCATGGATCTATGCGTATGAGCCCGAAACAAAACAGCAATCGACCGTGTGGGTTTTCCAAGACGAGGCAAAAAAAAAACCATTTGATAAATATGCCTATTTTCATTATTAGCCCAGAAATATATATGGCAGCCCTCGTATAAGGGCACCATTTGCATGCACCATTTGCTGGGACTTTTCAATATTAAAGCCAATGTTTCACTTTTTTTAATTGCTAATCGAAGCCAACAGTGCGCTGTCATGTGGATGTGAAATTGTGAAGAAAGGGTTAATCATTGAGAGGTCAGCTGTATACAAAATGTATTGCAAAGGCGCAAGAAAGCTGCTTTCAGTTACATCAATGGGTCTGAGATTCTCAACATCACAAACCAGACGTTGTCCGAATATGCAAATATGTCTTTAGCAGCTGGTAAGACTTTGGAATATTTAATTTTAACATATATATTAGGCCTTCATGCCAGACCTTGTCATCCAAATCTTTCACTCTGTAGAATTGCTCAATTACCCCATGAGCCAAACTGATGATCGGGGATGAGTTGTTTTTCCACCAGCAGAGGTGAGTCTGCGCTAAAATGTTGTTTAAAATATTTGCGAAATAATTACCAGTACGTTATGAATTGAACAGGCTTCAGAATCAATATTATCGCAGCATATTTTTATTGAGAAGGAAGCTTTGCCATTACTTCGTTGGACCACAGGTGCCTGTCCCGATTTTGGTTACTCTATGTGGAGCTTGCAACAGAACAAATGGTGATGCTGGTTCACATTGTTTCTGACTGACATTTTAAACGTCAAGCATACTTATGGTTCATTTATTATTATTTCTTCAGCTGAACTGCGCTGTGTTTATTTCGGAGGATCGAACAGGTGAACCTGGTTAAATCTTCAGACTGAAAAATCTGGAATGAAATTTGAGTTAAGTCCATAAGTTCGTAAGCGACTGCGAGTCTTTGTTCAAATGTATTCCAAGTTTGTTTGTATTTGGCGATGGGATAAATTATCATGTGATTTGAAAGAAAAGTAGTAAATTGAAACCTATCGGAAACGAAAGACATAATAACAAACAACAAGGGAAACATAATTTACGAGCGATCTGCGGTCGAGAAAAGGAATGGTTTATATCCGGTACATTTTCGGTGAAACTACGAGTCTAATAAGAAAAAGTTGTTTGGCAAAGTTCTAGGCAATGAAAAGATCTATAACTTCTGTATATAAACTTTTTCTCATAAATTCAAAATTTATATGAAACATTCATATTACCAAATTTGAGTAGTTTCTGCTGGTGTGCTTTCGCAAAAAGTTTCCTGCTTGGAGCGGAACTGCGTCAAAGGAGCATCAAGAAATCATTCCTCAACTACGTCGACGACATCAAACATTACGCTGACCATACTTCGGACGCAACTAACTTCTGACAAGCACTGACCGTCATTCACAGAGGAGCCATTAACACTTTCATCGACTCCTTCTTAGTAAAACGCGTACTTGGAGTTAAACAACTTCCCAATGCAGACGAAGAGCTCGAGTTGCCGCGAGAAATGAGAGTGATCCTTGCGTAGTTAAGTTCTGGATGCTGTTGCGGGTTAAACTCCTACTTATTCAGAATTGGCCCTAACATATCAAATTTGACACCCTTCTCCATTTGTCCAATCCCGTCGAAATAGCACGTAGGCCCCATTGGATGACGTCGACGAAAACAGTATCAGTTACAACAACAAAAACGATAATAATAGAGCTTCAGGGTGGAGCCTGCTTTAGAAGCTTCAAAAAATCGAATTTTTTTTTTTACTTAAATCTCTTTAAAAATTATCTAAGAATATGTCCCTAAAGTTATAGATGGGAATTCAAAATATTATCGAAGCTAGAAGGGAAATAGTGACCGAGCGTCTAGCAGATATATAAACGCATGGGCAAAAAGCGAAAACTTTGAAGCGCGATTTCTCGGTTTTCATTTTTAAAATTTTTCTTAATTGACGAGCAGGATAGATAAACGTAGTATGGAATTGGTCCAAGTTTATTATATTTGGCATTAAAGTATCTTCTAAACTAAGAAAAGTCAAGTTTGACCATATTTTTAAACAACATAAAGTAAACTTTTTTTGATCAAAAACCACTTTTTTCAATGTTTTAAAAATTTGTAAAATTTTACACTTTTTTTTGGAATTTTCTAAGTTTAACTTGAAGATACTAATTATTAAAAAATATGAATTCTTAATTTTTGTTTCATAGAATATAAATTATAAAAAATATGTATTTTTCGAATTTTTGTTTCCGATAGAAATTGCGACCTGCATCCTGCCCGCCGTGCGAAAAATGCACATGCGAAATGCATCGGACAACTGCTTCCCAGAGGCAGAATATCAAAGATTTTGTATCCAAAAAATTTGTGAAAGATGTTTAAATATATGACTATAAACCCTAGAAATTTCGCTTGAATAAACTAGTTCTCTCCCTCCAAAAAAAAAAAAAATCCACAGAAAATCGATTTTTTGAAGCCTCTAAAGCAGGCTCCTCCTTAAAGTAAAAAAAAGTTTTTGGTTCGGTTAACCTCACCCAAGCTCTCATTTTTACGCCACTAGATCTTACATTAACGTTCCCTAACTTAAGCCAAGCAGACGCCGATGTAGTTAGAGGCCCCTCTGTACGTTTCTTTGATAAAAACTCAAAAAAATTTATTAAACATTATAAGATAGTATAATTAAACATTATAGTGTTTGGAATAAATTTAGTCTCTATGAGCAGATGAGGGTTGAAATTACAGCAGATGAGGCCACAAAGTTAGAAAAAATCACTGCCAATCTCTGGCGGCAGACTATAATTAATAAAATAATTTGTCAATTTTCTATTGAACAAATCAATTTTTACACTGCTCTAAGCAATATCTTTTTCTAGCTATTTTATTAATACATCTGAGCGTGTCATCAATCAGGCGCGCGGACTTTTTCTCAAGCATTTTATTTTCTTTTCTTCAACAACTATTTGTTGCATGTTGTTGTTGTTGCTGTGTGCTGGCAATTCCAGCAAATGGCCAAGTATACTGTAAATGAGCGCATGCGCAGTCATGTCATTGGTCGCGTAAATCATCGGCAATAATAATGATGCCGAACACGATGTTGACTGTGCGACACCGTTAATATCGATGATGCATGCCACAAATGATGCCGGTTGCGACCTGCTATATAAGCAGTTAGATATCTATGCATGTGTGCATATTTGATGTTCGCATGCTTTACCACAATTGGCCGGTCATTTGACTGCCTTTGCAATTGGCAACAAATGCAACAAACGAAGCAACTCTTTGTGAACGTGTGTGTGTGTGTGTGTGTATGTGTGTGGGTATGCATGTGACTGCAATCCTATTAGCAACGCCATTAGCGCGAGCAAGATCAATGCGAGGCGCATAACGAACGTGGCAGCGGCGACGCGACGTGCAACAATGCCAATGATACAAAGCGGAAAGGTCATATGCAAGCACGAGCAACGCTTTTGTAGTATGTCAGTTGATTGTTGTTGTTTTTTGCTATTTGTCTACAAGCGAAAATTGTTCGCCTGACACATGCCACATGCGGCGGAACGGCGCGCACTTGCAGCTAATTTACACGTTCACACACAATGGGTGATGCAAGTGACTGAAATGTGGCAGTAAGCGTTTGCGGGGTGTGTGTGTTGTGGCATGGCAAGCGGCGTGTGGCTAGCGGAGTCGTGTGAGAAGTTGAGTTCGTTGAAGGAAAACGACTTGGCCGACAATGATTTGGCAAGTTCAGGTGTATGTTTGTATGTAGCTGGTCGACAAACTGGCTAGCGGTATATAACTCCGTCATCGGATCGAAAAAAACAAGTGCAGGTATGAAGCAAAATTATGGTTTTGTTGCGAGAAACGCGAATTTTATTAGAAAAAGTGAATGATGGTATGAAAAGTGATTTAATTTTCGAAAACATTTCGCAAAAAAAAAAAAAAATATATATGGTGTCAATCCGGGTTAAATTTGATCAGCTGGTTCACTTGTTCCCTTTAAGGGTACTAAAAGTGTTATTACTTAGTACGTATAATGTTCGAAAATATTTCGAAAGAATGTGATATGATGGACCAGTCCGGGTCAAATTTGATCATTTGGTCTACTTATCGCCTTTAAGGGTAGAAAAAGTGATTTAATTTTCGGTATAATTCAGTTTGTATAATATTTGAAAATACTTCGAAAAAGTGATCTGAAGCACCAGTCCGAGTCAAATTTGATCAGTTGGTTGACTCATCCCCTTTAAAGATAAAAAAAGTGATTTTATTTTCGATGTAATTCAGTTTGTATAATGTTCGAAAATATTTCGAAAAAAAAATGATCTTATGGTGTCATTCCGGGTCAAATTTGATCAGCTGGTCCACTTGTTACCTTTAAGGGTAAAAAAGTGATATTACTTAGTACGTATAACGTTCGAAAATATTTCGAAAGAAAGTGATATGCTGGACCACTCCGGGTCAAGTTTGATCATTTGGTCTACTTATCGCCTCTAAGATAGAAAAAGTAATTTAATTTTCGGTATAATTCAGTTTTTATAATATTTGAAAATATTTCGAAAAAAAGTGACCTGAAGGACCAGTCCGGGTCAAATTTGATCAACTGGTTAACTTATCCGCTTTAAGACAAAACTTGATAAATTCATATTTTAAGGTAAGAAAACTGGTTTCAGACGTTTTTTTCAGGATCATACGACAAAATTACTTAGTGCTGTCTGTCCATTAGTCCGTAAAACGTCTAATTTAGTAGAAAAATTTAACTACCGTCCGCAAGAACTGGGTAATTTGTACTTCGTAGATATATGCCATAGTGTTCTTGGTATAATTTTATTTCAAACGAACAGTTGAGAGCTTCTACCATATCCGTTTCCTAGACATTTGGGGTTAGGTCCCAATTAGGATTCGTTCGAGGTATAATAAAGTTGATTTTCTTTTAAATAACGAACCGGGCAGTGTTAGATCTTCAAAAAAGCAGTCATTTGCCTGAGAAAACCCGGGCCTTTCCGGTAACGTAGAACCAACTCTCGCGCCCATTGGGCAGTATTCCTTCTTTCTAGCGCTTCAATTACAACTATTACTCCTCATCTACCGATTCATAAAGGATGGATGTCTGACGAAGCACCTAGATCTTTAAGAAAAATAATATTTGTCAAGAATTCGGAACACTTAAAGCATCAAGAATCCTCTTCTAACAATCAGCAGCACGTTAGCGGTGATGTCTCTTAGCAGCCTCCTAATCCAATTCAAGAAGGCCATCAGCAGTTGTATTACAACTGCTCAGTGCTTCTGCGAACTGCAAAATACCGAACACCTTGCAAATATGTACGAAATATTCCTGTGTGCTACTTTGTCTGCCACCTTGTACCGCCAGCTGCCAATCACGCCGTTGGTCCGTCTGTCCAGCTATCTGCCAGCGCGACGCATAAACAATACTAATGATGCAAAATGACTTTAACGGTGCAATACTCAAAGCCAAATTTACTTAAGTGCTTATAAGTCTTCGCTAGCAAACGCTTGCAACCATAGCGTTCCCGGCTATCGCCGCTATTGTTGTTGTCGCCATTTTTGCTTTTATGGCCCACTTGCAGCTGAATGTGCCACATGCTGTAAAGTAGTTCGACTTCGGCGCTCGTTGTGCTAATGCCGCAGTTATCGCGCTGTGAATGCCACATCTCTTTTCCAGGTTGCACTCTTTTGAACGGCACACATAGCATAGCGAGGCACATATATTATTTATGCATGCCTCTGTCGGTATGTGTGTGTGTGGTGTGCGACAAATGTCGACTTTTGTTGGCTGTCGGCTTGCAGCTTCATTGCCAATTGCCGCATCCAGCATGCAGCCGCAACATGCAGCAATAAAGGTCATTTGAATGCGCTCAGTGGTCCGCCGGAGTAGCCAACGATTCAGTACACGGCGAGAAAATTGTGTAATACAAATAAATATAGTTGCAATGTTGTTGTAGGATGTTTGAAAAACTTAAGGTTGTACAAACTGCTAGACGAATTGTGACATGCGCTTATCGTGTTTGTCATCCACTTTGAACGAAAGATTTTCGAGATCTACTAAAAAAGGGTTCAAAAGTCTTCTCGAGCTCGAGAAACATTGTAGTTGAATCTTTGCCTCTTCGGTTTCATTTTTTAAGGACCTAAAGCTCAATAAAGCCGTAGACGTACAAATTTAGATACCTCTTGAAACCATCTTTTATGGCAGTGATTGGTGAGGGCGAACATATTTTTATACAGAAACGTTTAAAAAATGCTTGAAGAACTGGCTACAAAAATCAAATTATTTTCTATTGACTTGCTTGCCACATTTTTTTTTCAGTGCCTGCCTGCCTTGCTTCTCACTTTATGCACCAATTCAGCATGACACTACATAGTCCACCATATGTGTGCTACATAAACACACACCTCCAAAAACATAACATCGTTTACAATTTGGCCACTTGGCGCAAGAGAAATTGTGAAAACTGCGCTTTAATGTTGAAAATGGTAAGAAAAAGCGAAATGCTCTCAAAAAAACATTGGATGTGCATGTGTGAGTGCGTGAAAAAGTATTGCGGACTATTAAGCGATTTATTAGTTTATTCTGCTCTATTGACATTTGCAGTACAATCGGGCGTACATATGCAAATGGCCACCAGCTGTACGATAATACATTGATAAGTGTTTGAGAAGAGAAATACCATATACATATATATATATACATATGTTTAAATATATATAGTTGGTAAATGTATGATAGTAATATATTTTATTTAGAGTTGGAATTACCATTGATAATGGCCTGAAAATTCACGCATCTCAATCTATAGATATACAAGGTGTATTCCAAAGTAAACAGGACTTAAAAAAAACAGAACAAATGGGTTTTTCGGCAAAATCAATTAATTTTATTCGAAATAGTCTTCTTCTGCTTCAATACAGATTTTTGTACGGTCTAAAAGCATGTCGAATGAATGTCTTAGCTCGTTCGCCGGTATGGCCGCCAGTATGCCGGTGCAAGCCTTTTGGATAGCCTCTACGTCCGCGTAACGCTTTCCTTTCATGGGCAAATACATTTTTCCGAAAAGGAAGAAGTCGCACGGAGCCATATCAGGTAAATACGGGAAAATGTGACTTTTGGTCAAATAATCGGTCAAAGCGTCGATCGATGAGACGGCGCATTATCGTGTAACGAATGACAACTGCATCTTCGCGATAGTTCCGGCCTGAACGCGTCGAATGTTGTGGCGGCTAGAAATGCTGCACATGTTCAATAGTCCATTTCCATGCATTTGAATGACGACTTTGGCTGATTTTTGATCAATTCACGCACAGTTTCGATTAATTTCCGGTGGTCACGGATTTTGATTGGCCACATCTTGATCGTCATTTATGTCCTCACGACCACTTTGAAAATGTTGAAACCACTCGTGCTCTGCTACAGGATACGTAGTCATGCGTTTCGGTAAGTTTTACCGATTTTGGAACAGAATTTAATGATGGCTCTTTGTTACGAAGCTCGTTTTCGCACCGGTATACAAAATACTGACTCATATCTATTAGCTATCCTGCATTTGGTTGTTGAAATTCATCTGATCTGAATAGTTTTTTCAAATTGCTTAGTTAGCCCCAGTTGATCGTTCATAGACAGCATAGTACTGTATTCGGCCCAGACTCCTGAGGGAAGACTTGGACAACTTGTAGGTTGTTTGTTTGTTCATAAGTAGAGTTGACCTGTCGCTTCAAACCTACTAGTACTTGGGGACCACGCTTGAGTTTATCTTTTAGCGGTGACAATGCTGGTAATACCGCCTGGCTGTACATGTTGCTGTTGTAGCGGCAGAAATCTGGTCAGTTAACAGTCCTTGGCGGATAAAAATCCGACCCGAATGTCGTGGAAGTGCTGCTTATGTAACTAGTTTCATCTTATTAGGGTTAACTCCGATGTTTCAGTTATCAGCGGCTAAAACAGTATCGGCAAATACTTGGCTCAAAGGCTCTGGACCTACCGTCTTATACCAAAAATCTACTTGTGGATAGATAGACGACATGGGAACCTGGACCCAAATA